>JASJUZ010000790.1:600000-1085098 GCA_037159825.1 Tupiocoris notatus
CCCAGTGGAAACAATTACAGTATGAAAAAAAAAGAAAAAGAAAAGGAATTCAAACCCCCACCAATCACGCTTGATCCCCTAAATGACGCTAACAGTTTCCTCAAACTTAAGGAAAAACTCATGGAAATTGCGCCAAATTGTGTTACCACCACCATGGCAGGTGGCAAAGTAAAAATAAATGCCTACGATTCGGACGAATATCGCACAATCGATAGGTATTTAGAGGACACGAAGTGTTTGTACTACACATATCAGAACAAACAAACCCGACCCTATACGGTGATGCTAATAGGACTTCCTGCAGGCATCCAAGAGTCAATCGTACTGGATACCATTAAGGAAGAGTACCCGGAACTTGGGGCCCAGAAAGTCACTCAAAAACTTAAATGGCCATCTAAAGAAAAAACCGATATGTACATAGTTGAATTCAATTCTGGCGTCGATGTCCAAAAAGTCCACGAAATTACCAAATTGTATAGATGCAAAGTCAGATTTGAGCCTATTCGAAATAATCGTGTGGTACCACAATGCAAGAGGTGCCAAGAATTTGAGCACACTCAAAACTATTGCAAAAAGAGACCAAAGTGCGTAAAATGTGGTAGAAACCATGAAACTGCCGCATGCACTAAACTCAGATCTGACCCTCCTACCTGTGCCAATTGCGGCGGGGAGCACACAGCGAACTACCGACAATGCCCAGTTGCAGTGGCTGCAGCAAAACGCTACAAAGAAAGAACCAGAGAAGCAAAAACCCTTACGGGCTATGATCATAAGGCTAACCTGGCTAAGCCTTCTCAAACAGCGCCGTCTGAAACCAGAAAAATCCTGAGACACCCTCCTGAAGGAATGATGAAAAATAGGAAAAATTCGTTCACGCCGAAAGTTCCAATAATGGCAAAAAATAGGAACTTTGGGCATACCCAAGCCTCATACGCGCAAGCTGTGGCAATAGGTACCAAAAAGCAGCCTGTTTCTTCCTATCAACCGCCTGCCGATATGAACGTAAGCGCAGTGTTGCTCTCATTACAGAATCTCACCGCTTCCATTACAAGAATAGAGGCAAACATGTACTCGTTCAATCAAAGAATCATGGCCTTGGAAACCAGGGTGGGTTGCCCTTCAAAGCCAACAGTATGACGCGCAACTTGAGAATTTTAACTTGGAATGCCAACGGGCTCTTCCAAAGAAGAATGGAGCTCGAGGCAGCCTTACATGTCAACAATATTGATGTGTGCCTCGTGTCAGAGACCCACTTCACAAAAGAATCCTACATCAAATTGAAGGGCTATAAGTGCTACTGTGCTTTGCATCCTCAAAACAAAGCACATGGGGGTAGTGCTGTGCTGATTAAAGAAAACCTCCAGCACAATGAATGCACAAAAATAGAAACGGAGAAATTCCAGATCTGTGCAATCAAAGTGAAAACCAAAACGTATGAAACAACTATTGCTAGCATTTATAGCCCACCTAAGCACTCCATATCAGAAGAAGATTATACATGGGCGTTTGGCGAATTGGGAAAACGATTCATCATCGGTGGAGATTTCAATGCAAAACACACGTTCTGGGGCTCTCGGGTCTGCCAATCTCGAGGCTCAGCACTGTACAGATATGTGCAGTCAAACGACTGCATCCCCTTATCTGCGGGTAAGCCAACATACTGGCCGACTGATATTAAGAAAAAACCTGATTTATTAGATTTTTTCATTATGAGAAATATCTCTGCAAATTATGCACTTGTGGATGAGTGTTTCGACCTAAGTTCAGACCACTCGCCAGTGATTCTTACACTGAGCGAGCAAATCATCCAAAAGCCATACAATCCCATACTGGTCAACAGACGAACAGACTGGAAGCAATTCAAAATTGATGTTAATCAGGGTATAGACCTAGGCGTAGACTTGAGTTCGCCAGAACAGCTTGACATTCAGCTTGAGACGGTTGTATTTGCTATACAAGATGCAGCATGGCAGAACACTCCTGAAACAACTAAAAAACTGAAAGGTTTGAACTACCCCAGTGAGATCGTCGAAATCATAAAGAAAAAGCGTAAAGCTAGACGGATCTGGCAAACCACACGCATTCCTGCTCACAAGGCTGAGTGGTATAAAATTTCCAATGAGCTCCGAACAATGATGAAAGAAATTAAGGATGAAACACATCAGGAATTTCTAACATCACTTACCAGCCATCAAGACAGTGATTACTCTCTGTGGAAGGCAACAAAACATCTGAAGAGACCCGTCGTGCAAGCATCGCCCATCATGGACCATGTGAACAACAAATGGATCAAAACTAACCAACAAAAGGCTCACGCGTTTGCTCAACATTTGGCAGGAATATTCACTCCCAATCCGGGCAAGTATGATCTCATTGACTTACCATTCGACGAAGCTCCAATAGGTGACCAAAAGACTGACATACCTCGAGTCACAGTCAAAGAAGTGCAGCAGACAATCAAGAACGATATACATGCAAGGAAGGCACCAGGATATGACCTAATCACAGGCCAAGTCCTCAAAAACCTTCCTCGCAAAGTTATTGTTAAAATCACACAAATTATCAACTCAGCTATCAAACTGCGATACGTACCACAGCTGTGGAAGCTTGCTGAGGTCATAATGATTTTGAAACCTGGCAAGCCAGCAGAAGAATTGACCTCCTACCGACCAATATCCCTCCTTCCAGTCCTCTCTAAGCTTTTTGAGAAACTCATCCACAAACGGATTTTAAAAATTGTAGAGAAACAATACCTCATACCGTCCCACCAATTTGGATTTCGACGTCAGCACTCTACCATTGATCAAGTGCACCGAATAACGCATATCATTGAGCAAGCATTTGAACAGAGACAGGTCTGTTCGGCTGTCTTTCTCGACGTCACTCAGGCGTTTGACAAAGTCTGGCATGAAGGGCTCAATTATAAGCTTCACAAGATACTTCCAACCTCGTACGCCAAGCTGTTGCGGTCCTATCTTTCAAATCGCTTCTTCCGAGTTAGGCAAGAGGACGCATATTCGGAAGCCAAAACAATCAATGCCGGTGTTCCACAAGGTAGTGTACTAGGCCCGCTCCTGTACCTACTTTTTACCAGCGACTTACCCAAACTGGAAGAAAACACATTGGCAACATTTGCAGACGATACTGCAATCCTTGCTGTAGGTGAAAACAATACCGAATCCATTTCAAAATTGAACATAGCACTGGACCAACTCCACAACTGGTCAACAAAGTGGAGGATCAAAATGAACGAGGCAAAATCCGTGCATGTTGACTTCACCAATCGTAGGCTTGAGTACATACCGGTGCACCTCAACGGCAAAGTCATACCTCATGCCAACGAAGCCAAGTATTTGGGCATGACCCTAGATGCTAAACTTAGGTGGAAAGCTCATGTCAAAAAGAAGAAGTTGGAACTAACTTTGAAATTCAGAAAGATGTATTGGCTGTTAGGAAAACGGTCAACCATGTCAATCCAAAACAAGCTAACGCTCTACAATCAGGTCCTCAAGCCAGTTTGGACATATGGTGCACAACTCTGGGGCTGCACCGCTCAGAGCAATCGCTTGATCATACAGCGCTTCCAGAATAATGTGCTGCGTGCATGCGTGGATGCGTACCGATACACAAGAAATGATCGACTCCATGTGGAACTTCAAATTCCTACAGTCGAAGAAGTCATCAAGAAGCAAGCACTGGCCCATCAACAGCGGCTCCTCGGCCACATCAATGAAGAGGTCGTCCAACTGCTTGATATTGATGCTCTCCTTAGAAGACTTAAAAGAACAAAACCTCATGATCTGTGGGAGTGGGGTGATCAGTGAAAGACAGTTCAGCGAGTTAGTTATACAGTGAACTGTATGTACCAGTGATGGTCAGTTACACTGGTCTCAAGACACTAAGAAGCCATGTTACGTATCTTTGCTTCTCATCAGTCAATTAACATGTATCAAATGTAAATTGCTAATAAGATGTCATCTTGGTGCAATAAAAATTTTCACAAAAAAAAAAAAAAAAAAAAAAAAAAAAAAAAATTCCTGGAAATTCGAGGTCTTTTTTTATTCAGAGTTGTAAAATCGAATTCTAACCTTTCTGTTTGAAAACATCGAAGAAAAATTACTTTTTCTTTCTCTTGCTCACGAAATGTGAAACTTATAATAATGTAAAAATATTAGCTTTTAGTACAGAAACAAACAAATGGCAACCACAATATTAATAGATAATTGACAAACCTCCTCGGAATTCAAAGTCTTTTCCGATTCGATTCGAACATAATATAAAATGATTATTTATAGGCTTTTGTTTGTTAAACAAACATTCCTCTTCCTATTCCATAATGAAACGAATACATTTCGAAGAAAATTGCATCCGACCTATATAGAACGAAGCATAGGAATCAATTATTGATGCTTAGTCGACGTTTCGGCGTGTCGCTCAATTTTAGCCCGGGCTTTGAACTATCAGCAATCGATGCGACGGTTATGAGAGGCAAGAGCAGGGCATAATTGGCCCTGTCAAGAACATTACAGGCAGTACCCAATTATTAGCTAAGCAACTCCCTCACCGCCGTTACTATTAACATCACATCATCGTTCTCTTAACACGCTCTACTGCTCCATTGCAATCGAACAACTTGTTGACGCACACGCTCAACCGTCCTTATCCTTCAGCCCTTCGCCGAAGGAAAATCTATTAATACGTGAGCCCGGATAATATGGTAATGATACCTAAATAATCAAGAGCTAAATATATTATAGATTGGCAATAAAAATTATAAAGTTTCGAAAATTTCATTTTTAAACCTTTGGTTCCATGTTTGAGTTCGCAGACAGATATAACCGATTTTAGAATCGCGGAACTCGTTCAAAGGCAGGTTGTTACAAGACAATATTCTTCTTGGTTGAGTCGTCGCATCTCTCATTGTATTGGGTAGGTGAGGGGGAGAAGAACCAGGCGACATATTCTCCGATTTTTTATTATTTTCCGGCCGAGTACTTTCGCCCCTTCGGGCATCCTCAAGGCGATGTGGAACCATAGGTTACCACAGCCATGGCTGTGGTAACCTATGGTTCCACATCGCCCTGAGGATGCCCGAAGGGGCGAAAGTACTCGGCCGGAAAATAATAAAAAATCGGAGAATATGTCGCCTGGTTCTTCTCCCCCTCACCTACCCAATACAAAGACAATATTAATACTGGAAACCTAGTTAGGAGACCCGAAAACGGAAATATTCACACATTAGGTTAAAAAACGTGGCGTTTTGAATAGTAGTTTTTCATGTACTATTATCCCTTGATAGCTAATCAACGATCAAACCACGAGTTGAATTGCTTCAGTTGCACGCTCTCGATTTACCGTTGGAAGATCCAAACCACCACAGACAGTTCTTAATCAAACGGGAAATCGGAGCCATCTCAAATGCTTCAAAGGCATCCGACTGACTAACCATCTTCTCCGGGCTTTGTACAACAGTTGAAGATAAGATCGATTCAGCCAGACATAGAATTGTTTCTCGATTTCCCTGCCGGGCAGTATTTCAATTAATTTTCAACATTTCAAAATTCTCTCATATAATGTCTGAATTTTCCGTTGAAATGGAATTAAATTGTACAGCGATTTATTATTCCTTCGCTTCGAAAATTATTTTGAGAGACCATCCATTTGCGATAATAACTTATCCGAAAATTTCTGAACATTTCCACCGAAAAACAGTTGGGCAACTATAAGGGAAAACTCCACTATTATAATTTTAGTCATTTTTATTTTTCTTAATTTCCAAATTAAAATCTGATTTTTTTGACTTACGGTATAGTTGAAGAGAGTGTTCGACGAGCATTCCAACGAGTAAAGAACGATTTTCATAGCTCCAAGAACTCTCAAGTTGTACCCTCATGGCAAATATCTGAAAATCCTCATGGCAAAAGTCTGAAAATCTGAAAATCATTCTCAAAATCGAAAAATGCCTGAAACAAAATTCACAAAAGCTGCGATAAAAAGAACCAGTATTTACAGCTATCCACCTACCATGGTCTCATTCGATTCAGCGTCCAAAAATCTATAGAAATTGATACCAAATAGTTTTTTTTTTCTGAAAAACGTTGGGAACAATGAATTTTCTCCCCCACAAAACCCTCCAAAAATATCTTTAAAATCGAGGAAGTGATTTGGCTAAAGAATCGAGCCATTGTCAGACCAAGATTGATCGTTGTTAAATGTTTCAAGAATTTAGCTTTTATAGTTTCTTTAGAAAAGTGTTACAGCGGGTGGACAGATTTTTTCAAAAATCGCATGTCATGATTCTACATGCATAGGAAAAAAATCGTTAAATTTTGAGAGGGGTTAGAATATTTTTTTTTCGTTTGGGTGATTACAATGGTTTATTACTGAAAAATAAACCTAAATTTATTCTAACCAAATAGACAATATAATAATACGCCAGACACAAGTCAAAAGATCAAGTTTTAGATATTTCTCACAATGAGAGCCCTGAAAAGAGCGAGGCAGTTGCATTTGAACAATTTCAAATGACTGTTTTGTAGAAAATAATAATTTTGTTCGCATTTTTTTAAGTTTATACATTTTATACTTTCATTTTTGTCAATACTAATTCCTCGCCATCTTCCAGTAAAAAAAATCGTTGGCCTACGATTTTCTTCAAAGCAATATCGAGGTTTTCTAGAGACGGATGTCTTTCACTTCCAAAGGTTCGTGATTTTGGATCATAACACGGCGAGAAAATAATTTGTCAGATCGAGGCTTTTCGTATCTCCTTTGCTACGCTGAACAAGGAAAATTGCTGCAGACGCTTTATTGGACGGTGGAAGAACAGCCATACACAATTCCTGAGAGTAATTGCTCCGAGCGATCTCTCTCCCGAAGCGAGGTAGAAACACAGAATCCGACAGAAGAGTGTAATTGGACGTGTCTAGGAAGGAAGAAATTTAGAGCAGCTGTCAGAAAACAACTTGTATTAAATTTATCGCCAAAATGGAAATGCTAATTCCCGCGTGGGCTGTTTTAAACTAACCTAGTGATTTAGAAAATCACCAAGGCTAGTATGAACCTGTCTCAAGGTCATGTGAACGCCGAAATGGTTAATTTTTACTTTTCAAATTTATCCCAGAAATTCTAATTCTCAAAAAGTCTTAAATTATTTCTTGTTTTCGTTGTCATGACTCGGAAAATGTATCACTTTTTGAAAGAAAGTATTCACTTAAGCACCAGCAAATTCGAAAAACAATCCCATTCCAAGGTTCCATTTTGCTTTGCCCAATAAAAATCAATATATAACCCTCAGCCTAATTACGCAATAAAAAAAAATAAATAAATAAAATAAAATAAAATTGAAATTTCCTGAGGAACTACAAATGATCACTGATTATGACCTGGCCCTATCCATTTCTATCGGTCGCGAGTTGGAACGTATCACGAAATAAAAGGAGATTGAGCTAGGCCACCAGGCTACAAACTGTTTACTCGGCGTGCGTTAAATATTAATATGCACGAGGTTGCGGCAGGTAAAAAGAAACCGTTAAACCGAATAGCGAGGCGATTTATTCGAAAATAAAGTCCATCACGAAAGTGAATAACATTGTTTATGGGAAAAAGAAAAATACAGCCGAGTAAGGAGGCGGGAAGTTAAAGTCTGATAGTATTAAAATAGACGCTATGCGAAAAAGGTAAACTAAACGGGGGCTGTTTTATTACGCCCTACCCTCGTGATGTTGTTTTACGTATAAAACCAAAAAAAAGAAGAAAAAACTGAAAGAAGAAAAGCGGGACAGTCAAGCGGAGTCGTGTAACGAGTATTTATACAGCGCTAAAGGAAAACCCGCGAATAGCTGGAAAATGGACCGAGGCAACTTTCACATGCCGCTTAGTACAGTGGGTGTTACAGAATTTCAAAACTGTAGCAAAAATAATGCGAAAAAAGTGACGAAAAATGAAAATTTAATGTGGCACATAAGCCTCATAATATCGTAGATGAGTGAGCCCAGTCGATCTAGAAGGCGAGTTACACAAGTTGAGTTAATAATAGTTTTGGCTAATTCTTCGGCCTCATCTTGAACTAAATCGGAAAAATTCATCCACTAGTAGATTGGAGGACAAAGGGCCAAACTTTGTAGACAAAAGTGTAAGTTATATAACCAAATTATTCAATTTGGGGCTTTCGTTTCCTATTCGATAGGTAGAATTGAATCGTTGTCAGTCGTCGTCATCATCGATTTTTGGTGAACATTTGAAGAACAATGTTATTATAGTTTCTTCAGAAACTTATTGACGGACAGGATTTTTTTAATCGGATATTCGGAATCAATATGCTTTGAACCGTAGAACAATTTTATCTATCCAGCAGTTTTCATAGCCGAAACTTTCTTGTCTCATGCAGACAACTGCCTAATTTTCCACTTGGCCTTCACGACTCGGAGGCCTTGCCGGTCAGGTATATACGCAATGGCCTATTACAGTAAACCTTCTCTTTAGTGAACGAACAATAATCTTACTATTTCTATTAATTACAATGAATCTATAATATACTCAAATCCCAGAGGTCGGGCTAATTGCTTAACATATTATTAGGTATAGTTTATTGAACCGAAACACAAACCAATTTCACGAATGTTTCTTCTATAACCGCCTGATTAAAACTTCCCCATGATGCTCCACTTTGAGTTCTATCGCCGCCGTATGCAGCTACCTGATGGGAAATCGGATGGATAAATTGACCGCGTGAGGGTTGCTAACTCTCAGGTGATTGATACTTGCTTTCCAACGCCGTTTGCCCTTGATGTACCTTGTGCAATCTAAAAGCCGCGCGAGGCCATTGATGAAGCCCGATAATGTTCTAGGCACTGCATTCCACCCTGGATCGCCATGAAATTCACCACGTAAAAGGGAACCGCCCGTCCGGCTTTGCGGGCTTCCATTAACAAAGGGAAATGGTAATACTGCCGATGTTTATGCAAGCAGTAGCCGCTCAGGTGAGCGTCAGTCTCTGCCAACGTTCAGCACATCACAGTTTCACCGCAAGTACGAAACGTTGTACTCCATTCGGAACGTATGAATGTCCGTGATTCAGGTCTCTGATGAGAATAAATTAGAGGCGATTCGACGCTCAGTTGAAACCGATAGCGAGAGGATTTCTTCCCTCAATGGGAAACTAGGACTTTCACGAATACAATCTACCGAAGGCATTCAAGTATTTCTTCAATGCGTTCTAATACAGCTATATCGAAATTCAAAGAGAATTCAACGAATGAGCATCGGGCGAGTCAAAGCTGTTTTCATTAGAATAATTATTCCTAGAAACCGTAGAAAGTTTTTCAAACAATTTTCTCTGGGGGTTCGATCAATAATATATCGAGTATATATATTCAAGTTTTAGCAAAAGTAATGTTTCCATTTTTAAATAGAAAGAAATTATTAAAATAGTTATCGTTTACAAACTCTTTTTTTCCGAAAGAGTTTTACTTAATTTTTTTAATTTTTTTGTGAAGAATTTTTTAACAAACCTTCAAAAAGCCTCCGAAACAAGAGCCGTTATGAATTGCCTCTCAATTTCTATTTTTGGTTCCGCTTCTCTCAGAACTAATTATTATAGGATACAGTTTCGTCGGAAAAGTGAGTAATATCGAATGTACGTTGTTTTTTCCCGTTTTTCTCGGAAGGATGAACATTCGTAAGAAATTCTTATTCTAATGGAAAAGCATTACGGCTACGTGATATAATCCGTGGAGAGTATGGGGCAAATGTTGAGTATTTACAGGACGGGGAATGCGTGACAAGAGAGGAAAAATGTTAAGACCATGCTGTCTGTACGTTAGAGCATAAAATTGGACAAGTTGCGTCGTGGAAGAGGCGGAAAGTTGAAGAGAATGTTTTACTATTCTACAGAATGGACGGGTTATTATGTTTGCGAGACGAGGGAGGGGAGAGTCTCACCGTGAATATCAACTACGCACCAACCAACCTTCGCAAGAGTAGACCTCTCGACTAGGTCGACGTAAGTCGCATGACAGGTGAATGACAAAGGGGTTCAAATTTCGGATGGAAAGGTTCAATCCTCGTAACAACAGTATGTCATTTTTACCCGACCGATTCATGAAACGTTTCAAGTCAATATTTTTGAATGGGTGAGGTCTAAAAATGTTCGTTGTGGCGAGCAGACAACGCTTGATTTTTTCGATTGGCTCACCCACTGTACTTCCACGTTATGAACTTTTTTCGGTATTTCACGAGTGCGTATTTTATATATGATTTCTAGAGGCCGAAAAAATCAATATATGAAAGCTTAAGGTCATGAAATGTTTCATATGGCGAGTGAATGACGCATGATTTTCATCGCCTGGATCTCACTGTACTTCACACAGTTAGAGTTACAGGTTACAGTTTTATTCGCATATGGATTGTATTTTTATTTTAGCCGACCGGAAAATAATTAAATGTTTGCTATTGTGATGAATGTCGTTTTATCATTGATTAAAAAAATTCTACTTCCACGCGATTCGCAATATTTGTTATTTTATTCATGCTTTGTTTTCTTATTAGGTCCCATTGCTGTAAAAATAATTCATTTCACCGAACCTTCATTGAACTGTTAGGATCACAAACGTGCGTTATTAACTCTGCGTTATTCAGTTAATGTGTGCATTTGTCGGTTTTGGGGTATCCTGACTAGGTTTTTAGTGTGAATATTGAACGAACGTTGCGGCCTTTTAATGAGTTTCTCGATTTTATAATCGAGTAATATCAGTCTGCGGACTCAAACATGGGAGTACTGTGTGATCTATGCACACCAAGGTATGAGTTGTCTCCTTATTCTGCGTCGGGTGATAGTTAAAAAGCAAATTGCCTAGTTTTTTTTTTTTTTTTCTTTTTTTTAATGGAAAAATTCTTCTATTGTGCATTGATTTTTACATATTTCGGTTTGTTATTTTTTCAAAAAATCGCAAAAACGTTTTTACTAAGCTGTCGCTGGGAAAACGTATATTCGCGAGTCGGCCCTACAAGTCTCCCTCTTCCACCCTAAAAGGCCAAGCCGCATTGATGGGCCAGTGGGCCAAAGTCAGAGGTTGAGCTCAGTTCAGTCGCACGCCAGTGCTCGGGGGGTGAACTTGTGCACGCGAACGCCGCCATGCATCTCATCGGACTTGCGTCTTTCGTCGTGTTCGGGTTGAAAGGTAAAAATCGACGAAGTTGGATGGATTTTTGATAAATTTGAAGAAATGTCTTACTCGGTGTTGAAAAAATTATGATAGTATTTAATAATTATAAATTCTCTAACTACAATTGTACCTCATGCGAGTTTTATTTTTTGTAAATCTTCCAACAGTATAATATTTTTAATAATGAAACAACGAGAGTTTCTCAGGGGAAAATATAGTTATTAATCATACTTCGCTTGAAAAAAATCATCAAGCATTTTTGTGACTCATAGAAGTTTATTTCAAATCAGGCATAACTTAGTTAACAAGAGAAATGATTCTGCCATTTTCGTCGAGAATCGATTTTAAACTCGAAATTTTCAGAAAAAAATATTTCGAAAAATGTGTCAGGTCGCAATAATGAATTTCGGCACATTCTGCAATATGCTACTATTATCGATATTAGCAAAATAGCCTATGCTCTACTGGATGAACACTATTTCCATAAGCGTTTTTGAACGGGCTTTAAAGAAAACAGATTGGTACTACGATATAAGAGGATATTATAAAAATATATTGTTTGATGATCATACATTTTTTTTTCAATTCAATAGTTGAATAAAACATACAGTTGTCCATTTAATAAGAGAGTTTGCATGAAAGTTAGATTTAAGCCCCATGCCTAGTCTAAAAGCTGTTGTTCTTGGCATCTTGCACGCTTCTCTTGGCATTTCAGCACGAAAGTTTCTCGCGCGCCTTTCGTTTTAACTAGAGCCAGAAGAATTCCGACTCTGGTCATTCTATATTAATAGCCTAAAAATGATATAGCTTTCTCATCAAAAAATGATGTTTTACGTGTCAGAGCATGATGAATTCGATTTAATTTCCCTCTAGAATTATAATGTACAGAGAAAGCTATTAAATGTCCACAACAACTGTGCAAATTTAATTAATTTATGTACCAGGTAAGTTATTAAAACAATTAATATAATATTAAATGATTATACATTTATATTTGTAAATGGAAAAGTTGGAAGCAGCGAGAGTAGAAGAAGCCATTCACTTTGCCTAATGGTTACATTCAATGGGGGAAATAATTGCTAATACTGAAAGATAGAAAAATATAGGAGGTGATTATTATAACAGACCACTAGCATGTCTGAAAAATTTTTCCTTCGAACAAACTTCGTCCTGAAGCTGAAAAAGATATGTATATATAGATGTGGACCAGTTGTTTAAAACCCAATACCGCTTTCTACCTTACAATATAATTGATAATATTTTAAGCATAATTATTCGAAGCGACCATTCCTACGGTGATGCTGAACAAAAGGAATCTTGACTGTACTTTAAAGTGTTTTTGAAAAATGGTTTTTCCAAGTAAATTGCTGCGGTTGTGCTTAGTCAATGGAAGCTCTTGAATTTTCGTGAGCCCTTCGTAATTCATAGGGACGCGCGCATTTCTCCGACGACACACACTCTGCGACGTTCCATTCGCTCAAAAAGCAGTCGTCGACTCATAATTCCATATTCATGATATAAACTAGAAGAAATCCGAGTTGCAAAGACGAGGAACCGAAGAAACTCGTTTGCCGGTGACGGGAAGGAGAATCTGCAGTGAAGGCACTGGCAATGGCTGCAAGAGACGAGAAGGAGAGTTTTTGAAATAATCCGCTCACTCCAATTACCATAATACTCGATGTAAATTACGTTCTTTTCCCCTCGACCCAAAGTCGCCGCAACCAAGCCCATTTCCAAGTGCTGCCTTCTTTCTTGGCGCCTCTCGAGGCCCCGAATGGAAGTCATGTTTATAAAATAGCTCCAGTAAAACTCCTCCCTGAGTCTTGTCAGTCCTCGAGGAGACCTTCATTTTCGCCGTTTCAAAAAGTCTCAGTCGAGTAGAAAGATGATGAATATGCGCAATAATTGAACCGGGTCACTGCCCGCAAGCAAAAATTTGAGTTTTAAACGAAGAGCGTTTTCATTTGATAATTACATTCGCTCGGGAAAAAGCATAGAATTCATCTTGATATTTTCAATTTTATTCAACATCGTACGAATCGTTCATATTATCTCTCATTTTTCTGAAACGAATGAAAACTGATGTGTATTCTAGGTTTTATATTTTTTGGTTTTATCATCCTTTAGATGGAATATCACCCGTTTGCAGTTATTGCAGATGATTCTCGGCGATGTGATTCAATGAAAACAATGCGAACGGTTTAAAGTGGTTGGTTATTCTTTTTCTTCCACTATGATTTAGAAAACCATCCACTTGTGATAGTAACTATATGAGAAACCTCCCTAACAACACTCGCAGTTTTAATCTTTTTCTTTTTCTTAATTATCGAATTTGAATTTCAGTTATTCGCATAACAACACAGCTGAAGAGAGCGTTCGACGACACTTCCATCAAGTATAGTACGATTTTTTAGCTCCGTAAATACTCGCGAAATGTGGCAAAATTTTTCCAAATCTCAAAAACTCCACTTGAAAGCTATGATGACTTGAGAACCATCAAAGCTATAGACTTTGTGATGATCTCATTCGATTCTGATCTCAAAACCGCCTTTCAAAAACCTTGGAAGGTTCACATTTTCTCCCTCTTAAAACCATTAGAAAAATACCGTTGAAATTGAGCCAGCAATTCGGCTAAAGAATTGACCCACTGTCAGACCAAGATAGATTTTTGATTTAGCTGCTATAGTTCTATTTTTCTGTTAGTTTTTAATTGGATATTCGGATTCTACATGCCTTTCTACATATAATACCAAGTTTTGAGGGAGGTTAGATTTTTTTTCGGGCGATTACAATGGTTTAATATTTCATATAAATCAAAAGGGAGTAATAGTAAGGCATTTGTAGTATTTGTTGTATTTTTTTTAAAGAAAATTTCTTGAAAATGCATTGGAAAACGGGCTATTCGTCTTTCTTTCGTTGAATATAGCCAAACGAATACTCAATTTAAAATTAGTCAACCAAATATAAAATCTTTAAATATTCCCACTCCGCTCAAAGCTTCCTTTCCTTCAAAATTACCTTCAATGTAATGCATTATTCGCAGGTACTCAGATTCACAGTTGCTGCCGCTTTATTTGGACGTGTAAGGTCTCTAACTTTGAAGTCGACTAGAATACATTTGAGGTGAGTCGCCGAAAACCTCCAATGCTTTTTCGTTCCGTTTCGCTATGACGACGTTTCCGTTAGACGAAGCGCAAATGGAACTCATCTCTACTCGACCAAGAACGAAAATCGATTCTCAACCGATTCCCTCGTTGGATTTATCTAAGCGCGAATATGATCCTTCTCTTTCTGCTTTCATCCTAAGGTTAAACCGTCCACCCGCTTCCATTCTCCAACGTTAACAACATCGCTTCCAGTCTCTTTTCATCCTGTCGAATTTCCCCGCTTTTCCAACCTCTATACGATTTTCGACGAGTTGTTTACACGTTGAGTTGATCGATTCTGCAACGGATGAAATAACAGACGCGTCACTCAACTTGAGATTCTGTTTGCCCGCTGTGAAGTCTGAAACATCAATCATTAGGACTCGTTTTAATTCTCCCACCGACGTTCTCTCTTGATGTTTGTACCGGATTTACGTAGGAGTCTTTTTGCAAGTCTCGTTAAAAATGATCTGTGTATAGTCGAGTCTGATGGTTTGGAGAAAAATAAATAGTGAATATATTAATTTAAATGAACTGGTAGTGCGAAGAAAAAAGGAGAATTTTAAAATAAAAAATCGATGTATAAAGGTGTAGTTATTCGCAGAATCAACCTCATAAACGTAGGCTTTAATCAACGAAATAGCAGTGGGAATAAAAAGAACATTTGGAAATTTAGTTGGTGAGAATGGAATCAATGGCCTACCTTTCCATCGCTACAATAACTACACAATAAATTTTGTACATTAAAACAAAAATATTCTCAAAATTAAAATAATTTTTCCGAAATGTTCTTCGTGGAGAAAATTTTTTTTTTGAATAGACCAATGTCGTGAACATAAATTATACATTCTCGTTAGAACGTCGCACTATTATTTTCGCTCTCAACCGTTGATCAACCTACAATGTAAGACAAGAAATGAGCTTGTATTGAGTCTGTTCAATCGTGTATTATCATTATCAGATTTTCTCGTCAGTTGGCAGAATTTCATAATGCTGGAAAACTATCACCGTCGATAAATTGTGAAGTTTTCGGAACTATCGACGTATATCGACAGATATCGACGTAAGTATCTGGCGACTTGAGCTGCCTCAGGCGTATCGCGATGTTCGAGTGTTAGTGGGGATTTCTCTCTAACGGAGGAACGAACAGCTTGGAAAAAGCCAATTAAAACGCCCTGAGAAAGTTGGTCGCTAGCTTAGAGCTCGAAGAATGAGGTCTGTCAGTACATCAACTTCTTCTTTCCTTCACCTCGACCAAGCACCTTGGCGGTAAATAAAAGTCAAAAGAACTTCTCCTTTTGATCGGAGGAATCTTCTTGAGAGGTAACTTTTCCAGAAGTAGATGCGATTCATTACCAACTTTCTAACCTCATTACCGCGATTGCTGGAAGAAGCTGGCAATTAACCGAGCGTTCTTTAAGTAGTTCGGCTGTGAACTCATGCCGACAATAGGGTTCATTCGATGTTATTACGAACAACAAGAGAGAAAAAAATTCTCGTTACTGCGAATTTTACGGGAGCTCGAATTTTTATCCTTTCAAATAATAATTTCGCATTGTACAAATAATATAAAGGGATCTATATAGAAATCATTCAAATCAGGTTCAGAAACCGAAGAATAACAGAGAAAGGTCCTTTTTTCGATTTACTGACGATTTTAATTAGAGCTTTTTTTGAACAGGTCTTCTCGTTTGTGAACGTTCAGTCCGAATGCGTAAATAATAATTGAGGGATCATAATTAATTTTATTTCACCATCAAAAGACAGTCTTTCGAATTCGCTCGTATTGAAAAACTGACGAAAAATTCTAATATTTTGCAGTCTTAATAAAAATCGACAGAGCTCCAAAAATTCCTTTCACCGGATTTCATCGTTCCTTTACCGGTGTCTGGAGAACATGCAGATCACGCTTCCTATATCACTCTCACACATACGAGTAATGCTCGACAACGCTTACTCTCTTCCGATAAAGGCTCTTGAGAAAAAGGAAGACTGACCGTTGAGGGACTTCACGGACCCGACAGGAATAAATTGCCTTTTCCCCGTTGTAAATGTACTCGTAGCTATCGGCTACCTTCCTCAACTTCCTCGCATTTTCTCACACTTCCCGCTTCATTTTCCCAACTTCCTCTTCATTTTCCTACCTCTATCGTCCGGATCTTTGTACCTGAATCATTTCGACCTTTTTCTTTTCTTTCATTTGTTTGAAAAGACCAGCTCGAAACGCATCTGGCTGAAAGAGTGTCCTTTACGAACGTTTGGCGTTGTGGGGCCGATGACAGGCCGACACAATACTAAAAGGAAAAATATATCGCGCTCGTATGCGGAGAAGCGATGAAGGAAAAACAGGCGTTGACAAACGGTTGGGTTTTTCGGAACCGAATTCGAATATTTTTCAAATTCAATCGAAATCGAATATATTGATGGGAGATTGACGGTCATTTTTACCGAAATATTCACTCAAAGGGCTCATTGTAAATACTGCAAGGGACTAAAAACTTGTGGTGTGCACAGATCACACAGCACTTCCATGCTCGAGTAGGCAGACAGTTATACAGCCAATTATGAAATAAAGAAACTCATACAAAGGCTGCAACCTTAGTAAACTACAAAAAAAAAGAGAAAAAAGTACTTAATTGAATAACTAGACCCCAAAACTAGCCCAAAACGGAAAACATGGCCTCTAAACATTCTCAATACGAACGATTTTGGATCATGCAAAAACGGTATGAGACCATAGCGTTAAAAATCAATTCACCCACCTAGAAAACATTACACGACTTCTACTTAAACGTATTCTACTATCACACGATCACAGTACTTCCATTTACTGCGTAAACATGGAAGTAAACAACAACAAACAAGTAAACAATTCATGGAAAGAATCTAACCTAGCAGTTATACTAATCCTCGCACGTTGCTCCTCCTCTGAATTTCTTGCACGAATATCGAGGGAGAAAATTTAGAACAAAAAAATTCCATTATTCGTTTGATCTGTTATAGTAATCTGTTATAGTAAAAAATACTAAAAAAATACTATTATAAGCACAAGGTATTTTCACCCTTTCGAATGAGAATTAGTTTGTGCCTTTGCAATGCATCAGTCGATTACACGTATAAATATCTGTGTCTTAGCTCACAAGGCCAGCGAGCTTCGTTAGAGTTTTAGACAAAACTAAATAGGAGGAATCTTAGCTTGATCATAATAAAACCACTGGAACTATCAACAACGTAATGCCACGTTGTTGCCGTAATCACAAAATGTAAACTCATTAGCGCGAGAAAGGAGATTCGACGGTTTTCTAGAAAGGATGGAACTCCACCACGCCCCATTTGACACAGCTGCCTCGAAGAGAGTTAGGTACCTCGGAGGGAGTATGTGCTATAGCTTTCAGGAGGAATGGCGAAGGTTGTAGGTAGGTCGTGGGTGTCCTCGTTTCCACTAATGGCCACCAGATCTGGCTTGGAGTAAATCTAACGATGCACTATGTCTTAAGACCGTACTATCTAGATCCAGCTGGATGCTTGAAATGTGTACTTCGTCTGCCAGACTGAGTCAGCTACTGAGCAACCCTTTTCACTTAGCCTTGCACGTCCGTTTCAAAAAAGGTGAAAAGCTAAGGATCATTTGACGCGAGCGATGGGATTGTTTTCTTTCGGGCCACTCGAAGAAATGAGTCGTTCCGGCCACGATAGCTGCATCACTATAATCAATCAGAATTGCTGCCTATTAGGTTTTTTTTTTTTGAAAGCCAACAAGACTTTTTTGTGAGAAATGTATCTCACAATTTATAAGGCCTATTGTTTTCCGTATTGGCTTCAATAAGTTCACCAAATGTTGGTATAAAAAAAGGCTAGGTATATTATCATATCATAAAAGGACGAGGATGTAAAAATCATTTCGACAATAACTAATCTGAAAATATCATCTTCACCCTCAAAAAAATATACAAACGTTTTAGTTAAAAAAAAATTTGAATGTATAAAAGCACTATATTCCTAAAATGTATTAATACTTTTGGACCGCTGAACAATTCGACTAATAAATCTTTGTCGAGTATGCAAGAGACACATTTTTCGCACTCTACGTTTCATTTTCTGGATGGTTTATTTCTGCTCGAAAATAAATTTCTACACACCCCTGACAATCTGCTACTGTTGCTTCTTTTGGCTGACTCGACAAGAGCTTGTTCTCTTATTGTCGGCTTCTCTCCCCGACCTCCTCTCGTTCCCTATTTCTCCTAATCCCCTTGGCTAAATTGATTCTAATTAAACTCTCAACCCCCTGTTTTTCTCGCTTTTGTATACGCCAGCCTGAGCCAGCCGAGTACCTACCAACCTAAACCTATCTCCTTGACTCGGGTCTTTCCTCAATCTTCCTCATTCATCCTCCGTTTCTATCATGGCCTCTCACTCCCTCTGTTCCAACAACTTCCGAATTTCCGCTTCCTTTTTAACGCCTAATAAACTCCGAACGAGATAGCTCGAGCTTCAATGAATAAGAAAACAGCAATTCTTTCAGCGCTTGATTGAAAATTTGATAGAATCAGGACAGTGGCTTTATTTTAATTTGTTGATTTTAACCGGTGCCTATCCGATAGAAACGGAATGAATACGGTATCTTAAGGCAATATTTAGTGAGCTCGGGGTGGGAAACTAATTGGGAAGAAATTTATAAATAATTTAAGCTGAGTTGAACCAGAAAAAAATTATTCATGGAGATTTTTTGCATTGGTATTATTTTTATGGTTCTAAATGTTCACTGATGCATTTGCTGATTATGCGCGATGGTCGACTGAACTCAAAGAAGATTACGGTTCAACTGATACGAATTATTCGCATCTTAGCAATAACGAAATGAAAACGCTAAGATCCCTTGATTTTGTGAGTATCTCACCACTCTGCGGAGAGTCGGGTTCCTCATTTTACGGCGAGAGTACTCGTGAAATCACAAATCAAAACCTACCCCTAAACCTTAAGTTCACACGGAGCTCACATAAACGGAACTCTTCGGGAGAGGTTTCTTCCCAACGGTAAACAACCAACCACCTGTTGCATGGCCTGATCATTCCCGTTAACGAAAAATGTTGTTCCACCTCGAGGAGTCACAGGTAAGCTGCGAAGAAGGCCGAAACTATTACTGTCTGTGGTTCAGGTGTTCGGAAATAAAGCTGGGCATTGAAACGGAAAATTCTGGTGTCGAATGGTTTTTTTACTTTCATCTTTACGATGTACACGGAAGTATTGTGATCGTTTTATAAGTCGAATTTGGATCAGAGGTGAATTCGGAAAAAATATTGTTAGTACTATACTCAGAACATTTTCGGAACAAGTGTCGGTGTATTAAGTGTGACTATCTTTCCCATTAAAGGGTTCCATTTTACAGAACTTGGTTTAAGTATCGTTTGGCTCACATACGCCTCAATAATATTTTTTGGTCTCTGGCTAGGTTTTAGATAACAGTTGTAAAAGTACAAACCTTGTGGCCATTGTACGATTTTCTCGATTTTATAATTGGTTATACCTGTTACCGACTCAAAAATGGAAATACTGTGTGATCTATGCTCTCACTAGTTTTGAGATAATGAGTTTATTTATGTCCTAGGTATAGTATTTTCTCGAAGAGAATCAAAGACTATCGATGTTTGTAAAAACTTGTGCCTTTTCCCGAAATCGAAGCAGTTTTTAATATTTTCCAAATGCACAATAACTCATTTTTAACTTACCTTAATTTTTTTTTTATCTAAGGAGAAATGATTATCATTATCATCATCATTAATCGGTCGATGCTGGACGATGAGTCTATCGCTAATCGCCTAATGACCAGTCAATACGAGACACCAATCAGTTTCATCAATAATTGATACTCGTTAATGGAGTTCGGAGCGATTTCAATTAGAGGGACACCGTTTACAAGCGTATCAGCATCATCAACTGCAATTCTGCAGTTTCGATTTGACGAAGCCCACTCTTGGTATTGGCGTATCGCTAAGTCTAGTGTTTGAATCGCTACTAATAGGAGCCTCTTGTGTATTCCAAATGGCCTCGATTGTGCATTGATAGTACAATAATCACAGAGACAATATGCCTAGAAATAAAGAGGGATGGGAGAAAGACGAGGTGACTAATTTTTCGTAATTGAATTCGATCGTCCAGAGCCTTCTTTTCTAAGGCAAAGGGAACAAAGGAGAAATAATATATTGATATTTTTGTAAGCTTTTCCTTCATTCTGAGTAATGCGGGTTTGCAAAGGAGAAATGTCCAGAGCATAATTTCATCTATTCATTATTCTCCAAGAGAAGGAGCGATGGTGATGACGTTATCAGGTCGGCAAGTGGCCGGAGTTGACATTGGCTCTTGATGAAATCCTTTGTTCCTCAATCAGAACCGGTCAATCAAGAGAGCGACGCAAACAGGGGTACGGAGGGGAAGGAGCTTTCGGCGGATCCATTGTTGCAGTTACCCTGGCCAATAGAATGTTCCTTGCTGGCCGGATCACAAGAACGAAAAACTCTCCCCCTGGGCAATGCCTTCGTCAATCCCTCCATCAATCCCTCGGCAATAATTTCGCATCCTCTATTCAAATGAAAATATGCAGTATTCGTTTTTAATTTTGAAAAATCCCCTCTACTTTTCCCTTGTACTCATCCCATAGATCTTTTCGACCTTCTGTCCTGTAAGACATGTCCTTCGCAGTTGTGTACCTCTCCGTTAGCTCAAAGTTCGCCTAACGGTTCACAGAGAAGTGGCCGAGAGTAGTGAACATAAATACTTTAGCGCATTCAAGAGCCCGACTACTTGCAGACTCGTGTTTAATTGACCTTTACAACTTCAAAGTGGTTTAGAGAGTGCGGAATGCAAATCGTTTTATCGAATTCTCGAATACCTACTTCTCGAAATTAGGGAGGCTGCGAAATTATGCCGTGCATCTAACGTTTAAAATGTCTTTGATTTCGCTCAACTATGTTAGAAAATCTAACGAACGTTGAATACTGTTTTCGAATAAGTACTGATTTTAAATTCAAAATCAAATAAGATTCAAATTCAATAACATTCAATAACAATCAATATCAATATCGATTCAATAACATTCAAATTTAAAATAAGGAAGAGTAAAAGCAATTTTGCTGGTGAGTCAAATTAATTTTCAAGTTGAAAAAACGGAAAAACGGAATGAAAAAAATTTCAAAACCAACAAAGTCGAAAAATATCAGACAACTACCAAATTAACCTAGAATGACCCAAAATTAATCGTAGAACGTTAATAGAAGAACCACAGAGCTGGTTTTGGTCGGAAAGTTAGCTAAATTAATTAAAACCCAGCTTCGCGGGGGCGCGACTTGCGACTCATCGCTTGTGCCAGCAAAGAAACGAAAATTTGAAGAACTAAATAATTTGAAAATCTTAGGTATAATTCGAAAAATACTAAATTTTTAAAAGATGCTAAATTTGAAAAGATGCTAAATTTGAAAATCCTATAAATTTGAAGGTAGAAATTGAGCGATACTAATGAAATTAAAGGCTTATAAGCCGAGAGATGAGACGACTCAGGGAAAGTAAAAGAGAATATAGAAATTACCCTTCTTTATTCAAGAAGAAAAATAGGAAATAGAATTGACCAAATTAACGTACTCTCTGGATTGGCACAAAGAACCAATAACGAAAATGAAATTAAATAGCGACAATAATAGCTACCCAAACCTATGGCATGCCAAAAAAAAAAGAAAGAAAAAGAGAGAGGGACTTATCGCTCGAAGGTCTCTCTGTCGACAAGATCTCGGGAATCGGGATGCTCCGGATAATCCATGGGATTGGATGCCGTCTGAGATTCGAGTCGAAAGTCCGAGTTCGTAATCTGAAACTGTACGAAACGTGGGATTGTCGGATGCAGCATGGTCGTAAAATGTTCATGCCAGGTTCGTCACTCACCGGCGAAGCCGTTTCAGTAGACGAGGGAGAAAATCCGGGACAAGCGACGACGACGACGGGGCTCACCAGGAACGATTCTCGCAATGAGAAATTCGAAGGCGAGACGAACCAGCGACGAGACAGGGACGAAGATGGGACGAAACGAGACGGGACGATAGAGAGATACGCTCGGGACGGAGAAAGGACGCAGAAAAAAAATTGGAAGTCACCGGCTGTGTATATACTATATTTATATAGCCCGAGCGAGAGAGACGGAGGACGAGCGACGCTGACTCGATCACGGTCGGCGACGTCGGCAGAACCCAGGCTACAGTGGCTCGTATCCTTAGCCACCGAAACCGATGTGCGTCACGAGAAAAGTTTATCGTCACACGCTTATAATTATGTCATCCACTCAAGCGAGCGGTTTCCAGCCTGCCGCTCCAGCGGGCGGTTTTGTCGTTTTCTAGTATGTCATTACACTTAGGTTTCGTGCATAGATGCATAGACATGCATAGATCTTCCTACGGCTAGGGCATGTCAGCCGACTTTGAACCCGCTTGTTAAAAGTATCTAGTTGGATTGTGTTAATGTTGTGTTCAGTCTTACGGTTCCTGCTCGAACAACGGTCTGGTGTTTTTGATTTCTTCTTTTCAGGTAAGATTTGTTTCTTTCTTGAATTTTGTGTTTGTGCAGATACAATTTCAGTTACAATTATAAGTATTAGCATTAAAATAAAGACTTCTTTTCAGATGCAATTAAAACTATTGATACCTGAGTTCGAATCGTAAAATATAATAATGAACACCGAGTTAGGATTTGATAGTTTCATCAGCAATGCATGGTGTTTATTGATTTCAAATGAAACTTATGTAGGATTGTCTTCTGTAGGATAAACTTGTATTAAATAGGGGTGACTGTACATCAAACTGTTAATCTGAACATAGAAGCACCCAAAAAGAACAAAAGCTTCTTATTCAGCACTGTGAATTTTAATTTTTTAGTAGAACTATGCTTCTTAATTTTTACAACGTTACAAGTTATCACGTTCCTCTTGGGGTGTCTTCGTTCCTTGATTTACACAATGTTGAAGCTATAGAAATAAATCGTGCGAAGCTTTACCGAAGAAACATAGAGAGCCTTTGTGTATTTATAGGGTTCAAGATTTAGAGGCGAGCGCGTGCTTGCCGGTTTCAACGCTAGACGTGCACACTCAGTGATCCCTTCATCGTGATACCCTCAGTATGGTCAGCTAAGGATCTTCCACCAGTTTATCCTTTTCGGCTTTTAGCTTGTGCCGAATCAGATAGAGGCCATTGAGGGGAATGTCGTGCAACGAGTTGGATCGAAAAATTTTTGTACACGTCCAGTCGTGTAAAAGGATTTATCTATCAAATGGGAACATAACTCAAATAAGTTCAAATAAGTTCAAGAGCGGAGCAAAATTTTTTACTCTTTTCCTTCTCGTCGCATTTCTTAGTGTCCGGGGGTTGTGATGTGGAGGTTCTTTATTAGCTGGCCGAGCACCTTCGCCCATTCGGGCATCCTCAGGGCGACGTGGAGCCATAGGATCCACAGAATTATTAAGTCAATCGTTTTTTTTTTTTTTTTTTAATCTGTTTTCTGGGTACAATGTTGAGCACGAAGGCATTGCGCAAAATGTCCCAGAAAATGAAAACACTATACGATAACTCCGCGGAACAACCGCCAATTTGAATTCAATTTACGCCTTTTGTATGAAATGTCTGGGCCTTGTGATACAGATTCCAAAACCGTCAAAATGCGATTTTTTTTCTTCAAAAAGTGGATTTGTTCTTTTTTGAAAGATAACTCTTTAATCATTATTCGATGTCTTGTCTCAGAAGATAAAAAAATTTTTTCATTCATTCTAAACGGATATCATATCGGACATTTTACGTAGCGCGAAAAAGCTGCTGAAAACGGCACGGCACTCTGACATCAGCGCTGTAGATTAATCGATGTTCCGCCCCGAAAAAGATAGGAAAAAAAATTCGGATGTCGTTAGAGAAGGAACGTAGCGATTGGGGAAAAAATGTGTGGGTTCTGCTGCCAAGTGTTTTTTCTTCGGCTTCGAAGAGTTCGGACTCCTTTCGTTCGGCGTTGCTTTTTCTAAGCCCATCACCGTTTGACGGTAGAAGCTTCGCAAACCTCACGTGGCCGATTGACGCGTAGATCCATTATCTGTTCGAACAAAGGTCTGTGAGGAACACGAAGGTAAAGGAGTTAAGAGTAGGAGTAGAGACGATGCAGGTGAATAGAGCTCGATTCCATCGGATTCCTCTGTGTAGCTTGTTTCGTTTTAGACTGCGTCCATTTCGCTCCACTTACCTCTAATTTCCCACGTACACGATGAGAAAAGCAGAGCGTTCCCTCAGTTAACTAGCTGTTTTCTTATAATTCAGCGCTTTAATCGGTTTTCCTACAATTCCTTTCCGTGCTACACTTTATATCTGCGGAAGAAAATCGATTCAAAGAAATAATTACTAGTTATTACCATCAGTAGAACGGCTAGCTGATGTTTGCTATTGTGGTTTTCGAAACATTTTCAGTCCTCTTATTATTTTGAGAGGACCTTGAGTTGAAATTGATCGAAAACTGCATCATTTTCCACTTGATGTTTCGCAACGATGGAAAATTATCGTTATTTGTATATTGCAATTTCTGCACGACCATTAACGGATGAGATCGATCGAAGTTTGTTAAGTGAGTCAATTTCATTCGAAGCCTCGTGCGGTGGAGCTTATGAATCTAATAACTAACTCGCTTTACGCCCTAAAATTTCCGTCTGAACTACCGCCTCCGCCTACGCTTTGGTCGATGAGCTCGTTGAATATTTATAAAATTGTTGAAAATCGACGGGCTTCCTATTAGGTATAGGGCGGAATCGATATTCTCTCTCCTTCATGAATAACTTTGAGCCGGTCGTTGGCATAGCGTTTGAGCTACGGCTGGAAATAGATGCCGAGCAGAGTAAGGTATGCGTAAAGGGCGTTTATATTCACGCTGGTGCGAAAATGGCCGATTGATTGAAGTAAAAATCGACAGATATTTATTTTCGTGATTAGATCGCTGGGATGAGATGATCGGTGAAGATGAAGTGGATTGAGTAGGATTCGAGTCGAAGGCCCGTTATTGTGATTCAGTTGCGCGTTAGACGTTTTTTTCTTATTAACTTTTTAAATTAACATGTTGCCAAGAAAAAAAAAACCGAGCGATCAGTTACATCGAAACGATCTCTCCAAAAACGGAACGTTTCCATAGTTATCCATTTAGTAACGTTAACCGTCAGAAAGTGGCATAATCGAAAGAGGTTTTGAATATTGGCATACCACCGAGGCAGTGACACTATATTATTATTTATTTATTTTTTATTAAACCATGCAATTACCCTTTAAGTAAAAACAGTAAGGCAATTCCTTTATTTCCCACTGGATAAAACCCTGAAAATTGGGCAAACAGAGGTGAAAAGTTTTGGAAGTTAATGCATTTCCACAAGTTCCTTGCTGATTGCCTAACTCCACGAACAACTTACAAAAAAGAAAAAATGCTTTTATTTAAGAAAAAAAAACATCGATTTCAACGTTTCAACCCTATTTTCTGCTCCTCGTTTTGGTTTAGCATGATACACCACTATTGCACTTACCAAGCTGAACGCTCGAGATCAGAGGAGATTTTCAACTCAACTCACGAATCCTCTTGTGGAGAAAACTCGTTCATCTGAGAGCGTGCGATTCTTCATAACGAACAATGTTTCCTTTTCGCCTTTCGACCTTCGGCAGTAACTTCCGATCGTATAGTTTCTAATCCGACTTTTTCGCCTCCCTTTCCGGCCTGTTTGCTTCGCAAAGTTTCATAACACTTCTGTTTTTCTGTCAGTGAAGGATCTATTTCAGTTTCGTGCGCTTCTCTTTTCCTTCCGCTTTCCCGTCCATGTTCCAGTTATTTTCGCTTCTCGCCCATCACCCCAATTGCTTGAGCGTCCAACTCATCTCTCAGCTATATTAAAAATTTATCCCAGCAAAAGGATAAATCGGTCTGAAGGATCAGTCGTTTTCAATCGCCAACGGAATCGATCCCTGACTATTTTCAGAGTTTGAGCGAAGGGAACTATTTTCTGTAGCTAGCTTTTCAACCGAATAAATATTTGTCCAGTGTTTTAAAACTGTAATAGTACATAACTTTATGAATAACAGAATGAAGGGAACACGATTGATACACGAAAGATTTCAAAACTAGAAATAATCTATTCAAACGATTTTCTGGGTGAACATTTTTTCCACTTTTTTCCTTGTATCTCACATTTTATTTGATGTCCTCATTTCACTATTGGATTTTTTTTCTCGTCTGAGTATGATAATTAATCATCTACATCATTGCCTCGTTTAGCCTGCTATTTCTGCGGTTCTTTTGAGAAATTGTGTTTCGAGAGGATTTTTTTTTTTTTTTTTTTTGTCGCCTTCAACTCCCTCGGGCGACAAGGACTGTCAACTTCTTCGCCTGTTTCCACTCACTGTACAGTTTGTTTTCTTTTGTTTTATTGGAAAGTTAGCGTCCCAGGCATGGCAACAAGATAGGAAAGTTCGGCCTCCCCGGATTTCCACCCTTCTTTATTCACTTCACGTGTCTTTTCCTTTTTTCTTTCTTCGACTGAAGTGGATTGAGAAGTTTGCCTGTCAGGGAAGTCATCTACATGTCATCTTGCCCTCGGACACGTTAGATTCTCAAGTTTAACGTAACCGAAGGACGATCTTGTACATTTGTTCTGTGAAATTTGACACGTTCCGAACGCAGATGACTGCAAGACAAAGAACGCTGCAAATGATCGTACAGTTCATTATTCCTTGCTTCCATCATGATTTGGGAAGACCATTTACTTGTAAAGTCTTCGGCGACTATCGTAATTTTAAGTAGTTCAATTTTTCTCAATTAATTAATTTAAAGTAAAATTAATTGCTTATCGATAAAGCTAAACAGAGCACTTGACGAGCTTTCTAACGAGACGAGAACGATTTTCATAGCACCACAAATGATCGAGCTATATCTTTCAAAAAACTATCTCAAAAATACACACCACTCAAAAGCAGCGTAAACAGAACATGAGAATTGAAAAGCTATCGACTCAGATATGGTATCATTCGATTCAGCGTCGAAAATCTATATAAATTAAAGTCAAACGCATCATTGTTTAATAACCTTCGAACATACGTATTTCCACCTCGAAACCCCCTTAAAATAACCTTATAATTGAGGTAGCGCTTTGGCTAAAGAATTGTGCCATTTCTGCTAAAAAATAATGATTTTTGGTGAATTTTTCAAAAATGGAGGTTCCATAGTTCCCTTAGAAAAGTGTTAACGACGTACGGCAAACAGGCAAAATTTTTTTTTTGGATATTTGAATTCTACACGCCTTGAAAAGTAAAACATCACATTTTGAGGGGGTTAGACATTTTTTCGTGAACAATTACGATGGTATATTACGAACAATATACAAATATTCAATAATACACCAAAAGCTGCAAAAATCGTGCATTTTTTCTTGCCTCTACTGACGTACGCAATTTTAATTGAGGCTCATGCTCAACTAATTTTCTAAAATTACGGTATTTAACTAGTAAACCGCGAACCGTCTGCGATTTGCACTGACCGGAGGATACCAACGCGTATTTTGATTAAAAACGGCGACTGGTCGCGGAACACGTGCGGTACGGACATGCGGACGTGATTGTTGAGGGTTAGAGTCGCGGTGGACAAGTTACGGCCAAGCGAGCGGTCGAATTGAATCAGGGATCACCTGAATATTACATGGCCTTCGTTCCCTTAGACCATTTCTATCTCGCAGTTCCTATTCTCTCAAGTTCTTGCTCTTTTCTTCATAGATCCAGTCGGCAGAGAGATTTTGTCCGAAGTAGCACAAAATGCATCGGCCAGTGTAACTGAATAGTTGATAAACGGTCGTATTATGACCGCTTTCGGTTGGTCATTCAATAACCAACCACTGTAATCGCCCTAGAAAGAAATGTCCTACCCACTCAAAATTTTATGATTTACGTTTCAAAGCACTTATAGGAAACTCGTTTCGAATGAAAAATTTCGTCCTGCGCATAATCCATTTTTTTTTTCAAGAATTTTCCTACAAAAAATTAATAATAATGAAATAAATGATAAAAATAAAAATGATTGTCAAATAATTTTGTACTAACAATAGTTCGTTTAAATACTTTCATATTTCCCGATCAGTTTCAACAACGATTCAGACACAGTAACATTCAAAAGCGAGAAAGAACGTTCGAAATTTCGATTCATTTATTCCTGCTAATATTTGTTTGGTGATTGTGTCGACCAGAATTTCTCAATAGTCTTCATCACCTGTGCAGTTACTTCAGAGGCGAATTCACAATCAGTAGCCGATTTCAGTCCAAGAGCTCAAATGCGAGATATTTCGTATATAGGTCCAGTGTTTGATGGTATGCCAAAGAAAGAATTTATGCGTTTCTAAATCCTTTAATTCCTTTGTACGATTCCAATCCGTCACAGAAGCGGATTTAGTGTCGAAAAATATTCGCTTTTGAAGAGGAAATGAACGTCAAAGTGGAATAGCGTGTTGCGAAATAAATCGGAATGAGAGGGATTAAAATCTAGAACGGATCGGAATCCGGCTCAATACTTGAGTATTATGTGATTCGATGAAATCGCCAGTCCGTCGCATCGATTAAGGGAAAAAGCGTTCAGTTGAGCGTTCAGTTTCATTCTAATACTCCTTTGGGAAAACTCAACAGGAACATCCAACTACAGGTCGACTTGACTTCCACTTACCGACGCCATAGCGTCGTCTGAACTTTTCGACCTTCCGTGAGCGTTAAATTTAACTTTACTCATTAGCATAGTTGGTAATATAGAAGAGCTTGACTAATTCAAAAGAGCGAGGGTGGGAAAAAGTTTCACAACAACCGAATTCTTCCTTTGAATATAAATTCGGACGTGAAAAGATGAAAAGGTTTCTTCGACCGGATATAGAGAGCGGGAATAGCATTATGAAAAGAGCGTATATATGTCTTCTGAAACTGTGAAACTTTACCAGAAATATGAAAACCTAGCTCAACACGTCTTAATGTAAGATTCTAATTTTCACGGCATGTATGTAAGGAGAACTTCTGGAAGATCGTATCGTGAGTTATTGAAATCCAGTTGGGCCCGATTTAGAAAATGTGCACACTTACTGAAAATTGTACCGAATTTGATTTGGTCTTGATAAAAATGAATACGGGACCGAATTTTTTCTCTTTAGCAAATTTTCGCAGCATTAATTGCTATTTGGTTGTTTACAGGCTATTAGAGTGATTTTTTCAACGTTGGAGGTCTTATAAAGTTTTCGTAATGGCAAGCAGATGACCCTCGATTTTTCATCAGTTGGCTCACACACGGTACTTCCACGGTTATGGGCATTTTTCTGCTATTTCACTCGTTCGTATTTTATTTTGATTTTTACAACCCAACAAACGCTCGAGCCCATAAAAAGTTACGGCGATTGAACGGCAAATAATTTTTATCGTTCGTTTCATTCACCATACTTCCACGTGATTTGCATTTTTGGATATCTTGTTCTCTTTTTATTTGTTTTTGGGTCCGCTTGCTGTAAAAATGATCTATTTCACAGAACCTTTACACTATTGCTGGGCTCACACACCGTCATTCCGTGTTACTTACCTAATTCATGCATTTTCGGTTTTTAGGTCTCCTGGCCGGTTTTTCAGTGACAATATTGTATTAAGCAAACGTTCCTATGTTTGAATGAGTTTTTTTATATTATAATCGGTTATATCTATTAACCGCAGACAAACACGCAGACGTTTGTGCTGTGACGATTAACTGGTACATAACTTTACCTGACCGTAGAAATAATTATCAATCTGGTCTTCTTCAAAACTTCGTATCATCAATTTCATCGTAAATGAGTTTCTACCGGTGACTGTCGGTGCAATCGCTAGTTTCCGCGCTCAAATTTTCGGACTAAAACCACTTCCTATCAGCGAGCAACGGGCTAGGGAAATGCGATCGTTGAAGGTGAATACAGCTTCAATTATAGTGCTCCGAAGCGCGATATTCCACGAAGTTGTGATCGTTAAGTTCGCGATGATGAGCCCGGCTGAGCGCATTTGTAACCAATCGCTGACCAAGCAGATAATCATTTCCGGAGCTGGCATCGATTTCTAGCAGATGGCCATTTGATGCGAACGAAGCTCTGTACAGAGCGAGATGGGACGCGGAGTTCGGCTGAGTAGAGACAGTGTGGCCATTGAGCTATAAGCAGAATCCAGTTTTAGGTGATGAAGGAGAGTAGCGTGGAACGGAGGTATTATGCCTAATCCAGGAAACCCTCGAACCCGAAATCCGAAATACGGAGCTGTACTGAGTGTTTAGGGCTGCTTGTTTCCACAGCAACGATCCGATAACCTTTCAGTTTACCAAACTTTCAATCGACCTCGCAAACAGAATCACTTCTCATACCCTAACTACGAAAGTTAGGCTACCAGTCACGCGATTAAGTAGTATACGAAGTATTACGATAGTTTTATAGGTCGAATTCAGAAGAAAGGTGAATTTGTGAAAAATTGTCATTTTACTCTACTCAGAGGAGCATTGAATATTCTCACGAACTTGTGCCTCGCTTATACCGTCTCTATTCATTCCATTTACCAAATTCACTCTTTGAGTTACAGTTTGTGCCTGACAATGGAGCAATGTTGATATCCCCACTGTTCGAGGGCCATCATTCGCTCAACTCCGCTTGGACAATAGAATTTCAATGGTGAAAACGTACCTGAAACCTACCAATCGGCCGGGAAACGTGATTGCACAGGTTGGCAATAGGAACGTGATTTTCAAACAGAGGGAAGTTCACAACGTTATGAAAATCTCAACTCGACGGTTGGTGTCTGCACAGGGCACACGACTCCACAGCAGGTGGCCCGCGGGCTTGCTCTCACACTTCTCCCAACAAGAAAGTTTTGTTTAGATGTGTTGATTGTGAAAGCACGAACGATGCGGAGCGTTTTTTCAACAGATCAAACGAGCATCTTGTACCTATTCGGCAACGGAAAAGTAAATGTAAAAAAGTAACTTTTCCCCAGAAACTTTCGACTGGAAAATATCATTCAATAGCTGGCCATACACGTTCTGTACCATTGAAAATCGAAGCGTGGGATGATTTCCTTTCAAAAATCGTGGTACCAGACGTTAGCACTCACCATGAAAAACGGCGAATGATTCGAAGAATTCGCTTCCTATCGATGATTTTAGACCACTCGATTCGCCCGTTCAGGGTTGGTTTGATTTATATCTAAATTCATAGCCGCAACGCTCCAGAAACAAATGAGAGCGCTTTGCCTATTGAGAACCTCTTGTATTACCCTCGATCATATTGAAATGTCAAGCATTACAGAGAACCGCACCGAATGACAATCTTATTGAACGTTTCTACTTGTTTTTCCCATAAGCGATCTTTTTTGGTCAATCATTCAATAATAAACTATTGTTATCACCTTGGAAAAAATGCTAACCCTCTTTAATATTTGGTGTTTTACGTTTCAAGGTAAGTAGAATCCGACTATCCAATGAAACCAGTGGTGTGCATAGATCACACAGTACTTCCATGTTTGAGTCGGTAACTGGTATAACCAATTATAAAATCGAGAAAATCGTACAAAGGCCGAAACGTGACCCTAGCGGTAAAGATCAGGCGTCATTCACTCGCCATTACAAATATTTAATACCTCTAGCGTCAAATGTATTGATTTTTGCACCCTGTAAAAAGCTCAACAGCGATAAACGGCGTAGGGCGGAAGTACGGTATGTGATCAAAACAAAACATGATCGTTGTTGGTCACATTTAAAGCAGAGACCCGAAATTTACAAGAGCGCTAGAATAAAATAACTGAAATCGCGTTTAACGAGGAAGTACTGCATGTGACCCCGATAATAAAAATCAAGCAAAATTCAACTGTTATAAAGAAAAATTTAAAGTCTAAAGTATATTCACTCTTGTCGTCTATAAAAATCTCTAATGCAAAAAAACGGCATAAGGCGGAAGTACTGTGTGTTATCCAAACTATACAAAACAAGTTCTGTGAACGTGGTCAGAGTTGGTCAAATATATAGCAAAGAGCCCCAAAAAGTACAGTAACTGAAAATGCGTTTTGCGAGGAAGTACTGCAGGTGACCCCAATAATAAAAAACAAGCAATATTCAGCTGTCATATAGAAAATTTGAAGTCTAATGTATATTCACTCTTGCGGTCTATTAAAATCTCAAAAGTTAAAAAATGGCATAAAGCGGAAGTACTGTGTGTTACCCAAACCATACAAAACAAGTTTTATGAACGACGTCAAAGTTGGTCATATTTATAGCAAAGAGACCCTAAAAGTACAATAACGCTTACTAAAATAACTGAAAATGGTTTTACGAGGAAGTACTGCAGGTGACCCCAATAATAAAAGTCAAGCAATATTAGGCTGTCATATAGGAAATTCAAAGTCTAATGTATATTCACTCTTGCAGTCTATTAAATCTCAAAAGTTAAAGAAAGGCATAATGCGGAAGTACTGTGTGTTATCCAAACTACGCAAACAAGTTTTGTGAACGAGGTCAAAGTTGGTCATATTTAAAGCAAAGAAACCCAAAAAATACAAATTAAACAACTGAAAATGCGTTTTACGAGGAGGTACTGCATGTGACCCCAATAATAAAAATCAAGCGATATTCAACTGTCATATAGAAAAATTTTAAGTCCTCCAGCGTTCAAATATATTCATTTTTGTGGTCTATAAAAATCAAAATGTAGCAAATGTGCAAATAACGCGGATGTACTGCATGTGACCCATTTGATAAAAATCAGGCATCATTCAATCGCCAACCCCAACATTTTAAGACCTCAAACATTCAAATACATTGAGTTTTGCGGCCTGTAAAAATCAAAATACAAAACATGCACTTGAGAAATCGTGAAAAACGCTCATAACGTGGAGGCATTGTATGTGACCCACTATACAAAAAATCTAGTGTTTTCTGCTTGCCATAACCGACATTTCAAGCCCTCAAACGTAGAAAAATATTGACTCTCATAGCCTGTAAAAATCGAAACAGAAAAAACTTTGAACGCTTATATCTCGGAAGTACTGTGTGTAATTCAAAATCCGGAAAAACCTAATTTTGCATAATCACTGGGAAAACATTCCCTGAAAATTTCATGGGGTTTCATCCATTTTTCAGGGAGATATGGCGATTTATGTCAGTTTGTGACCACAGACAGACGGACAGACGGACAGACGGACAGACAGACACACAGACACACAGACACACAGACACACAGACACACAGACACACAGACACACAGACACACAGACACACAGACACTTGTTCAGAAAGTGTTTCTGAGTATACTACTATGAAAATTTCTTCCATCAGGACCTCGGTTCCGAATTCGACTTTTCAGACGATCTCAATACTTCCATTTACTACGTAAACATGGAAGTAAAAAATTCTGTCCATCCTTCGTATGCAGTCAAAACTTTTCGGCGGAAACTATAATAACTAAATATTTGAAACTTTCACAAAATATCATTCTGGGGGTTAATTCAATTATTCTTCCACATGGTAACCTAAATTTTGAGGGTATTCGTGGGTATTTCGAGAAGGAAAAAATCAGTATTTTCCAACGTTTTTCAGACGAGGGCTTGGTGGTCGGTAGATTTTTGGACGCTGAATTGATTACTTAAGATCAAAGCGGAATCGGTAGCTTTGTTGGTTCTCGTGCGATCGCAGCAATATTCGAGGTTTCGAGAAATTTGCCATGATGGTATAACTTGAGACTATAGTGAGCAATAAAAATCATTCTATACTCGTTTGTATGCTCGTCAAATACTCTCTTTAGCTGTATTGTTTGGCGAATAATTTAACTTCTAACTAGCTTATTAAGAAAAATACAAATAATTAAAATCAGATGATTGCTACCGAGTTTTCTATTAAAGTTACCATTTGTCGTTAGGTGGAAACTTTCACAAATCTTCTTGGTCTTCTGTGGTCTTCTTACGTCATTATCGAAGCAAAGGTATAATAAACAACTGTACAATTTGGAGCGATTTTTTCTCTTTCAAATAATGAAGTGCCACACCATCCTTTGCCAGATCATCTCATCTTTCCATTCACGAATAGATTACTCCCCCGTATGGCAAGCCATGATTTTCCGATAAAAACAAAAATATTTTTCCACCATAGTTTACCCTTTTTGTTTTTCCATCGTGATTTTCACTCACCCCTCCATGGGACTTGATTTTCCAAAGGAAAGAACGTGCCTGTATGGCCAGAGGTTGAATTCAAATTAACGAGGTAGTATTCTCATTTTCAATAACGTTCGGAAAGAATAATAATATTGACTAGAAAAAGCCCAATCTTTTCCGGCAAAAAGTAATAAATTCTCCTGGAAATGCAGCACGCTTTTGAGATGAATCTAGACTGAAACCAGTTCGTGGGCGCTGTCATGCGTAATCAATCTGGCTTCTGTTTGAGGAGTTGAATAATGACAAACAGCTCCTTGATGAAACTCATGCTACATCGAATAGGTGGAAAATGCAGATAGTCGGAGTAGTGCGCCCTTATCTTCAAACCGATAAAACCGAGCTGGAACGGAAGGGTCGGAAATGTGTCAGTCTAACCTCGACCAAGACGTATGAGCGAGATTAACAAGTCTTCCAGATATCTTCACCTGAGTCTCGACCCGTTTCCTCTCCAGTCTCCGAACATCTGCCTTGTTGAATCAATTAATCAATTAATCTAATTAATACGCCCAATCAATCATCTCCACCGCGCGAACTAATTATCAAGCCATACACGCGGCTATATATCCTCGTGACAGTTCCGGTGGCCGTTGAGTTCGAAAATTAGTCGTCTGAGACGACAATGGGCTGTGTCACCGGTATCTGATCAGCCTCGCCCTTATGGAAATGAATCATTGAAGACATTACTGAAGCCAACTTTGCTTATCAAATAATCGTTCGAGTTTTGGGGAGATAATATGCTCCATTATCCTCGTTCAACGCTCAGTTCTCCGGACATTTGAAAACTTGCTAGGGAATCGAGACAGAAGCCCATTTGGTTCACCACAGACCATCATTTGATTTTGACTTTGACGCTTATAAATCTGTTTTATAAATCCTGGAGGACATAGAAAGGTGAACAATTAATTTCCTCTCATAAAAATTCACTCCGTGAACACTTTAATTTGTTTCATCCAAGATAGAAAAAGAGAGCACTGAATTATTGAATGTTCGAGCCGTTTTACAAGCCTCTAATAGTCCGTCCGTTATCGATCCATTAAAGTCACGCATGAGAGCCCACCATTAAGTGAGGCCGACTTCCGTTTCGTGACCAAGCTACTATTAGTATACAACGCAAGAAAACCGCAATCAACCCATGAATTCGCAGTCTTTTACTAGAAGGTCAAAAAATAAAGGTCGAATCTTTATCTTGAAGTTTGACATTTTGAAGAGAATCGGTTCATTGGTTTCTTGAAAACTCATTCCAGAATTTTGAAAAGTGGTGCCAACTCTGTTAGATGGTATCCCAGCAGGTATACTTCAGGACTGTTGTAGTGTTCTTTTTTGAGCACAGAAAAAAAAAAAAAAAACAGGCAGCAAGGATTTTAGATAGACGTATCCTTCTTTACACTCCAAGGCTGAACTTCTATGAATAGCTGCTGCTTTTATTTTCGGCTACAGGAAGGCCCCAAGATAATCAGCCTCAAACAAAAGCCAGCCCGCTCAGCGTTGGGAGAAAATTGCTTCTAACTCCGGCAGAACATCGCATCCGCTCTTGTCAACCGGCCTTGCGAAATAATTACAGTTGTTCAAATTACGCCCATTTCTCACTTCGCTATTCAAACATTCGCCCTTCCATCATATGAACATCAATACAACAAATAAATTCAACCCGAACGATTTCTATATTATTCCATTTGCACGATTTCGAACGACCGGAAATGTAGGCGAAGTTCTTCGCCTATATTCGTATTATTTGATTTCCTCTCTTCCCATCCTGGCCGAAAATGGCCGGTTCGGATCCGACGCTGGTGTTATATGGAAATCGCTGACTCGAGAAGTAACAGTTCCCAGCAGTTCAACGGCTCACCGCTTGCCAGGAAATTGAAGGATGAAGATTGGCTCGGCTGTGCTAAGGCTAGCAGCCGAACTGCGGGAGGTTCGGTTTGAGGAAAACCGGCTAAAAGGACCGAAAAGGGTTTTCTCGAGCCTTTGGACGCAGTCCAACTTTAACTCTCCTACCACAGTCCACACATTTCATACCGTCGCCGATCTCGACTGTAGGCTCTTGTTTTCCTTTCCTTTTTCCCTTTCCATCGCTTGAAATTATCATTCTTTATGCCTATTCTTTATCTTGTCACTTCGTTGGTTCAATGGTTCCATGAAGGTCCCCGAAGGCCCGAGATCCTCGAGTGAACCTTAAAAGCTTCAAAGTAAGTTTATATGAAACGATGGGGGCCTTATTTTTTTTTTCGAAAAAAAGAATTACTCTTCGGCTTTCGAGGTCTTTGGCACCGTATTAGAAATGCGCGCAAGCAAATAATAATTTTGTCATGCAACATTAGCTGATAATAAAGCATGGGAAAGTCCTCAGCTAGCTCTGGACTCAGAAAAAAGAGCCCTACAGAAAATTTGGAGTCACCGAAAAGGATTTGATGCTGTTCCAGATACTTTTATGAGTGGACGTCGCTCGTTCACGTTTACCCTATTTTATCATGAACCCAATGCAACTCAATAAAGTATATTGATTCAAAATGGAGCTAATATGTTATTTTTATAAACCGATGGAGCGTAGGTGAAAATTCATTCCGCATATAGCTCCCCCATTTTTCAAAGATATACGAGAGAATGCTCGGATCTCTTGGCCTGGTTTCATTTCGAAATGCGAGCTCATATCCGTCGAATGTTCGCTATATATTTTTGTTCACTCTGTGTCCGTCCAGGCTGAAAGCATCGAAGGATTGGAATAGATTAGATTTTGCCAGGTCTTAGATGGCTGAGATGGATTGGAACAGGTAAAGCACGCGTCAGTTATCCTCGAAAGGAAAAGGGTCGTAATCTGGTTCCTTTGAAGTGCGAGCTCAACGGCGGAATAACATTCGGGCCTTTATTTGTTATGCGCATATGTTTCTCAAAAGCTAACATCTCTCCTGAATACATAATAGAACGAAAGGATTACGCCAAGTTTGAAGAGCAAGAGCGATGTTCCGAATGAAAACATGATGGTTTTCGTTAGCCTGCAACGGACATAAGTGAGTTTTGTGTAAATAAGTGGTTCTATTTGAAGGAAGCGAAGAGAGGACTTTTCTACTTTTTTTTTTAGGATTTTTCTTCTAACATGCAATCAATGCGTCTCCAGCTCAATTATTGTTGTTTTTTCCCATTTTTGGCATTATACAAAATATCTTCATTTCGGTTCATTATTATATAAACCGAATTATTCAGTAATAAACAATTGCAATCGCTCGCGAGATACGATTTGTAAAGTTCGAATATCTCATTTTTCAAAAAAACGCTGCAAATTATTATACAGTGGTTTATATTTTGTTCGCTTCAATAGTGGTTTAGGCAGACCTTCCATATGTGATAGTAACTGTTCTGAACATTGGTGAACGTTTCTAACAAACGACACGGTGGATAACGACTATAAGAGATAACTCCTTTGAAACTGTGGCAATTTCAATTTTTTTCTCCTTAATTATCTAAATAAAAGTTATTAATCGCCTAGCGATACAGCTTAAGAAAGTATTATGAAGATTACGAGTATAAAACGATTTTTATAGCTTCCTAAATTCTTGAGTCATATCATCATGGCGAATTTTTCAAAACCTCAAAAATGCCGCACGAAAATTGCAATAAGAGAACCTTTGAAGCTATCGACTCAGTTATGGTCTCTTTCGATTCAGCGTCAAAAATTCTATAAAAATGGATATCTATATAAATCTGTAATATTCATATTTCCAATGTTCTTAAAACCTAAGTGTGTTTAGTATCAATTCTTCTATAGGTTATGAGGCTGAAGCGAATGAGACCATAACGGAGCGTCGATATTTTCAATGGATCTCGAGTCATCGTAGCTTTTGAGGAGCATCTTGGAGAATATGGAAAATTTAATTCGAGAACTTTTATTTGGAGGGATAAAAATTGTTTTGAACTCGTTAGAATGTTTGTCAAATACTCTCGTGAGCTGTATAGTTTGGCGAATAATAATTGAACTTCTTTTCCGTTCTCCTCACACCCCCTGGACATCAAATACTTTAATTTGTAACTGGACACTATAAAACTTACTTATCAATCGTAGATTAAGCCGTGAGTACCACAGCATCAATAGCTGTTTTTCCCGAGCAATGATTTACACGAGAAAATTGCTTTGTGACGCTACATCTTGGATATCGGATTTAACTACGATTGATACAAATAAAATAATTTTTAAATGATATAGTTGGTATGTAGTTTTCCTTTATATTTAACAATCTATTGTTAAGTGGAAACGTTTACAAATTTTCAGGATAGTCTTCTCAAATAATAATTGAAGCATAGGAATGTTAAACTCGGTACAATCATTTGTAGCTTTTTTTCTTCGATAATATTTGTTCATGGTTGTGCTTGATGATATTATTACTGAGGTAAAGCCAGCCGAAAAATTTCCACACAATATTCGATACAATCAATATTTTCCGTGTCGCATGTACCTCATGGTCGTAGGTGACTGATGGACCTATGTAGCCCTCAAGATGCCCGTATGGGAGATTGATCTCGTGAATCTAAAAAAAGAATGGAGAAGGAATCGCCAAGTTCATCTCCCCCTCACCCCAACAAACACTATATTCAGTTAATGTTTTCCGTTCGGCTGAGATCACAACGACGTGTTTTCAAATGACTTTTACTTTCATTGGTTATATTCGGTAGAATGCGACCCAGATGTTGCAATCATACTTTAATATTCTGCGATAGTAGTTTGATTTGCTCTCCGTTGGTGAAATGTTTGCAATGCTGGGCACGGACGTTGGATGGACGTTGTTATCAGGGCTGAAGACCCTATTCAAATTTCGATGGGCAGAATTGGTCGAGTTCATTCACAGCGTGGCGGCCCTCTTCAGGAACATTTACCCAATTGGTCAAAGACTTCACAACTAAAGGTTCGCCCGGGTTCCTTGCGTTTTCTCGCATTAGCTTTTCACTGAGCGTAGAATACTCTCAGGACGATCCGGCCCGACCAATTAGGGAACGGGATGGTTTCAAACATGATAACATCAATTTGCCGTTAGAAAGGAAAACGAGACGGTCTCCTTCTCCTCGGAGTGGTATCCAGTACCTATAGAATCGTCCTTTTCTATGTGGGACCACATTCTCACTGAGGTCCCTGATGGTCGTAACAACTGATGTTATGATCTTTCGGACCTTGCCCGCCACTTAACCCGACCATAACCCGAACGTCCCCTAACGGACCCCATCGGCCGTTTCCGAGCTCTTTAGTGAGTCGATTAGCCTGGAAAGTAACGGTCCATTCTATAGGATTTAGTTCAGATTCTACTAAACTGAACGGATCGAATATTAATGGGCCGTAATAATAAAACTGCTGTCATTTCTGTTTTGATGTATTTCACAATATTTGAACCATTTGAAGGGAAATAAAAATATTGATCGTTGAATATATCCGCAAGTTTCATCGTACCATTTTCGGATACCGGTGGATGTTATTTCGATTCCAAATTCCTGAAATCGACAACCTCAATTAGCGGGCGATTGAATTTCACACGAAGCTCCTACAAGCGAAGTAAAGCTTTAGCTTACCTGAAAAACGGGCGTTTTAATTGCAAAATACAGCTTTGACGACTGGACGATCGTTGAAAACAATGTAAATGAGCTGGTGAAGGCTTTTTCAAACGAAACTCTTCGCCTCTCCGTCGATAGCTTCAAATTAAGCTGCTTGCTCATTACACGACTTTTTACAACCTCATAGCTCCTATATCCACCCTAATTTATTACTTTCACGTTGAAACCTTTAAAGCCCAAAATAGAAAAGGACTCGGTTTTTAGAACGAATCGTATCAAAAGCGAGTAATTTCTGCTTTCAGCGTGCGCAAATTCGAAACTCGCACTGGTGTTATCCAAGAATCAACAAGGACTAAGCAAGTTCAATGCTAAATAGTTTCAGCCGTTTGGATTCAAGTAAGTAGTATGGTATTTGAAGGCGAGCAGTAACAAGAGTATTACTTCCAAGTTTACGTAGTAAATTGAAGGCTTCGAAAAGTCGAATTCGGAACGGAGGTGAATTCGGAAGAAATGTTCATAGTAATAGACTCAGAAACACTTTCCGAACAAGTGTTGTGTGTACGACTATATGCTATCTGTGGTCAAAAAGGAACAAGAATATTCATATCTTCGTGAAAACTGAATGAAACTCGATGAAATTTTCAACAAATATTCTCATAGTGAATGTGCGAATGTGCAAAATTAACTGTTTCCGGATTTTGAATAACACACAGTACTTGCGAGGTATTCGCTTTCGAATTTTTTCCACCGGTTTTTTTTTTTTTTTTTTTTTTTTTTTTTTTTTTTTTTAATTTTTTACAGACCTTAAGGTCAATATTTTCGAAAAGTTGAGTCCTTATAATATTTATAGTGGCGAGCAGACGACGCTTGATTTTTATCTATTGGCTCACACACCGTACTTCCAGGTGATTAGCGTTTTTAGTCCTTTTATTCGTGTTTTTTTTCCTTTTTGGGACTCCTTGCTGTAAAAACGATCCGTTTCACATAAACTTTTCTGTAGTTTAAGGCTCACACACCGTCACTCCACCTTATCACCCTAATTCGCGCATTTTGGAGCTTCTGATGGTAGTTTTTCAGTAAAAATATTGCATTGTACGAACGCTGCGGCCATCGAATGAGTTTCTCGATCTGTCAGCTGTCTCAATCATGTAAGTACTATGTGATATTTTGCACCACTGGTTTTTAAATACAAATTTTATACCACCTACAATGCTGTTTCTTCTATTTAACATTTGATTAGCGTCCTGTCCTCGCCTGCATTGAAATTTCTTATTCATGCCATTTTTCGTGGAAATGACTCGAAAGTTAAAAGGGGATTAAGCCATCTCTTTGGGAGACACCTGATGGGGTAAAACCATAACAATTGTAGCCAATTATAACTTTGACGCCACCAGCGGCAAAGTTCGTCTTAACTCATAAACTAAGTTCGCAGTCGCAAGAATAGGAAGACGTCCCTGAAAGGTTAAACCGTACACTACGCGGCGTTGGGAGTTCCAAAATTAATAAATGAGAAACTTTGGCTGATTGACAGTAGCGGCAAAAGAGCTTTTGATCCGAAGTCGCCAACGGAGGAGGTTTCATTGTGAATTCTAGAGCCGATAATCCCATCAGGACGGGTGCAATATTCAGATTCTTCTTCAAAAACTGAGAAAAGCGGCTTAATAATTTGGGTCCGTGAAAACGCGATTATAATGAGTTAATTTATTTAAAGTAACTTTGCAAGACACTGGAAGAGAGTAGCTGTTGATAATTTTCAACTATACTATAACCGAAAAATAAATGTGTCAACCAAAAATTCACTGATCGGCAATCTCGTATCGAAATATTTGCCGACCGACAAGAAAATACAGTTTGATAGCTATACACTACAATCTTTGGTTCATTAATATTAAAATAAAATTTATTGATAGTAAACCATTGGAATCACCCAAGAAAAAATGTTCTAACCCATATCAAAATGTCATGTTCTACGTTTTAAGGCATCGTCTAGAATCCAAATATCCAATTTAAAAAAAAAATCAATAAATAAAAATAAAAAACCGCTGAAAATAACTCTACAGTGGTTTTTTTATGACGGGCAGATGAGGCTTGATTTTTTGTTCATTAGGTCACCCACCGTACCTCTGCGTTATGAGCTTTTTTCACGTTCTCACTTTTTCGTATTTCGAATTTTACAGGCTGCAAGAATCAATATATTTGAACTTTCAAGGTCTTGAAATGTTACGGTTTGCTATCGAAGGACAGCTGATTTTTATCCCGTTGGTCACATACTGTACTTCCGCAGTATTAGCATATTGACTATATTTTGATTTTTACGGACAGCGAAAATCAATATAATTAAGCAAATTATAAAAAGTAAATATTGTACAGTTCACTACAACTCCACAATAATCAATCCTCATTGAAAGCTAGAGTCAAACTGAAAATATATTATTTATAAACGGTATCCACAACGGTGGATAGTTTCCCTATTGGTGATAGTTGTCACAAATATATTTCAACGCTGGGAACTATAAATGTTTATTATTTAATTTTCATTACATCAGTTTTATGTCGCTTGATTTTAATTATTGGTGTCGCACACAGTACTTCCTGGTGAATCGCATTATCTTATACCTGTGACCGACTAAAACATGATAGTACTGTGTGATCTATGCAGATCACCGGTTTAATATAAGAATTATTATATCCTTATTACACAAGTTCTACAACACTCTCATCACCGCTTATTTTATTTTTAATTATGCTATACGAATTACCTCGTATAATCCGTAAAATCATAAATATGAACCTCGAGCAAAAATTCAGTCATGCTCTGATAGAATGGAAAGAATGTCTCCCGCGGTTGAAAGCCATCTGGCCCTGAATAGCACATGACAGGTCAATTACTCGAGGAAAACCTTTTAAGAAACTGAAGAATACTTGAGAACCGTCGGATTGATTCCTTGCATTCAACGTAGCATTGCTGGATTTTAACGTTAAGATCGTGACTTCTGTAACCTTTGCCATGTCAGACGTTCAACCGACCTATTGAAAACTCGTCGTCGGCAGCGCAAAATTGCTGAGCATCGAGCGCTGTTGAAAGGGCCTGCGATACGTCGGAATGGTCATTGAGAACCGGACAAACGGTAGCCGAGGGCTTAGCTTGGAAGAGAAGGCAATCAACGGAATAAACGTAAAAGGAGTGAAAAGAAATCCCTTTCGGATCCGGAAACGCCCTATTGGCGATGCCTTTGATAAAATCCCCTTTAAAGGTATCGCCGGTAGAATTGAACTGAGGTGGCAAAAGAGTTTGGAAAGGGAGGATCTTCTGTGTAAAAAACGCGGCAGTTTGTTTCCCGATACAGCTGTTGGAGAAATTGAATGGGACGAGCCTCTGTCTTTAGGAGTTTATTACCACGCTTCCGTGTCGCTTCTGCCGTTCAACTATTGTAAACGGTCTCCGTTTCCAGTCAGGATGAAACCCCATTTCGTAGATGTCGGCTTGAAAGCCGCGATATTTATCAAGGATATAAATGATTTTCAAGGTTCGACGATTGCCGAGGAAAATATCCTCATGGCCCTATCTGTTTGTAGATCTTGAAGCTTATTCCGAACAATAATCTGCTGCAGTATAACCTGGAGACAAGAAAATTGGAGCGTTATCGTTCGCGGTCGTAAAAATCATTTCGAAAATCGTTATTCTCCTCTTTTCATGTAACAATATAGGTTTTAACTTCGTCACTCTCAATTCGGCTCTATATGCAGTAAAATATTATTTGCCTAATTATTATTGTGAATCGCTTGAGCGGAAAATAAACGATTGTGAGAACAGTAGAAAATTCGCTGTCTTAAATTATGGAATTCTCTGATCCCTTCTTATACACTCTCCTGTATATTACGAGAATAATTCCGCACACATTTAGCAATCTTCTGTTTATAATATAACCTTCACTACCTTATTCTAGCCATTCTTTTGTCCTTTCCTCCACGTCTTCTCCCTTCCTCTTCTGAATTTCGGTTTGTCCTGGTCCGTATTCACTTTTTTCGACATGATAGAGTATACAGAAAGTTGAATGATTATAAACAAATTTCCCAAAAAGGTAAGCCAAAAAATTTTTATGAATATAAATATTTTATCGACTATCTTAACGACGAAATCGCTACAGTAATATATTTGCTGCAAAACGTATTCAATTAAGGGGCCGTGTATCAATTTCTCGTGTAATTTCTCTAATAACCGCAAGATAATTATCTCATGCTAATAAGTTCGAGCGTACGTTTATCAATCGGCTTCTCCCCGCTGACTATCTGATGGATAGCGATTGCTCCGATAATTTCGTTTCAATGATGACAATTAATCCTTCAAAATTACTCGCAAAATACTGACATTTTCATTTTTTCACTCCTTTACTAAATTGTTCTGCGATATTAACCGTTACCGATGAGTAATTCTTCAAATTGAGTCCTATTAGGCCTAAACTGGGGTTTTCCTAGAAGAGAAAATTGTCCCAAGCTTATTATGGTTTCGGCACGCTTGAACAGAAGAAAACGAACAAATCATTTATCACCTTCATATCAACCGTGTTCTTAAAACTGCACACAAAATTATCCCACTAACGAAACACTGAATTAAACCTAAGATTATTTGTTACGTTGATTGAGATACTGGTTAATCTAATGATCAAATTGGGATTCAACGATTCAATGGTATAAAAATATGGATCAGTACGAACTAAATTTATTTACCTTCTCAACGGTACACCCATCTTTTTATATTTTTAAGATAAAAATAAAAATCCTTTCAAACTGATAGATGAAACGAAGAACGTGTTTTCCAGTTTTTAAAACTCAATACAACTTCCGAACGCAGTTCCCATATTACACGATGTATCCGAACGCTCTAACGACCATTCTGTTCTAATGGACGCGCATTGTCCGAAATTTCTCGTGGAAACGAAGGATCAATTCGAACGATCAATATAAATATCGCCCTGCTGCGTTTTCATAATCGGAGCGATACGTGATCATCGGGATTAAATTACAACTGCATTATGGTAAAATGCCTCCGCTTGAATTCGAATGCGAATCGCTTTTTACGCTACGAATTCCGCGTAATCGTAATAAACGGAGAGCGCCCGTTGAAAAAGCAGCAGTCGCAATTCGGTCTGCATAAAGCCGGTTAGGAATAAATAGGCGAACGAAAAAAAACCGCCTGGTAACGCCTGTTTTCCGATCGGCCGAACAATAATTGCGAGGAACAATTTTATTCTCTCGCTACAGTTTTCCAGTAGCGGCAATCTATCGTATACAACTTCGAAGTCTTCGAACAAGAGTTTGATAGCAATAGCTTCGGAAGCAAGAGGTTTTCTCTGTTGTCGAATGGGCGGAATTAAACTCCGCTAACGGGAAACTCGCTGTTCTATGGGCGAGTAAACGATAGAAAAAGTAATTGTCCTCATGCCCTCTGTGTTCCACTTTGTTCCCTCTCGTTTCCTCTCAATAAGGCGCAATTCCGCTGCCTTGTCGCCCGGTGGCCGCTAATGACCCTCAGATCGGCTCTTCGACGGGAACTAGTTTTTCACTTCATCGATTTCGAGTTTTCAATTTCGAATGGCGAGCTCCTTTCGAGACTTTTCTACCTCCCGGTTACCTACGAGAGAATGTTTCAATTATCGTTTCGTTCGGTAACGATTGTTCGGCAAAATCTGCTAAAGGATCTGAAATAAATTGCTTTTTAGACCGATTTGATTCTCTTCAGAGCAAAAGGCTAGTGAAACTCGGGATTGTTATTCGTTTTTGTCCGGCAACGAAACAGCGTTATTCTTGAGCTCTTATTTGGACAGGATAATTCGCCTCAGCATTTCTCCAAAGGTTTTATAACAATGTAGTATTTATAATTGACAACTTATTCATTTTTTATCCATTTAAGTATTATTTATAATTTATTTATTCTTTATTACAATTTATTACCTACATAGAAGGTGACGCCGAGAGAGTACTTCACAGGTTGGAAAATTCGAAAATAAACTCTCTTCTGGTCGGTATAACTTTTATATTTCCAAGAACATCAAAAAAACATTTGCTTAAAAAGAAAACAAATCCAATGGTCTGCATAGATCGCGCTGTACTTCCATGTTCGAGTCTGCAGTCGGATATAACCAATTATAAAATTGATAAACTTATTCAAAGGCCGTTAAATTCGACCGATACAATATTGTTACTGAAAAACTAGCCAGGAGACTCAAAAACTGTGGAACAATCACGAATTATGTTAACAACGCAGAGTTACAGTGTGTGAGTTACAGTGTTCCAAGGTTTGGTGAAATCGATCATTTTTACAGCAATGGGACCCGAAAAGAAAAGGAAAACACGAATAAAATCACGGAATATACTAATTAGTGGAAGTACGGTGTGTGACACTAACGATAAAAATACAGCGTAGTTCACTAGCCGTAAAAAAATTTCAAGACCTTGAGCTCTCTGCTATATATTGGTTTTGCGGCCTGTAAAAATCAAATCACAGAACACACACTTGTGAAATAGCGGAAAAAAGAAAAAACTCATACCTACCGTGGAAGTACGGTGTGTGAGAAAATAGATTAAAAATCATGTGTCATCAGCTCGCCAGACCTCAACCTTTCAAAATAATTAATCTAAATAGAGAAAACTTCGAACAAGTGTATCTCGAGAGTACTGCGTATTATCTACAATCCGCAAAATGTTATTTTGCATATTCACTTGGAGAACATTTTCTGAAAATTTTATTGAGCTTCATAGATTTTACACGGAGATACGGCAACTTTTGTCACTTTCAGACCACAGACAGTCGGAAACACAGACAGAGGGACATTTTTTTGTAGAGAAGTGTTTCCTTTGAAATAATAATAAAAATTTCGTCAGAATTCTCCCTGACCGTCTTGACGATGGAATTCGCTACATTAAAAAATAGTTGGTTTGGGTGTCGTGATAATTTCTCACATTTTCCTTCGTGTTCAGAACCCGTCGGATGGGGCGCTATACGAAATGTTCATCGACAATTTCCTCATTAAAGCTTTGAAAGTTGAAGTTTAGTAGATTCATTAGGCCGCGAGAAGGAGCGAAGTTGCTAGTGAAGTCTAATTCGCTTTGAAATATACAACACTCGGGTCCCTTGTGTCTCGTAAGCATGCGATTGCGTGACTCGAATTAAATATACTACCAACTTCCATTATCCTTAAAAGGGCTTCTCGATTGCCATCTCGTATCTTATCTTGAAGTTTCGATACGATCACGTATTTTAATAATCGTCAACTATTTTAGGTTGATAATTTAATAGTTGAACATGTTGACACTAGGAGTTTTGAGCTTAGCCAACGAGATAAATTGCCGAGAGTTTATAAAGTCATACAACGATGTAAAAAACTATCTGATTTAATTGAAAACATGACACAAATTGGAATAATTACACGACCGCAGTGAAAAATCCTGCGACCACAGCTCCATTCTTTCCCGACTCTTCCATTCGCTTATTCGCTTAGTTTACATGAGAGTAATACGCGTATGAGAGTGGGAATTATTTCAAACCAAGGCACGAAGGCTACGAGGTTGTCGTAAATTCGAAAACTTTGCTCTTGCACGGTTGAATCTGCCGAAGCGGGAGGGAATATGGAAAATTGTTCGCCGAGTTTCTCGCTCGAACTTGGCGATAAATATTAACTTTTTTCCGCGGAAAAATCCGTAAGCTGCAATCACGCGTGACTGCAAACTTTAATATTTGTGCCTTGAAAACACTGACTAATTCAGAGGGATGGAGATAATAAAAAGAACAACCATGGAGTCCTGATAAATTCTGTAAAAGGGAGAATTCAATTTTCTTTAGGGAAGAAGCTACGAAGAAAAAGTGTGATAATTTTTTCACGTCCAGTAGTTGTAAGACAGCTCTTATATCAATATTAAGTTTCCCAAAAACTCAGTTACGTGATTTTTTGACGATTTTTAATACACGGTGTTCGTTAATTTCGCGATGTTTTTCGCAAAGTCATAATTTGTACAATATTACCGAAATCTAACATTTCCGTTCTAATTTATAAAAATAACTAATTAGTCCCCTCCGAGAAATAAAAAATGTCCGGTTTTTTCCTCTCATTCTGAGCACCAAAGTCGGAATAAAATGTGATCAAAGAGCTTTTTTAGCAACTTCTTGCCTTCCTTTTCACCACTGGTAATTATGTAAGACAATGGGATAAAAAAAAGAGCGATCCTTCTCTGAAGAGATTAATCAGCCTAACGGACATTCACAAAACAATTACAATGAAAAAACCGCCGCCGTCGTTCCTTTTACAAATAATGACGTCTCCAGAGGGCGTCAAACAATCGCACTCGTAAGCCTACTAACTCATTCTTCCTCTCTTTTATATCCTTTTCCAAAACATACACGTTCACACACTCGAGGACGCTGGTTTTTTCACCTAGTTCGGAGCGAGGTATTTTTTCATTAGAGTCCCATTCTACCCCCGTCCCAGTTGGTCCGCCTATAGAGGAGCCCATTGTCTTCGGTGATACACAACCCCTGGAGGATTCTCGCGAAAAGTGGGCCGATACACGAGCACAACAAAATACTATCTCCGGCACCAAAATACCTTCCTTCCTACGCAATATCACACCCGGTTTTCTCCCATATGGCTACAAACATTGTTGCTATCGGTCGTACATTTGAATAACTGCCAATGAGCGGGAGGCAAGGGAACGACCTGAGCGAGAGGCAGGTGATTCCGATTTATATCAGTTTTTATAATGGGAAACAGATATTCCTTCCTCTGGTATTTCATGCTCAATATTCATTCAACTTTTTTCCCAGAAGTGTGTTTTACAATCGAAATTGGAAAACAACATTGGCCTGTTTTCATTCGACATTAACGCAATAACGACTGTTTTATTCATTGTGACAATTTCGAGCCACAAAGCGTCTGAATAATGTCGGTATATAAATATGTGACATTATTTCAACTAAGCGCCAATCCATGCATAATTTAATCACTCGAATTACACCGCTTCTCCTCCATTTCATAAAAGTCGAGTCGTGTTTTTTTTATTATTTTTTTTTAGCTCAAGACCAAAATCCTGAGCAAGCAAAGCTTATTATATATATTAGCTATATATAATAATTGAAACAAAGGCTGACTGAGCGTCAAACCTATGAAGTGAAATAGGAATAAATCAATAAAAGAAATACCAGGAATATTGTTTTTTACTTCCATGTTTTCGTATTAATTTGAAAAGTATTGTGATCGTCAGAAATTTGAATTCGGAAGACATTTTTATAGCATTATACCTACTCAGGAATACGTTCTGAAAAAGTAGCTGTGTTTCAGTCTTTCTGTGATCAATAAGTGAGAAAAGTTGTCATGTCCCCGTGAAAATGAACGAAACTCAGTGAGATTTTTGTTCTCCCAGTGAACGTGCCAAATTAACCATTCTCGTACTCTGGTCAACAATATTATACTTTCAACTAGACATGTTGGAAAATATAATCGTTCAACACTTTTTCTATTATGATTTCTACAGAACTGTTCGTTGTGGCAACCAAATAACGCTAACATACTGCGCATTCAATTCTTTGGCTTTTTTGTTATTTCACTTAAACGTAATTAAATTGCGAAGTTACAAATTTGGTTTTCTATTTTGATTTTTACAGGCCACCAGAGTCAATATAATATTTGACCGTTCAAAGTAGGTATTGAAATGTTAGTCACACCAACTGAATGGCGTTTCATTGTTGTCGTTAGCGTCACACATCGTAATTCCATGAAAATCGCATTTTCTGATATTTTATTCGAGTGATTTTTGGTTTTCGAGTTTTCTTGCTATAAAAAAAGTATAAAAAATCCCATTTCACTACATTTGTCTTGTGTCGTTAGGCTCACACACCGTATTTTTGCACATCATTAGCCGGTTTAGTGCGCTTTTCGGGCTCATAGCAATTTTTTTTCAATATCACTATTCTTGCGTGTACTAATTTTGCTGTATCTTCATTAAATTCGTTTTTGTTATTGTTTTTATCATATTATGTCATATTTTTTCATTAATTCGTTCTAATTTTAAATTAGATTTAACTGACTCAATACATTTAATTCAATTGTTTTATTTATTTGTGTTGTTTACCTAATATAGTAGTTTATTGGTTCTACCGGTTTGCCGTCCCAAACAAACTGTATGATTCATGCATACCACTCGTTTTCGTCAATGGAGTGAAAAGCTATTTTCAGTCCGTTTAGGTAAATTTTTGGTCGCAATTCATCATTAGACGATAGACGAACTGACATGATCAACACATCCTTATACACACTAAATAACATCGTATAACTGCAGTGTAAGTTTTCTTGTTGCGAATAATCTATCATTGTTTCAACTCGATATTGCCAAGTTCGAAACTGTATCTAAGTCAAAATCTGCACCTTAGGCAGACAACTAAAGTCTAGCCTCGAGCTAAACTGCGTAATTACGGACCGGGATGCTTTCCTATAAATAAGGCTACCTCGAGAGGCTCCTTCGTTGGTTAGTAGGATCTTAACAACTTGATTATAAGTTTATTAACTCATCGGCACTCTCAGGGATGAGGGTGAACGTGCTTTTGGTAAATGCCGCGGTGGAGAATCGCTCGTCGCGTGAAAGCGAACTAGGCAGCGCTGACTCTGACTCGGAGATACTCAGAGTTCTCTGTTTCCGTCTCTCGCAGCCTGTTCGAGTTGAATTAGCTAACTTGAGTTATGTAGCATGCACTTTCTGAAAGTTTCCCAACGTTCGTATAATACGAGTGCTACAGACTAGCTACACAGCGAGCAGGTGACAACCTTACCAAGATATTTCCCACGGGGCAAACTACTCTTGCTCGCCTGTCTCGCTCGCTCTCGAAACTAATGCTTTCTCTTCTGCTTTCAAGTAACAGTACTCACTCTAGGGCCAAAATGAAATGAAGTGTCAACTGCGTTCAATACGATTCCGAGCATTCTCGTTTGTACGCACCTATGAACGGTAATTTATGACGATGATTCGTCTAACGGAGTGTGCGAATAGAGCCGAATAGTTCGCCTAGTTGAAATGTTTAATTTTACTGCGACACATTAAATTATTGAATATTATCCACATGAATGATCGGAGTTGGTTCGAAAATCTTATAGAATATTCAGTTGTCTTTTAGCAATGTTATGAACATTCAGAGTCCAAGATGAGATTATAGTCTGAAACGAGATAATCCCAATTGTAGAGGTACTTCATCATTACGGGATCATTCAGGCCATCACGATTATTGGAGAGGGAAGGGTGGAAAGAAGTAAGAACAAGGAGAAGTGACAAGTTTGCTTCAACACGCTGCATTTCCATTGGGTTCCGATCCCATGGGGTGCCTCGGGTATTCACGTTGTAGAGTATGCAGATATTACACTTAATGTTAGGTTAAAGTTTATCTATACCTGAGAAATGATTTAAGAGAGTTTCATTCAGTTTCATTCACTTCAGAGAGTTTTCATATCGAGAAGTTAGTATAATTCGTTACTTGGCCACGAAAATCCCAAACAAAAGGATTAATGAATCTGTGTGTCTGCCAAGGTCAGAAGGGCTATTTCTTTCGTATCCAGTTTATAGTTCTGTACTAGAAAAATGCAAAATTTCGACACTTTAGCTGATGTTATACGACAAAGGGCAAATTAATAGCTCACAATAGAAGACATTTTTCGATCTTAAATTATCTCGCGAAGAACGAATCGCCGTATCATGTTTTTCCATTTACTCCCCAACTTCTAGAGCCAAGATTTACGATAATTTCCTCTTTCCTGTTTTCTCCTTGATATGAAAAAGTTGATCCTGTAACATTACGTAGGTGCCGCTTCCGCCATTTCTGCCGAATGTTTCCACCTTAGTTCGGCGAATTACCTAGGTTAATGGCCGCGAAAAGCGAGACGAATAGCCGGATCAAACACTTAGCAGCGCGGCTAAAGGTGAGAAATTTTATTATGATTAAGACACGGGAGGATAAAAATGGTTTAAATGTTAAAATTGGTCGAAAGAAGGACAAATGCGAGGCAGTTAGACTGGGGGAAATCACGTCATATATCTCCTTTATCTTTCACCTGTTCCGACCGAAGAACTTGCTCTCTCTCTAACGCGGAGTAACACACCGCAAACGGCGTCTTTCGTCCTGCAAGAAGATCAAAACGCGCGAATAACAATAATTCTTTTCCTAGTTTAAAAAATAAAAAAAATCAATAGGTACGGATTCAGAAGGAACGAATTTTTTGCAGTGTTTTTCCTCGATTGACTTTGTTGTTTTGTGACATGGTCAACAAACTCTTCAGCTGAAAGATATTGCGAAGGAATATTATAATTTTTTGAGGGAAATATCATCAAGGATTACTGTACAGTAGTGTAGCTGGAGTTATTACTCTTGTTGGAAAACTTTTCGCCATTAACGATTGTGTTGTTTTCATGACTTATCTTCCAAGTAATGACGTCGAGTTGGCGTATGTATTTCCATCTGATTCATTTTGTATCTAAAAACAATTTCGAGCATTTCAAGGAAGCTGAGGAACCTATAAGTAGTTCTGCTCTCGGTCAGTAATTAAAAAATAAAAGCGGCTACCAAAATGGCAAATTCATTTAATACGAATTTCAGATCAATCGGTTCAGATTTCTTATGGGACAACAACGTTCTCTATGTGATTCCGACTCGGTTCTGTCTCCGCCATCGTTTCTCGTACACTCAGCAACTTTTCTTCTTCGCCTTTTGCTTCGCTTTTACCTTTCCTTACCTCAGACCGTTGGATTCCGAATATACACTTTTATTGCCTCGTATCATCCTACATAGTCGTCCTCGAGCAATATTTCAGTAGTTATCAACGGAGACGTAGGCATTTCGCTACGTGGCTCTGGGATTTCTCCTCATTGTACGCAAACAAACATAAATCGCTTTCAGAGCGTAATTGAATGCGACTGATTTACTGCTCTCGGCCATAGCGGATATGGTTCACCTCGAACCGTACGTTCACTCGAACCGTTCGTTCACGTATCACGATATAACGAACCTTCGAATTGCTTTTTGTAGGGTGAGATTAATACGAATAAATAGAGAAAAGCCGGATTCCGGCTAACGAGCGAGTTAATCGGATTATATAACATGGTATAATTGGACGGTGTTGAATGGTCTTCGAATAGATTTCTTCAGGAAACTTACCAACGTTTCACTTGGAAAAACTATATAATAGGAAAAATAAAACTTCTCTTTACTTCCATTTTTACGTTGTAAATAAACAATGTTGTGGTCGTCCGAAAAGACGAGGTGGATTCGAATGATTTTCCAACCAATATATTCGAACGTTTAAATAATTAAATGTCTGTTTTGAGTGACGATAGATTTTCATTGTTACTCTGTCTCGCACCGTACTTCCACGTGATTCGCATTTTTCTTTATTTTATACGCGTTTTTTTTCTTTTTGGGTCCGCTTCTTGTATAAATTACCTATTACACAGAACCTTATTTTTACTCTATTGCTAACACACCGTAACTCCGCGCCATTAACCTATTTCGTACACTTTTCGCTTTTTAAGTCTCCTGGTTAGTTTTTCGAAAAGAATATCGTATTGCTCTTACGTTGCGGCTTTTGCATTCGTTTCTCTATTGCACTTCTTTCTCTATTGTATTTCTTGTATTCTCAGTCATACTTGACACCGACACAAACATGGCAGTATTGTGTGATCTATGCACAATCAATGCAATTGAGACTATCAGCTTTGCGACACTCAGGAGAAGCATTAGTAAATAAAGTTTAAGCCAGATTTATTTAAATCATTTCAGTTAAAATAAAGATGATTTAAATAGTCGCAAAAAGTTCACTAACGTTTTTCTCCGATTATTCTCACTGTTTTGAACGAAGTAAGACAATCTAAAGGCGCAATATTTTCTATGGGACATTGGCATGACCTGAGTAAATTTTATGAGAAAATCACGAACATTTTAATTATGCACACGACCCTTTTCACGCTTCATATTTTGTCTTTGAAGACGCCGACTTTCTGAATCTGGCCCAGTTTCGGCGGGATTCCCTCGTTATTTCTACCGCGTTTCTCTCTCCAGCGAGGGCTGATGAAAGTGAATTCGGCGGTAAAAACAGAGATACGCCGCAAAAAGGTGAGGACGGTAAACGAGGCGATAGTAGCATCGTTTAGGTAGCGAGTGGCTCAAAATAAGACGAAGAAAAGGAAAAACAGTATTTTCCTTTTTGGTGAAATAATAACAGTTCTTCGACTTTCAACTGTGAAAATAGATATCTAACTCGTTTCCGATAAGGAACAGCTCAATGTACAATGGAAAGGAATACGGAGCGGAACGAGTAAATATCACAAGCTTTCGTTCGCCTTTTTTTTTTTTTTTTAATGAAAAGGAAATTAAATTACGATTTTATAGAAAATTTGATTTATAATCTTTCATAATATACGCACAAGAAATTTATAATAGACTCGATTCAAGAAATTTAATTATTGCGAGGAAAATGAGTGAAAAAATATTGTAAATGGATGACAACGGAGAAAGATCGATCTGTATCATTTTATACAAAATAATAGATTAGTATGCTCTGATGGAAGAAATCAATGAGAGCAATCGCTTATTGTCGAAAGCGACAGTTCAAAAATAACAGGGCTCAAACGGAGAGACACAGCATTGAATGCAAATGGAAAATGGATCATCCTAGCTACACAATGCGATGAATATTTTTGCAGTCTAAATGAGTTCACCGCATCCACGAGCTATGCGATAGGTCAGCGAGGGGATTCCAGCAGAAATTTCGCATCCTAATCAAACGTATTTTCTATCGGTTGCTGAGTCTACGTGCGGAAACGTGAAAAATTATGAAGTAAAAAATATCCGCAAATTAAAAAAAAAAAAATAAATAAATAAATAATGGGATGAGAAATTCAAAATGTTCGGAGATTTTCTCTCTAAAACCTATTAAAATATAAAACGTAAGAATTGGAAGTGCTGTGATCGTCTGAAAAGTCGAATTCGGATCGGCGGCTCGTTAAAAAAAAAAAAAATTGGCTTGTATCGTTAAGCTTACATACTGCACTTCCGCAATATTAAGCTAATTCGTACGTTTTTCCGTTTTTGGGTCTCCTACTAGTTTTCCAGTGACATTTCCAATGACAGGCCTTTGTATGAGTTTTTTTTATTTTATTTCATAGGTTTTTAGACCTGTGACTGACTAAAACATGTGAGTGCAGTGTGATCTATGCACACCACTGGTTTTAAATTAATGTGAAATTTTTGTTTGTCGAGCAATCACTCTCAGTTACCATTAAATTGTCACAAACTGTCGCCGAAACCGAACGTAACATTTGTTATTGTACTTATAGTCTGACTATGACGATAAATTTCACGCCCAAAGTATTCCAACCAAACGGAAAGTTGTCAATCAAGAGAAGAACATTTACGAGCGCAAAACCTGAACTATGGGTTGCAAAGTGTAGTTGAGCTGTCTGTGACTAAAAATAGGAGCACGGCGCGAGAAAGAGATCGAGTTTTTCGACAAGTTGCTTGATTGCTTTCATACAAATTGTTTTTCATCTCCTGCCCCTTCGGACAACTTGTTTTTCTTCCTGTCTGCTCTAGTTCAGTTCTTTTTTCCACGGTGGTCTTTTTTTTGTTCGTGAGGAAAGTGTTTCGACATTGTCATGTCGCTCTGTTTCGAGATATTGACTCAACCCAGACGAGGCACTGGAAGATTAATATATAGAACGGAGTGCTCTGTTTAATGGTTATCTACTTAATATGGAAACTTGCCTTTACATTTTCATCTATTATAGCGACGATAAATCTCTTTTTGTCGTTAATCGTTCATCTTTATAAAAAAAAATTTCATTTAGCTCTTGAAAGTGGAAAAAGAGGGCAGGTGTTCCTAACCTCTTGCCAAATACATAGGTAGTTAATAAATCGAAAAAAATCAATATGCGAATAATGTAAGAGTCCAATGTTTGAACAAAGCAATAAAAATCCGGCGTCATTCCCTTGCCGTAACCAACATTTCAAGACTTTAAACGTTCGAATGTATTGGTTTTTGCGGAATGTAAAAATCCAAATACACAATATTTACTAATGAATCAGCGAAAAAAAGTGCAAGTGCGGTGTGTGAGCCAATACGTAAATACTCAAGTTGTAGAATATTGACCCTTAAGGCCTGTAAAAATGCAATAGAAAAAACTGACACACGCATCCTTCAGAAGTATGTGTTCTATTATGCAGAATCAGGAAACGACATACCTTCGACAATACCTTCACTCGGACAACAGTTCAGAAAAATTATTGGATTTCATTCATTTTTCACAGAGATGTGACAATATAAAGGCACTTATTTTTACCCACAGGCTAACGGGTATTTGGACACTCGGACTTTTTGTTCAGAAGTGTTTTGTATAGTATCATGAAAAGGTCCCACAGATAAAATTCGTTCCAAATTCGAGTTTTGAGCGATCTCTGTTCATCCATTTGTTACGTAAACATTGAAGTAAAAATCACATTTTTGACGTAATAAGTAAAAAAAAACAAAAAAACTACGTTATGGTTTTTTTCCACGTGTAAGGTTCTTCAACACCTGCTATCTCATGATCTCAATGATACCAAAGTGTCTTAATGTCAATTTTTGTAAATCCACATATTTCATTGTTCAAATGTTTCAACTCGTATTCAATTACAATCTCACTCAGGCTTTACACATCAGCACAATATCGAGGACTTATTGACTTGAAACAGGATTAAAATGTCAAAACGGCCTTATCGTTTGACGTTATCCTATCTATATCTAATCCGCTGCTGCAAGCCGATTAACGATAGCTTATTTTACTTGAGTATTTCTTCTCACTAATCTTCTCGTTGAAAGTGACTTGTGCAATAAATTTTCGTGGCACAATGAATAGAGAAGAATCAGAGTTTTTTGACAATACTTTGAGGATTTCGATCTTGGTTAAGTCGACGTCGAAATTTGCATAGCTCGGGGTCAAACTGGCAAGCGAAGGATTAATCTAATCAAAAGACAATGGTAACAAAACTGGACAACCTCGAACAGGCAGATCAGGCTCGCCTAATGAGGTGGCAACTGCTCGTACAGAACAGCTCCCGGTCAAAGGCTTTAGGAATGAAAATTTGATAAATTGACGCCGACCTGGGCGAATTTGGAATGCACGGACGGAAATACAATTCGACCTCCCATTGTTGCGTAATGAGAGCGTCAGCGTGGAGGTGAATGTTCATCGAGACGAAGAGAGATTATCATATGGGAATCAACATTCATCATTCAGATGCTAATCTGAATACAAAGAGAAATATCAAACGTGGTGCGGGTACTGCTAGGAAGCCCGCCAGTCTCTAGATTTCCGTCTCTGTCGTGTACGTATGTTCGTTCCCACCCCTTATCTCAACTGATAACAGCGAAGTCTTCACATGGAAAGCAGAGAGCAGATGTTTAGAATATGAAATGCGGTCGGTTCGAGGGAGAGACGCTGCAGGATAAACCTTGGACGACCTCAGACAGCCATCTAACCTCTTCCACCTGCGACTTCCAGCTAAACAACGCCAACAGTCGACCTCCGACACTGACTGCGATGAAATTTTAATAAAAGCGGTTGAATACATTTTACGGCAAGATAAACGGTTGTAGAACTACACGGGTCGTCAGAGGTTAACCCGATTTATGTACTGTACTATGAGAGATTGCTAACAGATTGACTACATCTTTCTGAGCCGAGAGGAAAGGGCGGCCTTATTCGAGCAAGGGTTTTGCAGTTTTAAAGAGATTTCTGCATCCTGTAAAGCAGTATCGCAGCAAATCCGGGTCAGGATAAGATCCGAACACGATTACGCCGCAATGCGATTACATTAAATTTAATAATGAACATAATTATAATACCATACCGGTTACATTGTAATGAATTTCATTGTTTATCGATTGTTGCAGGTGAGTCCAATCGTCTCATCCTTCCGGTGAGTGTTCCGATTTCAATGCATGATCTCGCATATATCGCGATGAGACATCCTTTGCTCTACATATTAATTTCCCATCGATTTGCAATGATCAGAATGACATGAGATATTTGTACGGCCGTAGGATTAATTCCCATACGTAATGACCGCGTCGATGGCAATATTGACATGCATTGACTTACAATGGAACAGGCCTCTTGGAATTGGGTGGTGTATATATGCAACGAACCTGTGAAGGAGAAAGAGGAGGAGAGTAGCGGCGGTGTATTGGCTCCCGCGGGAATTGCCGGACTTCAATGCGAAAGGTTACCCGCAAACGATGTTCATAATTGCTAGGGCAGCTGTGAGCAATACCAGCGGTCGAGAACAGGCTACAACTCTGCGGGGGTGGTTGATCAAGTTTGACTTGTATCTTAGTGGTCGTCGAGGGCTGTAGTAGGTCTACCACAACTACGCGGAGACTAAATTTTCCCATTTCCTGACTCGCTTCCCGTTCCAACAGGTTCAGGTATTCATTTTGAAGAGGTAACCCTGTCGCCGCTTGAGATCGTGTAGCGAAGATACCTACTCCGGAATTACATAATCTTGAAATGTTCGTTGGTTCCGGTCGGATGCATCCTCGTTTTTAGATTAGCCTTGGCGTTAAACAGCTCCCGGCGGGCCAGGAAATTCAACGCTCGGGTTTTCCAAGAGGTAATTCCCTTCTTTTGAAACGAACTCGCTCTCTCTTCCATAATTATTACCCCAAACTGCGAGTGGGGCGTTTAAAAAGAAGATGATTACGAAATAAAAACAAGAGGTTTCGTTCCGGGGTTTTTTTCCAGCAGAAAAGAAGCAAAGCGAAGTGAGAGCAGGCTTTCTTAATGTTTTTAATCGCTCCGAGGATTTTTTAGTTCCGCAACCACCTGGGGGCCGAAGAAACTTTAATAACTTGGTAGCGAAAAACTTGAGCCTAGACGAAATTTACGAATAATGCGCTTCACGAGGAAAACCATAAAAAATCGTGAACCACCATCGCCTGAAAAACACCTACGAAACGGGAACGGCCGTTGGCTGCATATCGGGAAAAGTTAGAATTAATTATTATTTAGCGATGATGACAATGATAATTATGATTAATAGTAATAATTGACGTAAATTTCATTTTCCCATTTCGTTCATATATGTGGCAACACTGGGACGAAGCAGGTCTCCAGCGTGCGATAAAAGTGAACTAATCCTAATTCGATTTGTAAAGTGAAGTTTCAGTAGCGATTCCTATATTTTTCTTTCTTTTATTAGGAAGCCCACCAGGGGCTATAACAATAATAAGCTATCATCTTCCTGGTGAATAAGTGTTGTATTATTTTCGATTACAGTGAGTGATTGTAACCTCGATCTTCTTAGGTACTGATTAGTCGCTTTTTGGCATGAAATATGATTGCGCCATGGCCAGTGGAGGCCCTACTAATATCTGCTTCAATTTTCGATGAATTTTCGTATGATAATAAATATTTTAAATTTGTAAACAGGAGGCATTTTCCCCAGCACGAAAGTCCGAGCTAGGGTATAGATAGAAAAGGGAAGAGATCAAGAGGACGAAGTTGGCGAAAGGTCCAATTACACCCGCTGATGAGACCCGAGTTAATTTCGTCTTTTTCCACCTTCAGAGAGCGCTATCTAGCTGCTAACTCAGTTCAGCCCAACTCGTTTCCTTAGTTAAAGAAAAACGCCCGCCCCTCACATCCCAACCTATCACTGAGTGACTTAACTGTAAAACTGACTCGCGGAACAGAAGACGGCGGTTCCGTTGCGGATTATTTTGCCTTGGAGGAAATTCAAAGGGCGAAGCCGGTGATTAGAACGAATTCGACATTCGAAGAGTAAACTTCACTTATTCAACGCTAGCGAGAGCAAACTTTTCGCAGAGAAACTTCCATAATTTCATCCCCTAAGAGGAATCGTCGTTAATCGAATTCAAACGATCCTCTATGATTACAGCGATTCGAGACGCTATAATAAATATTAAATTGAATAAAATTGGTTGGCGGCGTTGGGAAACTTTCCGGCAATCTGCTAACTAAAGAGAACCGATTTAGAAATTATTTTCACTTGTCAGTCGATTAGAAACATTAAGTAAATGTTATTGAAACGAGTGCGCTCAAATGTATGGATATTAAATAAAAATAGAAATGCAGATACATTGAAATTTAGTGAACCTATCATTAAAAACAATTAGAATACTATTCTGGGATAACATGTGGTGCTTTGTGGAAACTAACGGAGTTTTGTTAATTAAAAGCTGCAATTATTACGAAGAACTACACAACGTATTTTATTCTATAAAGAAAATTTACAAAGGAAATCATAAGAGTTGAAAATCGTCTTCAGATTTTGTACTTGTCGCATTTTTACTCATCACGAATAACGGGAAAAACTTCAAATTCATATCACAGGAATAGTAACTGAATCGCAGTTATACCATTGAAATATAAACAAATCGAAATCAAGGGCTGGTTCAAATTAAATCCGCAAAATCGGAAAAGTTGCCTCCTCGATCCGAAAGTAAAACCAATAAAATATGAAAACGCTAAAAGCAAACTCGTTTCAAGCTGATCGGATTACAACGAGAATAGGAGGTTTTATCAAGTATGAGGCAAGCTCGTCGGCATGTTATGGTAGTCTGAGGTGAAACGGTGAATATAAAGTTCGCACATTCCGCATCGCGATCTTCTACGACCTCTACCATTTGCCAAATCATCAACGTTCAATTCCCGTTTCTCCAGTTAGGCTTGCTCATGTCGAAGAAGCAAATCGCATTAGCCCGTTGGAATGAGAGGAGACGCGAGAGATTTTCAGTAGCCGAAATTAAAGCTCGACATAAATACAATGTAATAGAGAGAACTGAATTTCTCTATACGAAATATAAGCTCACGGAGTAAAAGCTTATTAGAAGCTTCCAGGTAAAAAGCATCGATCGAGAGCTCAAACGGAATAGAAATATAACAGTTGAAATTCTTGAACCTCTCTCGTATTATTTTGAACTCAACGCAAACGGTAATTAATTAGAAATTAAATACACAATTAATGAAACAATGTGCTGTTTTTGGTCCGAAAATGTTTGTTTGTGGTTTGTCGCGTATCCATCAGATTCGACATGGGGTTGAGGTAGAGACAATAGAGACAAGCGCTAGAAGAGATATAAAAGCAAAATATGAGATAACGTCGCATTCATTGTCTCTACCTCAACCCCATGTTGAAAATGTTTGTGTGAAAGTTGCATTAATACTTCACTCGTAGATTCCATTCGGTTTCTTAAAACGGTATCATCTTGATACCGGATAGAACTACTTGCACGGTGAAAGTAAACACTTGAAGAGGAAAATTAGAAATTGCGATTCAATATTTAACTTGTATCGCCTAATTTGCGCTTACATGTCAATAGTTGCTCTGATAACTGTTTATCTTGCCCCACAATAACGAACCAGGAAAAACTAAAATACTTAGTAGTTTATATAAAATTATTCCTTTGCTTCAATTATGATTTAAAAAGACGTTTTCGGATAGTAGTGAGTTTTAGTAATTTCGTGTTTTTTGAAAACTTTAACGTAGGTTTCTTTGTAAAATCATACGTGTCACCACTTTGCGCGATAAATATATTAGGCAGTAACCATAAGGACGAGAGGTTGAATAAAGTGACCTCTTACACGTTTCAGTTAAAAAAAAAAAAAAAAAAAAAAAAAAAAAAAAAAAAAAAAAAAAAAAAAAAAAAAAAAAAAAAAAAAAAAAAAAAAAAAACACACACGAAACTCACTAAAATTTTCCATTAAAACTTTCAATAAACACTGGGCTTAAGGATTAAGATAGGTTCGACAGATACGCTGCACAGGCCAGAAAAACAAATTAGTTTACTCTTGAAGAAACTGTACTGGGTGTGGTAACCTATGGTTCCTGAGGATGCCCGAAGGGGCGAAAGTGCTCGGCCAGTAAATAAAAAATCGGAGAACATGTCGCCTGGTTCTTCTCCCCCTCACCAACCCAGTACAATGAGAGATGCGACGACTTAACCAAGAAGTCTTGAAGAAATGTTTGTTACATTCCGCAGGTTATCTCTTGATCGACCACTTTATCATTACCATATCCGTTTCCATATTATTTTGCTAGATGTTGTGATTAGTTCATTGTCTTCAATAGTTACCGTGTTTTTCTCTTCGGGTTCCTACTCGTTTCCTTAGTACGGGGTGTACTCCTGTAGGGAATAATTCTTCGAAGCATGTGTGTTTAATAACACTTCTGTATTTTTCTAAGTATACCTATTAATGTGAATAATAAATTTAATTTAATTTCAATTTACTACGTACAATTTTAGTGGCACTTGTGAAAAATTATTGTTATTTTAATCGTTGCTTTTAGCATTCTATTTTGTTATTACAAGCGCAGATTGAACTGTGGGCGGATCCTTGGTTAATATCGAGGCGCTAAAAATTCGGTCCAGTAAAAAATCATCCTGAATAAAAAATTGTTTGCTGCAACTAAATCAAGCCGGTCCATTTTCTACTATCTAAGCTATTACTCAGCCTCAATTTAGATCAGGCGAATTGTTAGATAGACAGCGGTTTTCGATAAAGAACTGTTAAAATCGGTCGTGACGTTTACAAAGAGCTGATTGACAGAGACTGACTGAAGGTGAACCAATCGAACAAAAAGAATGTCGAAGAGGGACGACAACTATAGAAATGGAAGCAGAATGCGAATGGTGAAGGAGGAGCATCAATCTTTCCCCATGAATAACATGCGGCAGTGACGTAATATATTCACGAGCTGCAGAGGCGACGCATCGGCGAAGAAACGGGCAAATGGAGCGTTTAGAATTTGAGCTTATGGCTGGGGATTTGGCCCTTGAGGAGGAATTGGTCTTGCGAACTGATGTGATGTAACGTATTCACATGAGAAATTTTCGTATTACATTCTTCGAAAAAGGCGAGAGCATTCCGCAAGCGAAGAATAGATCCCGAACAGATCATATGAGGGGTTCTTTTCAATGAATTTCGATCATAGAGGTCTCATAAGGATGAACATAAAGACATGGTAAGAGGAGATGTAGGTACAAACATTTGGAGATGTGAAGTAATTCTACGATAATCGAGGTTTTCTTGTTCTTTGATTGTACTGAATTGTCAGGGTCTGAATAATATCTCAGCAGGACTTAATATACTCAATTATTTCAGTAAAATATCCAAATACCTGGACAATTTTCAACGAACGCAAATTTCAGCCATTCAATTATTTTTTCCATGAATTTCCAGCCGGTAACACACATTGCTACATAGAAAGGTGTCGTATTAATGTTGGGCGAAACGGGACGCTAATTTACCTGCGGATAAGCATCGATCGGTCCGCAAGCAGTGGCAACGAAATTTCTATTAAGGGCAGGGAATAATTTTGCGAGAAAATCTCGTTAGCCTCCGTTCGGTGTACGGGTTATATTAAAAAACGGAATCAATCAGAATTTTAAATTCGGTGAATAATTACGGCGAAGCATCGAGACGGTTGACGTTTTTCCAATAACATGGCACCCGAAAGTCCCTATCCGCATAACCAGATTCTGCTCTGACGAAGCTGGTCGCCATTACTCGGAAAAATACGAGTGTGATTATACCTGTAGCGAATGAATTATTCATCATAATTCAAATTTCGCTCTTAATAGCGCCCTATTAAGATTTGATGAACATCTTTCTCCACAACGATTTTAGAATTCTTTTTAAAAAACCGTTGTAATTGATGAATTAAGGCAAGTTCGAAAACCATAGCAAATTTTGTAGAAGCTTGAAAACAATTCGAAAAAAAACCACCGCTAAAAGCAGATAAATTATGCGAAATATCTCGAAAGAAACGTTGCTAACTCGAAGGTATAATAAATATTTCCAACGTCTAATTCGATTGTATTATCCACGTTTCAATCGTTAAACCAAGCCTACATTCAGACTTAAGTCATCAATTTTAACCTCGAAGACAGTCGTACGAGAGGGAAGGGAATGTTTGGCCGTTGGCCAGTCAGTTGTTGCCCGAGTAACCGACAACTAACAAACCTCCTCCTCCTAATCCGATGTCCAGCAGCTTGCACTTCCTCGTTTCACCGCACAAAATCGATTTGGCCGTCGTTTTCTCTTTTGAACCCCACAAAAGTCGAATGACAAGACGAAGAAGGATCGAAGACGAAGAGATTGAAGAAAAGAGTAGTATGAATTATAAATCATTGCGTTCGCCCAAAAAAATTGCCGTCTTCGCATAATTATAATATAGCAGAAACATCAACTTATTTTTCTACTTATCCAGAATAGGTATCACTTTTCACTCTAAATTTTATTCGTCTGAGACAAAATGCTGCGATGATGACAATCCAGTGTCTTATCCTTTGCTTCAACAATGTTTTAAAAATACCATCCATTTGTAATAGTAACTTATTTTCCCAACATTTGTGAACTTTTCCCCCTATCAACATACTATAGATAACTATAATAGAAAACGAGGTAGCGATTTAGTTAAAGAATTGAGCCATTGTCAGACCAAGATTGATTTTTGGTGAAAATGTCGAAAATTTAGCTGTTAAAGATTCTTTAGAAAAGTGTTAACGACGTACGGCGTTCGGATGGATTTTTTTAGTTGGGTATTCCGATTCTACATGCCTTGAAACGTAATAAATAAAAATTTTAGGGGTTGGAAAAATATTTATTCGGCGGTTTATTACTAAAAAATTAACAAAATTTTAGAAACTGAGCTTGGAACAACCATGCCATTTTCCCCTGAATTCCCCTCCGATGTAAATTAAATTTTTAATGTGATGAAATACGAACGCAACACGCTCAGTTCATCAAGATAGAACTGAAAAAGAAAAACCGACCGGATAAACTTTTCAGCTCGCTGTATTGAAATTCCTCGAATTTGTAAGTAATTTGAAATCGAAGTTTTGTACGAAATTAGTCTTCAGAATAATAAACGTGAGCATTCAAACGAAAAGAGATACTGTATTGTTTAAATTATACCGATTGACGGTCGAACAATTGAACTCCTTTACTTCTTGGCTATCAGTACCGGAAAATTGCTTTTCCAAGAAAAGAGAGCCCGATCGAGTATTTATTGACGTATTTTCTTCGGGGTAAGGCATTTTCTTATTTGAAAAGGCTTTAGCCAAGTCGGCGGATCAACATAGAAATAATTGACACTTGGACCATTCGTTCGGACTTTTTCCTGTGTTAACAAACGAAAAGAGGACTTTCCTACCTTTGTCGTTGATCCAATACACCGAACCATTAGTTGCCTCGTTCCCTCAAGCCGATAAAAAGAAGAAAGAATAAAGGGTTTACAGGCGGGAGCAAAGTGACGAGAAAAAAACCAATGGGAAATGAGTGCAAAAAATACCACCGGAACGAGCGGGGTGTAAGGAAGCGGTCGAAATATAGAGACGGTAGATTTGTACCGGCATTGTTAAAGGATTCAGGAGGAGGGAAAGGATTTTCCGCATCAGACCGGAGGTTCGAAAGGTAGCAATGTTGGAAGGTTGGAGTCGGTCGGAAGTATAAGGCCATTAGGACAGGAGTGGTATAGATCCGAAGGTATCGCAGGTAGGAGACGCCTGACCTCGACCAGGGTCATATACCTGATGGGTTCCCCCCAGACATCTAAACCTCCATGTCCTGCCAGTTTCCCGGGGATCCCACTCCGATACAAATAAAACAAGAAGGTTCCCACTGGCTGGCAACATTAGCTTCCTCGACAGAAGAGACCGACCCATTTGCATCACATATTCCGCCGTAACGTCTCCGGCTCGAACCCTTTTACATTTCCTAGTTTTAATGTTCGAAGGAAAAAATGCCCCATAAGAAAATTCCTTCGGCCGAAGGAGTTCATGAAATTTTCTACGTGCGAAAATTCAGATAGTGAAAACTAGATAGTGTCGTATTTCTATTTTAAACCTTTAACTAACAAGCCCAAATTCCAATGAACAAATTTTTTTTGAGTACCTAGGTATTTTTCCCTAACTTAATTCTACTAACATGAATTGGAGCCCCGCCAGTTTAGCTTTACCAAAAGTAAAGAGAATTTGTTGTATGAGGCATTCAGCCACGGATATCATATATTTACAATTAAATCAGGGTTCGACGGCCTCCTTCAAATGCGTAGATGCGTTTAGCATAATTGCGTTCGGCCCTCTGATGTCAGTTGAAATTTGGTATGTGGATTTTGCAAGAAATGCAGACGCGTCCGATTACTTCCATTAAATGTTTTCCCGTGCTGACGGATCTGCTCTCAGCAACTAGATTGAGAGATGATTTCTAAAAACTTTGTTATATCAGAGGACACTTTGCGTTGATTATTTTTATTGAACTGCTGCATTCCATTGCTTACTACGAGCCCCCTCCATGTTTTTCCAGGCTCAACGCAAAACGCATCAACGCATTTCACGGAATCCAGTGAACAATGCTAGATGACAAAGGAAACTGCTGGTGAGAGAAAGGCGATAAGTTCAAACAACCAAACCATCCATACGAACAACACCAATTTATTAAATGAATAACAAGATACAGCCTTATTTTAGAAAACCTCATATCTTCGGTTTACTATTTAATAATAAACCATTGTAATCGCTCATAAAAAAATTCTAACACCCCCAATTGAAATTTGATGTTTTACGTTTCAAGGTAGGTAGAATCCGAATATCTAATAAAAAATTTCTGTCCGACCGCTGTCAACATTTTTCTGACAAAACTATAAAAGCTATATTTTTCGTATAGGCTTTTTCAGTAGTCTAATTTACACGTTGAAATAGAATATAGTAGAACTGGAATTTTACGGAATTAGATTTGAAATAGGAAAATAGTAGGACAATCTAGACGAAATGAGAACATGCTATACATGAGTATGTTCTTTGTTTTCTATAATTTATTCTGTAGAACGTAAAAATCGTCTTTCTAGTACGTAACAGTAATCATAATATCTTCCAGAAAAATCTTTGAAAAAATCTGTGAAAATGATTTAATGATTCAAACGTTCTTTCTCTCTGTTTAACTTCTTTTACACATTTGGCTCCCTAGAGTGCGCTCCTGTTTTCACATCGAGGAAGAAGAAAAAAAAAAACGAACCGGTGAACGACTGATGAACCGGAAGAACATTTATCGTACGGGATGTGATTCTAAAATTGGCCGACGCTGGCGTGGAAGAGTAAATAGACGAAGACAATTGAACGTAAACATAAGGTGACCACGATGAAATAAGAGAAATGGCCTGAGGTGGAGTTCCAGCTAAGCTAACAGACGCGATGCGGACCATGGACAACAGAGAAACGAACAGTACACTCCAGCGTTTATTTTTACTTCTCTCTGCGGAACACTCTCAGAGTTCAACATTCTCGTCACCGAGAGGAGCACGAAGGATGTTTTATCATTTTGGATAACGCCTTTGTCCGAGAGGGATTTTTACGGAACTTTTCAAGTCAGTTAAAATGCAATTTAGAGGTTGAAATTACTATTGAACAAGAATTTCCTATCATTTTTGCGCTTTAGCATTTACCTTCCTGTTGTTTTGTTCGAGGGGGAGAATTAATAGATAAAGAAGAACGAAGGGGTGAAAGCTTTTGGCAGGCAATAAGTGGAATGTAGGAGACTTTGCCTGGTATTTCTCCTCATTTAGCCGAACAACAGGAAGAATTTCCACGAAATAAGTAAAACCGGATTAAAATAAGCTAAAATTTGAAAATTAAAATTGCAAAATTCGTTTGAAAATATAATTGCATCCAATTCTCATCTCTTAATGCACATTATGCATTTCAATTCCCTTTTATATGCTTTTAGGAAGAACAAACCGTAGTACAATCATTTGCAGCGTTTTTTATTCAATCACAAATTATCTTGCAGTTAAAAAAAATATCAACGAACTTCCACACACAAATTAGTCCGCTGGATTCTTTCAAACTGTCGCTCTTCTTTCGTCATATAAAAAGTCCATGGAGCACTTCTCTTAATATGGAGAAGCACCGCAGGCGAGAAAAGGTCCACCCCACGTTCTGCAGGAGTGTGAATCTTGGACGTACGATCGGAGTGGGTTCTCTCAAGCCGAGTCGAGCTCGAAGTGGACAGTGATTTATAGCTTTACTTCCACATTGAGCTTTCTTCAGCGTAGCCTTTCGCGTAGCAGCACTTGCATCGCCTTGGTCTCTTTTCAAATAGACCCCTTTCAACCTCTTCTTCACCTCGAACATCGGCTTCCATCCGAGTTATTGATGTATCTCTGGCTGCCAGTTTCGCTAATAGGCCGCCGCCTTCACAGCATACACGTCCATCGCTCACTCGGATCCCGCAGAGCCTTGTCCTTCCAATAACGTATCCCTTGAGAACGGCCCACTTGAATTTCCATCGAATTTCCATTTGAGAGCTGAATCTACACAGGAGCCGAAGTATTTATCGTGCCAGCTTTCAGTTGAAATGTCAATTTGCTCGCGAGATAATTATAGATCCGGAGAATATTCGATCTAGTCGACTGAATTGTTTTAGCGGAGCTGGTTTCAAAACTCAATATAGTTTCGCGCATTATTTTTCGTTATGAAATAATTTCATCCCTTCGGAGCGACAGGATCGCAGATGTCTTGAAATATATTTAATATGCAAATTATCTCTTATTCCTAATTTTAAAAGCAATCCAAACCAATCGTTCACAAAATTTTAAAGCAGCTGAGTGGAAGAATTTAATTAATTTAATTAAGAATTGGATTATCTATATATAAAACTACGGATTACAATAAAGAAGTTACGCATGTACATTTGTATTCGATAGAAGAATTGTTTTTGATTGATGTCCGATAGTTTGGCAGAGTTTGACTCCAACTTTTAGCACGAGTAACTGTTTTTACTCCCAAGAGTTGATTATTTTCATATATGTTATGATGTACCTGTTCTTTTTTTTCTTTCTGAATAAATGCATTTTAAAAAAATCCCATTGTCGTTGTGAACTAGCGTTCGATAAACTTCAAAAATCGAAACAACCATCAAGACCGCAATTTATAGCGCTTCATTTAAATGGAGCATTGCGTTAAGAAATGTAGTACAGTATCGGCCTCTGTAACGAAGTTCGTGACTTCAACTGGCTGAGATAAAAGCTTTATCTTATTGGCAAAGTAGTTGAACCCTTTTATTCCACGCGAACGGAGGAAAGTCGACATTTCTATTTTGAGGTCGAATCGCAAGACGGTCAACAGTTATCGTTTTTTAAGCCGATCACGATCAGTTGCGAGATTGCAAAGGGAATTTCGTAATCTGGGATAAAATTAACAATCCGAGTAAAGGCCGGATTTGCATTAGCCATCATATAATATGTCGACTTTGCGATTATTTACGATTGTTTCACAGTTTTCATGCTACAACAAAATACTGAGAGTAACGCGAGTAAGGGCCGACTTCTCAACTACGTTTTTTACAACGAATTTCCAACCAAAGTATTCGACAAAATTTTTCGTTACTCCACGAGAAATGCCCTTTTTTTCACGTGGAGATATTTTTGTGTTTTTGACCTTACTTCACCAATATGCTCATAACCCTTAACTCGCATGCAAATTGTAATCTAAAAACGCCGTTTGAAATATCGTTAAATTTTCATCTTATCTACATCCAAATCAAATTTTTTAGCTGAAGTTATGTGTTGAAAATTGAATCTAATGTGAACTCTGTCGAAATCATAAAATTACCTGATGTTTTCCTTTTTTCACTCATGGTAATGTTATAAATTCTGCTTGTAGCGGAAGCGTAAAAGTTGGCTAAAAAATGCGTCAAAATGTCAGCTTCGTAAAGCATTTATCATTTTTACTCTTGAATATCACAGAAAAAACAAGTGCGAATGCGAAAGTATATTCTTTTTTTTCTTGTGGTGCGTTGAATGGTGACACATATAGAGTTCTATGATTGCATGATAGTTGGCCCTTCTAAGGGCCTTTTTGGCTTTAGTTAAAGTAATAAGTAAATCATATGGTGTAACTACGAGTTTCAATATTCGATTCAGCAAGGAAAATTACCAAGAAGATGAGGGAAAAATCGTATTAGCTGGTTTTTGCACATTTAAACCTCGCCTTAAAGATTCCCGAATTGGTGAAAGTAGTAGACCAGTAAATTAAACCACGGGGAATGATTCTAATGAATTTCCTAGCAACTCCAGCACAAGTTTTTCTATCCTGGTATTTCCTTGTTCTCGCTCCAACTAACTCCTCTGCGTTTTTTTTTTTTTTTTTTTTTTTCAGTTTCAATATCCGAATATTTTCAGCCCAGTAGTTGACCAGTTGGTATAGCCGTGGCGACGAATTAGAATGAAATGGCGATAAATATCCGCAGGAGAGGAGTTCTCAATAGACTGAAAAAGTGTTGGAGGTAGGAATTGTGAAAATTGGCGTCTCGCCTAATGAAAGCAGTTTTTAATTGGGACCATTTGTCATCAGATGTATAAATCGGGAAAGTCAATATAAAAGTTTATCTTCCGAACCGAACATAGAAATAATTCCTGTAGACCATAATACACCTGAGGATTTTTATATATTACTAAAAAATACAAACACACATGAAACGTACATAGACGGACAATTAAATCCAGATTTTTCATTCGAATCGTCGAAACTCATTTCACTGCTGCTTTCGATTAAGATATAACGTTTCCATTAAGGCCATCACTTCGAAAATCCATTCAACTAGTCATCAGACATTAAAAGCATTAATTATAAGGGGCCTAAATAGTTAGGCCATTGAGTTCGCTAACCTCGCCTCGGCATTTTCGTGCACCTGCCACTTCACGGCCCCTGACGAGCCGAGCTGATGGATTCTGGTGAAGATCTCAAACTTTACTGTTATCATTCGTCATCGGCTAATGGACTCAGCCTGACTGCCACAGTCTCCCTGTCGAGCTGGGATCGGGCAGGAAAATCTTGAACAAACTTCCCCCAATATCGTAGGTTTTACTCGACCGCTCAATTTCAAAGTTCACGATTCAAGGCTTAATCAATCAATGCGGTTGATGGAAAAAAATATAAGAAAGACTAGATAAGATAAAAAAAAGTATCAATAGGACAGCAAAAATCAATCGTGAAAATAAACTATATTGACAGAATAATCTGATTTTTTAATCATTAAACTATAACTCGCGGTCGCTTTGAGATGAATGACCTGTGTGGTCATCATTTTAGGGAATTTAAATGAAGGTGAAATTATTTTCTATCCTGCCGCACCTTAAAAAAATTGTCTAGAACATTTTTATAATTCGATAAATTTTTGACATTTTGAGGATGAAGAAATTTTACAGGCGTTTTTCGACAACCCCAATAGACTTAATAAAAATAATGAGTAACGAAAAATTCAGGCTAGAAAAATGACTTCATAAAACTTCTCTGGAGAGAGCAAACTACATATAAGAAAAATTCAAATTAATCTCCCATCTCGTCAAATGAGCTCTATTCCATCTGAAGAGGGAAGCGTCTGAAAAGTTAACGAGTTCCTTGAAGGAGCGCAGTTAAACTGTTTTAACAAGTTCGATAGTTCATCAAACGGGTTTTAATTTTCCTCAAAGGCAGTAAAGTTAAAAGGAAAACGAAGGCAGACGAGTCAGTAAAAAAGAAATAAAAGTGTTCAAATGAGATTAAGTAAAAAAGGGGGGATTCAAATTAGGAAAGCGACTTGTCGTAAAAAGATCTTAGAAAAGCGAGGGAAGAGTCCACTCTGCGATTCAGCACTATTTGCAATTCCGCTGAGTGATTAAGAAGATTCAGTATCATCCTTTCTCTTCTTCATTCACGCCCGCAAGAATACAGAAATCCCAAATAAAAAAAAATTAAAAAAAGAACTGCGACTCGGTTCGATGGAATAGTTTACAGATGGTAGAAAATCCAGTGGGAAAATTGCAAGCTTTCAACTGGCCAAGTTTGAAATTATTGAACAAGTGCAAATTCCTGTGATTCACCTCGTAGTAGTACAGTTAAACTGCCATCACACGTGAAAAATTACAAAAAAATTTTCAAGTGAGCGATAAAAATATTCGAATTTTCATAATAATATAATTGTTTTCTCTCTATTCTACTTTTTTATTTCCATATTTATGTAGTGAATGGAAGTGTTGCAATCGCCCGGAAAGTTTAATTCGGAATGGAGGTCAATTAGGAAGAAATTTTCATAGTACTATACTTGGAAAGAATATCTGAACAAGAGTCTGTGTGTCCGGCTGGCAATGGTCAAATAGTGACGAAAATTGACGTATCACTGTGAAACTTGAGTGAGATTCAACGAACTTTCGAAAATTTTCTTGATTCTGCGCTATTACCTCAATTCTTGCTTTTTTGCGGTTATTGGAACTCCTGACTAGTGTTTCAGTAACAATATCATTGCGGCCTTGAAAGAAGTTTCTCAATTGTGTAATTTTTGTTTTAGAAAATTCCCTGTAAGTACCCAATAAGTTACCAGTTCTCTGTTATAAGTAAGAACTAAATACTTAACCATTAACTCTTTTACAGTTTTAGATTCATGACGATCCCAGCCTTGTGGAAGCTACTTACAGGACCTATTTTTTTTAAACTGTTAAACAGAAGGTATTCACTATATATTATATACATTATTTTTTATTGTTTCCTATCGGCGAGTGTGATCATGCTGTGCTGTCTCTGTAAAAATATCGATAATAGCGAATAATTGACAGATTCGCTCTCGGTTTCCTGAAGAGACCCAGAGTGGCGAAAGTGCTAGAAATATAGAAATACAAAATGAGATAACGTCGCCAATAATGTCTCAACCTCAACCCCACGTCGAATTTTGTAATTGGTTATTTCTGTCCGCCGACTCAAACATGGAAGTACTCTGTGACCTCTGTACACTACTGTTTTTCGCCAATTGAGGACACGTATTTTTTAACAGGGGAACAAATAATGGGATGAATTGTTGTGCTATCGATGCTGTGCTATGACCATAGTTCGGATTTGGATTGAAAAGTATTATTGGAGGGCTGAGGGCTTCTAATATTATCATAGCGCCTATATATGGAACTTCGTGATAATCCGCTCAAGAAAACACGAGATAGCATAATACCTGGGCTTCATCGTTCACAGTCGCTGCCCTAGCTAAGCGACGAGCGCTTAAATGGGACCGGGAGAAAATGAAACCTAACAGGACGAAACACTACCCTTTGCAGAATGGAGGTTGAACGATCTCATTCAGCTAAAGTGAAGTTATATGTAGACGTGCTCACCTAAGCGGAGCTTACATCACGATACAGTTGGGAATATAAGGAGGATGATGGGGCGAATACACAACACAGTCCACCGTATATGGGAAAACGGTACAGGATAGGGCCGACCTGGAACTGGGATGTGGTAACTGGTAGCACCACTCAACCTAAGTGGTATGGTAATTCCTAAGGGTTCCGCGGAATAGAGTCGTTGTTTTACTAACTCACTCCTCGTCGTGGAAAGGCGAAGGGTCCGTCTGAGGCTGACTCTGTACATGCACGAATGCGAATGTAAGTGGATCCAGGATGAAACTGAATAACCTACGAAGATAGATCAAGGATGAAGAAACAACTTCTTTGCCCAACGTAAGTAGAACGATTTTGTCTCAACGGGTATCTTGGGAAAATGGACTTCGAATATAAGTAATAGGGATTATTCAACCTTGTAACCATCAGATGGTGGACAACGTTTCAGGTCAGAATTCAGATCAAAGTGATTTATTCGTAGGCAATTTCACTAGAACTATGCTCGTCTCCTCAGATGTACAGTCTCTCGAATCCAATTTTCTGCAATCCAACTTTCCATCCTCTCATTCCTGGAGCATCGATTCCACCTTGGAACATAGTGAGCCGACCTCAGACAATTGCTAACAGTAACGAACTTGATATCTTGACATTTTTCTCTATTCTCTTATCTTTGAAGAACGAGCGTTTAAGCTCCACATTCTATTGAAAATGAGCTGTAATTTAGGAGTACTGTATTTCTGTCTGGAGAAATACTGCACTACTTACTGTTCACTGATCACTCATGAGTAGAAATATGTAGGCATTTGAGAAATAATTCTGTTTCGAATAACATCGTTGACATGAGGTACATAACCCCCGTTTGTCATTTCGATGTAACGTGAATAAAGACCTGAATTGTTCATAAGAGAGAAATGCTCGAGAGCACGAGACGAAACGGCGGGTCTCGTGTTTCAACGAGAAAAGCTCCCACTTCTGTGCCACACAGGTGACCTTTGCTCGGAGAAAGCTGTTATATAAACGAAGAGGGCGCAAAAAGACGAAGCCATAGCAAACTCGGGACCCAAGGAGGAATAAGAAGATTTGAGGCGAACGGCCCTCGCCGTCTTGTTTCAGAATGAACGTTCAACAACGGCGAAATCCGCCGGCTTGCGGGTGGAAAACTGAGATGAAAAGGACGAGGGTGGTCGAGGGACCAAGAGTAGGGCAAGTTATCCGTGAAATCCTTCTTCTGGAAGATTTCACCGAGAAACTAAGTCGGAGTGACGGTTACAGTTGTAGTGCGGCCCATCGTGCCAGCACTACGACGGATTTCTACTCTTCGTCGGGAATTTCTTCATCTGGCACTTTTCTCACCAAACATGACGAGAAGATCAGTTAAAGGTTAGAACCGTCTGAAGTTATAGAATATTTCCAACAATCTTCGTCGTGAAAAAACTGTGCCAACTATTCGAACGGAGGAGAATTCTATCTCATGAAAATTCACTCATTTTCTTCGTATCTTTGATTTTATATTTATGTTTACGTAGTACCTAAATGATAGAATTCGATTCGTCTGAAAAATTGAATTTGGGACAGAGGTGAATTTTTAAGTTTTCATACCTACTATGGTATTGTAGATACCTAACTGTTTCTACGCGGGTTAAAAATACAGTTATTGTAAATAATAAAATTCATTCTGGTTCCAACCTTTGACTTGATAAATTGTATTATTGATAATACTACAAATGGCGACGAGGAATTCAAATAGGAACAGAAGGAGGAGACAGAATACTGATGAGCTTGAAAGAATTGAAGATCAAGATCAGATTGAACACATCGCTCAAGATGAAAGCGATCAAATTGTAGATAACAATGAGAATCGAAAAGACATTACGCTCAAAGATTTTCCAATGGATCACTTCAACCCAGAAGATGAAGATTGGGACTACTGGTTTAAAAGATTTCGAGTTACAGCGAATGGATGTAAAGTAAAAATCCATCAACGGAACATATTTTTGTTGGCAAAGATGAGCCCAAAACCTTTCAAATTTTTGATAGACTATTTTGAACCACAAGATGCAAACAACATTGAATTTGACGAATTAATCGATGTTTTAAACAAACAGTATGGCAGACCAGATAATTCCTTGTGCGAGCGGTTACAATTCAACCAACTTCAACGTTTTGAAACCGAAAAAGTTTGTGATTTCACGGCTCGTTTGCGCTCTCAAGCAAGTAAATGCCAATTCAAAGAATCGCTTAAAGAAAAACTTCGAGACCAGCTCATTTTTGGAATAAATTCGAAAACGTGGCAGCAAGAGGTTTTACGAAAATATCCATCTGTGTCTTGCACATACGACGATGTAGAAAGATTAGTAAAGATTCTTGAAAATGCTCAACTGCAACAAGATAGCATGGATCAGACAAATCAAACGAAGAGAGTGAACGCCATTGATCGTAATAAAAAAGGCTATCCAGAACGTCAATTTGAGAACAGGAGAGGAAAAACCATTTTAATTAGAGGAAAGGATTGTTTCCGGTGCAGTGGAAACATTCATAAAACCAATGAAATCTGTCCGGCTACAGGAAAAATCTGCAGTCTTTGTAAGGGACAAAATCACTTCTCAAAATGCTGTCTCAAATCTGGAAAGGTAGTCATCAAGCGATTTGGAAATATTAATAAAGTAAATGAAGAATCCGGCTCTGAATCAGGTAGCTACGACTCAGATGAATCAAGAAATTCGAAATACGTGAGTAACATTCGCATCATAAAACGCGGTTCGGAAGCATACGTGAACGTCAAAATTAATGGCAAAAATGTCGAAATGCTCTACGATTCTGGAGCTGCAAAAACAGTTATAGGCTCGAAAACGTGGAAAAAAATTGGTTCGCCCGAACTAAAAAAATCGGCGAATCTGCTGGCATACACAGGCATGGAAGTAGAAACACTCGGATCCACAACAGTGCAGGTAGAAGCATTTGAAAAATTGTTGAGTCTTCCAATAACAGTTGTCAAGAAAGAAGATGTGCCATTATTCGGCATGAAGTGGATATTGGCGTTTAACTTGCCACTACCACCGGGCGCAACAGTTCGGAAAATTGAAACAAATGATTGCAAAGTAAATTTGAAGCAGGTTGAAAATTTTGAGGTAGATGATGATATTAAAAATATTATTACTCGTTACTCCGATTTGTTCAAAGCTGGAACGGGCACAATCACAACTGCAAAAGCTGTCGTCAATTTGAAGACAGATGCTCAACCAATCGTATTTAAGCCTAGACAATCTATTCGGAAATCTATTCGGAAAAAAATTACTACAAATAAGAATGGATGATTTAACATTGAGTAAAAAATTACTAAGACAGGAATTGAAGACAGACCCAAATTTATCACAAGTCATTAAACACGTCTTGATAGGCTGGCCAGAAAGGAAAGAACTGCTGACTTCCACTCAACTTCACACGTATTTCGAAAAACGAAATGAATTGTCCTTGGAAGAACATATACTATTGTGGAACGGAAGGTTAGTCGTTCCGGAAACATTACGATTACCTGTTTTAAAGATACTTCACGAAGGTCATCCAGGAATTACTGGTATGCAAAGTACAGCGAGATACCATGTCTGGTGGCCTAATATCGATCGGGATATAGAAAATCACGTCAAATCATGTGCTTCTTGTCAAGAGAATCGACCAAAACCACCAGAAGTACCCCTGTTTTCATGGAGCATACCCAACGAAAAATGGAGTCGAATTCATATAGATTTTTGTGGGCCGTTCGAAAACAAATATTGGCTTGTGATAATTGACGCTACAACCAAATGGCTCGAGATCGAACCAATGGACAAAATAACTGCAAACAAAACGATTCAACTGTTGAAAAACATTTTTTCTCGATTTGGGTTACCTCACACAATAGTCAGTGACAATGGTACTCAATTCACAAGCCAAGAATTCAAACAATTTTGCACCCAAAATGGTATACACCACATTACCTCGACTCCTTATCATCCTAAGACTAATGGATTAGCAGAAAGAGAAGTAGGTACCTTTAAGAGGCGTATGAAAGCTTCAAAAGGAAAAGGAGATCTATTAACCAGACTGGCAGATTTTCTATTTTCATATAGAAACTCAATACAAAGAACCACTGGAAGAACACCTGCAGAATTGATGTTAGGGAGAAGACTTCGGAATCGACTAGATCTACTTAAACCAAACGTAGGAAATACTATGGACGATGCATTGGTTAACCAGAAAATACTCCATGACAAGAAGGCCAAAACAAGAAATTTCAACGAGGGAGAAGAAGTATGGGTGTGGAAAACTCAAGATGATGGCTATGTAAAAGGGGAAATAGTTAAAAAGACTGGAGAACACTCATATTTGGTGAACATCGAAGGTATTACGAAACGTAAACATGCTGATCAGTTGAAGAAGTCATGTCAAGAAAGAAAAACGGTCAAGACTTAAGAGGGGAGAAAATATGGTATTGTAGATACCTAACTGTTTCTACGCGGGTTAAAAATACAGTTATTGTAAATAATAAAATTCATTCTGGTTCCAACCTTTGACTTGATAAATTGTATTATTGATAATACTACACCTACCTAGTACAATATTATACTCGGTAACATATTTTGAACAAAAAAATGTTACTGTGATTGTGTGCCTATCTGTGGCGAAAAAGGGACATAAATTTCTCTCTGAAAAACGAAAAAAACTCAATGACATTTTCAGGAAATGTTTTCCCTGTGAATGTGCCAGATTAGATTTTATTGAATTTTGGATAAAACCATTGTGCATTCGAGATATAGTAACCGTTCAAAGTTTTCCCTGTTCGATTTCTACAGCTTTAGGAGTAATTTCTTCTGAATGCTTGATTTCTCATGTATTGAAAATTGAATACATGACAATTGAATAATTGTCAAAAGTAATAATAGAAATTCTTACTATTAACCGGTGAAGTCTTTCAACCGGGAAAAGCTTTAATCACAGGACGCTTCAAGATATTTCGAAAATCCATTTCACTTTGAAATGAAAACCGCTCAATTCTATTTTCGGAACACGATGAAAAAAATGACAAGCGAGAAAAGAAGGCCAAATTATTTCCACCGATAAAGCGAATTCCCTTTTCGGAACTTTGTAAACAAAGTATTCATTTCTCGCGCAACTCATTTTTTGTGATTTGAATTATACACAGCTCTGAATTCTTCCGTCCATAACCTTCTCAAGAGAATCCAATAAGCTCGACTTAGACTTACGACTTTTACCATTTGCCTCTTGGCAAAGTTCAAAAGAAGTCCGCGCTCAAGAAAAAGTTTACCTCGTTTACTCCAGATTTGGATATTCATTTACATTTTCCTATGGTGGCAAAACAGGTTTGAATTTCTTTTCTCTCTTTGTTCTCTTTTTCTTCGCTCTCTTTCTCTTTGCTCTCATTTTCTCATTTTTCCCGTTTTTTTTCTCTTCTCTTTTTCTTATTTTTTTTCTGAATAAGATCTTTACCATTTATTTGAAAAAGAACGTTTCGTTGAAAGTTCAAAGCCGAAGGAAAGTTTGCCGTTTGAACTTGGCGTTTTTTCTCTCATTTCATTCCTGGTGAGTCCGGTTTCTGCCCTCGCGAGATTTACCTGAGGAACCGATTAGCTTCGAGAAGCTTTGAAGTTTTTCCTGCGTTAAATAAAAGTCGCGCAGATTACCTTGATAACCGGACGAAAGTGGAAAAATGTCTGCGAAGAAAAATTCAGTCCCGCTAAACCGCAATAATTTCGTTTCCGATGTTTCGATTCGTCCCAGTTGCAGGAAGCTTTTTCGCACTTTTGACGGGGGTTACACAGGCGGAATTGATACTAGCAGCTATACGAAATTTCTTAGAATTCTAGAAAGAAAGTGCCGGAAAATACCGTTTAGGTGATCTTAAGTCAGGAGAAGGAATTAATTTCAAAAACAATTGCTTAGAAATGTTAATCCCTTCTCGAAATTGAAGATATTTATCTACAAAGTCGGGAAAGCCATGCTTTTACGAATATTATCAATCTCGATCCGATCTTCCATTAGTAATTACCCGGATATAGTGATTGATAACTATCGCTGAAATGTTTCAAGTTTGATGAAATCTCTCAAGTTATAGAAGCTGAGACCGCTGTTGCAGCTTCAAGTTCCCTAACGCCTAGGGGCTCAGAACGGTCAGTCGATGATGAAGTGACATGGGAGTAAACCAGCACGTGAAGTATCGATGCTTTTCGACCACCGCTTGCACCGTCAAACGTTGATTGATCGAGTTACGAGTTTTGAAAGATGGTGCGATCCTTCGGAGCGTAAACCGCTAAGTTGGAACCGTATGACCGGTTTTGCCCTATAAACACATCGAGATCGCGTACGGGATTACGGGCGAGTCAGAAGGGCCTTGATCCAAAAAATATTTTCGCTTCAAAGCAAGCCCGATAATTTGGTTTCATATTTTTTACGGGTACTGAAACTGCCGTTTGGGTACCAACACTTCGTATCTCTCGATGATCCATGCCTGGATTAAATAATTATTATACTGCGTGACATCAAATTATAATTGTCTCATCATAGTATTCATCGATGATTCAGTTACATCGTAGTATCTTCTGCTTCCTTATAGTTCGAATATTCCATTTCTCAATCACTCGTCTCTCATGATCCCGTTTTGCTAATTAAAGCCTTTTAGTGTGAAGGGTCTCTCTTATTTCATGTTTCAAATCGTTAAAGTCGAGTCTAGTTTGTACCCTCACGTTCCGCACTAATTGGAGCAAAACTAAGAAAATCTTTTTAAATCGCATTTCTGAAAAAAAAAAAAATTCTGAAGAAATTTTTTTTGCGATATTTAATATAAATTAGTTGATCTTCAAACGGCCAATTCGGTTGAATAAAAACGTTATCGTGCGAACCGATGGAAACGTCGGAAAACACTTTCTTCCGACGAGTTTCTCGCGCACGGATATAAACTGTTATTATCCCATTGGAAAAAAAACGAGTGGAAACGTTTTGCGAGGCTTGGAAAAAAGAAGATTAAGCCTAGAAGAGCCGAATGAGCGTGTTGCGGGTGCGGGCTACGTTTCGCATGAACTGGCTCAAGTTGATCCGCCGAGTAATTTGCAGGGGCTACATCGTTTCGCAGTAAATTACTTTCAGTCGGGAGTGGACGAGCTTCGAATATATACAGATAACGTATAATTGCAATTTGAAATGTTGAATTGCGGTACTGTTGGTCACAATGGAATGTATGGAGAGCTGAGTCAAATTTCTATACTCATAGTTCATTATTCAACAAGAAACAATTGAAATCGCGCAAGATATAAAAACGTCTAACATCCCCCTAAAACTTGATATTTTACGTTTCAAGGCACGTAGAATCCGAATAGCCAACTATGGAATTTCGTCCGTGCAGTTAACATTTCTCTGAGGAAATTATAACAGGTAAATTCTTGAAACAGTCACCAAAAATCTATCTCGGTCTTACAGTGGTTAAAGTTTGATGATTTCGAAGAGGGAAACTCGAATTTTCCAATGTTTTGGAAACACCAGCGCGTTTGGCATTAATTTCTACAGACTTTGGACACTCTATCTCGTATCAAGTTTTATTCCTAAACGTCTAAAAGAATGATAAAGGAGAAACAGAATATTGTTCCCATACAACACAACTTCCTTCATAAATATGTTTGTAAAATCTATCTCTCTATCCATTAAACAAAATAGATAATGTAAATAATAATGAGACCATAGGGGGGGTCGATAGCTCCGAGGCTTCCCGAGTTATCGCATCTTTTGTATAGATTTTTCGAGATTTTCTAGATTTTGGCATTTAAAACCAAGCTTCGGGAATTTCCGAAACTATAAAAATCTTTCTAAACTATAAAAATCTTCGAAACTCGTTGGAACGATCGTCAATCACTCGCTTCAGCTGTAGGTGAAATATCCTAAGGCGAATAATTTATCATATACGTAGTATGTGAACTAAGAAAAATAAAAATAATTTAAATTACTCGGTAATTTAGGTAAATTTAATAATCAGTAGAAAAGTATCAGGAATAGTTACTTTCTCAAATGGATCTTAAATCATAATTGAAGCAAAGGTATTATACACCTTTTCAACAACAATTTGCAGCGTTTTTTCTACGCGCATACTACACATAACGTAAACCGATTCCCAGAGATTCTCTCGATCTAGATTTTATCAGCGATACTCGCATCAGCATTGAGAAAGAAATGCCGAATTTAGTGGCTCATGGCTTCAGTTCGTTCCGATACTCGAGCACCTGCGGTTCACTTTTCGATCTGACAATCTGTTGCCTTCTTTAAGACCCGCGGGCTCTTCCCTTTTAACCCACTTTTAGACCTTCTTCGTCGAGGAGGAAACTCCTTTATGGAAGTGACCCCTCTCAGGAAAGGTGGAACTTACCAGAAAGGGAGAAACGTTCTTTTGCTTTAGAAACAGAAAGTAAACAAGTCGTAAAGTCGTAGAAGGGAAACTTTGTCGGATATCAGCGCGAGAAGTCGAAGTGAGTCGCAGCGAAAATGTATTTACACACTTTCCGAAAGAGGGAAGAATGAAGAGCAGTGTGATACGGGGCAGAGATGAATAAACGTCCCTGATGTTTGAAGGAGTGTGAGCGAACTTCGTTATCAGTCGGATAACTTGTTTTTATTATTTCCGGGAGGAATCGGCTTCTTCCTAGAAGAGCCCATTGAGACGGTAGAAAAGGAAAGGATTTCTACACATGAAACCGACAAACACGCGTTTCGATAAATGAAATCGGAAGGAAACAAGGACATAAACATGTTGTGCAACGTCTCGTGGTACCATAGCAAACGAAACTCCTCAATCTTTCTCCGAAATCGTGCGCTGATAAATTTCCAGTGTTTCGCCTTCAAATTTAATCCGAATTGTTTCTGAGCCATTGTGAGTATAATGATTGAAAGATGATTGAAAGAGTGCGTGAGTAAACTAGTGACGTGCATAGATCACACAGTACTTCCATGTTTTAGACTGGAGTACGGTATGTGACCCAGGTAATAAAAATCAAGCGTCATTCACTCGCCGTAAAAAAAAAAATAAAAAAAAAAAAAACATTCCAAGACCTTAGGTGCGCTGAAATTGCGGAAATCAATCATAACGTGGAAGTACGGTGTGTGAGCCGCTACATAAAAAATTATGAGTCATCTGCTGGCCATAGAGAACATTTCATGACACCAACCGTTCAAACATATAACTTATTAAGGCCTGTAAAAATCGAAACAGAAAAAAGTCTGAACTGCTATATCCCGGAAGTACTGTGTGTTATCTAAATCCGGAAAATACTAATTTTGTACGTTCACTTGAGAGTATTTTTTGTAAATTTCATTGCGTTTCATTCATTTTTCACGGAGATTGACGATTTTCGTTTATTTTTTACTGCTGACGGACGGATAGATTGACATAATTGTTCAGAAAATGTCTATTCCGGATTCGACTTTTCTGATAATCGCAATGCTTCCATTTACTACGTAAATATGAAAATGAAAATATATTTTCGAAAAATAAGTGCGATAGAAATGACGGGGGAAAACCAAAAATCGCGATATTTTTTTATTTCATATTTTACGTCCACATTCCTAGTCAATATTTGACTTAAAGTCTAGCCATCTTCGAAATTCAGTCTACGATAAGAATTTTCTACGTAGAAAAATTAAGTATTTTTCACCATGTTGACATTATTAACCTCTTTGTTAGAGTATTGAGTCATTTTTCCTCGGAAAATAGTTGTTTATTAAAAATTATTTTCGCTCAAACGTGTAAAGCTTGTCGATTGTTTCTGATTGTATAATGCTAACAGTAGGAAAATCGCGCGGTTCAAATCCGAACGTGGCCCGAACGCATATTTGAACGCACGTTTACGGTTGGAATATTTCCTCGCGGTGCTTTTGAGAGCTTTCAATTCGCGGGGTCGTGCAGAATTTCGATGTTCTTCTCTCGTCCCTTTGATCGCTGCGGTTTAGATCGTGGCGATTGTGGTGCGATCGGATTTCGGTCGGGCGGTCCAAAGGCTCGCAGTTCATGTCTGCAAAGCGTGTTCTGACCTGTCCTGGCGCATTCCGAAGCGGTGAAAAGCCTCCGGAACGCGAGGACGATAATTTGTCGTAGGTGATTCATGAGGCCGATGCGTTGGCAGGAGCCGATGAACGGATAAGAAGAAGGGAAACTACTGAGCCGATGGAATATTGGACGAAATAGGTATCATACTGCCAATTCCATGTGCGTTACATTGTTACGAGCTTGATCGAAATATAGCCAACATTGATTAGCGCTCAACAATGATTAATCGCTAGCTTCAACTGTAGACAAATCGTTGAGACGCGATTTTTTCGATTATGGGAGGTTTTTCTTGAATACCCGTTTCAATATTTACAGCAGCATCGCTGGATTAACTACAATCTATAATAATCGAGTATGTAAATTAATGAGACTTAAAATATTGCACATGTTCAGTGAGCTTAACTTGTAGGTCAGGAAATGAGTCGTTGTCTGGCATTTCCTCTATATATTATTGTCCCGTCCTATCAGTAACTATGTAAATGAAAATATACTATAATCATGCAGAGGATCAAAACTGAGGATCAAGAGATAAATCGAAATATTTCTACGCGGAAGATAATTTTTTTATAAATAAAAAAAAATCGGCTAGGCGGGGGTATTCTCAAAATTATTTTTATTCCCAAACAGCAGAACTCGATTTGCAAACTACAGTCGAAAATGAATTCAACGAATCGAGCTTCAGCTAGCCAGCCGGAGTTACGAGTTGATTCGCTCGTTAGCGCAGTAGATGACACCGGTAATAGAATGGCAAGAGGAATGATACCGGTAGAGAATGGAGGTAGTTAGCGTAGCCTGTAAATGCGCTTAATCGGTCTTCGCTTGGGAAACGCGAAAGCACTAATACTATTAGCGTCGAGTTGCGTTGTGTTGCTATGCTATAATGACGCTCTTGTTATCAACGTCCGATCGTCCGCGCGTCGCGTTCACTACTCCATACAATCGCGGAGCTGCTCGCCAAAATATAAATGTGCAAAATAGAAAAAAAATTAACTATGTGAGTAATTGAAAAATAAAGTATTCTGTTGACTTTTTTTTAAATAGAATCCATCCAGAAGTGGCGGCCTCAGATCCGCTGAAAAATCTGAAAACGCGGTTTTCGCAAAATACTTAGAGAGCTTATAACCGGTTAAAAAAATCGCTCGATTATTTGTTTTTTACATTGTTTTGTTCATAATTTATCTAGGTGGCCATAGGTACCCTTGGTCCTATAATGCCCTGAAGAAGCCCGAACGGGCGAAAGTACTCGGCTGGATAATAAAAAAGAATGGAGAAGAGGTCACCTCGTTTTTCTCCCCCTCAACCTACAAAAAAAAAAAAAAAAAAATCAAACTTTGGTATTGTTTGTACTAAAACTAGATACTTTTTAGGCCGCATTATAAATCATATTGTTATGGTTATAGAAAAACCTACATGAGTAATGGCATTTTCTTTTTCAGTTTTCAACAAATAGCGAGGTTTTGACGGCCAAACAATTTCATTATCATGCACTAACGTTAGATTCGAGTGCGTTCCCAGTTCAATGCACTCGCAGAGCTGTCGCGTCGTGCATGATAAATATTACAAAGATAGGAAAATTACAAGATAGGAATTACAAAGAAGAAAGATAATGAAGTAGGTCGTTGAAAATTAGAGTTTTGATGACTTTTTTTCTCTAGCTCAATATTTGCTCCAGCGTTTTCAAAAGTAATGGCACTGTTATCGTTGCTATTGTTCCGGTTTGAAAAATTCAACTGTCACGGTACTCAATTGAACATTAATTTATTGTACAAGATACCAAGGAAAATACCCGAAAAATACAGCTATTCCAACGCACTGAGAAAACATAACCTCGTAGTTCATCCAAAAATCCCCTCATGTTTTTAGATAGCGGCATTTCGCAAACAAATATGACACAATTCCGTAGTGCGATCGATCATTTGGAAAGCGAAAAATAGAAATCGAGAACCTTTCACAGTCGTTTCTATAACAGTCGTTCGGATCGGTAAACTAATTAAAGAGGGCTTTCGTAAAAAAAAGTTTTGTCACACCCGTTCGAACGAGAAAAATGGCTATTAAATAAAAATCCCGGGACAAGAATTCGAGGGCATTTTTCATACCGTTTGAGAGCCCTTTGCTACTTTCTGATAAATGGCCGAGAAGAATCTTGAAGGGCCGTTAATAATGAATCAATCGTGACTTGATTCTCGTTCTGAAATGGGTTTCAACTGTTCTCGGGTAAGTTGAGAAAGATTGGATGTTTCACTCAGTCATATCTGAGCTGAAGATATTCAACTTTTAGCGGAAGAGAAACGGATCGCGGTCGAACAATATTTCAAAGGATCTTTCCCCTTCTTCAAACTTCAGCCATTTCAACCGAATTTCCCCTATCGTTTTCTAGCCAGCATCGAACTGGAAAGTTTCGGGTTAAATGAGAATAGCGACGGACAACTTGTATTCGGTATGACAGGATGATTGATTCGAGCTATTCGAACGACGTCCGTCTTGCCTTTGCAAAATGTGTTACCTAATAGAGAAACGCAGCATTTGACGGCAGAAGAGAAATTAACTCGTTTCAAATCTGTCGAAAATGAATTATACGTCCGAGAGAGAGAAATTCCGGTTTTTACGTTCCTGTTTTAGATGGCGTGTTTTGATTCGTTTGGATTTTATAAAGGCATTTCGTTTTGCAATTATTCTGCGGTTTCTATGAAAAACACGTTTCTTTCATCGGCGAAATTAATTCCTGCTCGAAGGGACAACTTTTGCTTTATCGATGAACGAGCAGTTAATTGAAGGATCAAACAAGTGGAAGATTCAAATAGCTTTTGTCCCATTATCTGTTCAAACTATCTCTATTTAACCCTCGTGTTATTGATATCGCGTCTGGATTTCGAGTATAATAGTCTATCGAGTTTATCGGTTTGAATCTCCTTGGGTTGAGATAGATCGTGTACGTGGGTTGGTTCTAATTCGGAGCACCGCTGCCGAGACTGTTTGCTGAGCCAACGCAAACGGCAAAAGCTCTGTACACATGCAGCTCAGTCAAACGCACTGGTTCAGCTAGCTCCTTGCTCATCCATGTTGGAACAAACCGGCATTCGGGATTAGTGTCGGCTGCGGCTAAAGTCTCTAATGAGGTCACCCTATCCCACTCGCACCCTTAATACTATTAATCGGAATACTGAAATACGACGTCTATTGTGGGCCCAACAGAGGATGTCTACGGTAGCATAATCTGTATTCACATAATCTTTCCATTGCTGTGTTCGTTTGGTCTTCGTACAAACGAGTGTCGTGTCGAATGGAGAATTCAAAACGCTGTAGAACAATATTTATTTATTCCAGTACTTTCTCCTCCTGTCACTACTTTCACTCAGCTGATAAAGAATAGCGATCAAGCGTCATTTCACCTAGAACTTTGTAATATGTGTCCTCATTGTAGAGGTTTTAGTAGTAAGATTGTTAATAATGATAGCTAAAGCGCCAAAATCGATCACCTCCTTGTTAAAGTTACAAAGCAGATCTGCTCGTCAGAAGTCCTAACTTTGAATATTATTTTTCTTTTTCTTCATTTTAAGAGTTTGTTTTTGAGTCGTAGATAAAACTGAGATTCCATTGAGTTAGTGCTACCAAGCAGTTTTCTCGTGAATATAAGGAAAACTACTTGGTAACGCTAACTCTTTATCTCGAATTTATCACCGATCAATAGCGAGCCCAAAGCCAAATTATTAGCCTAACGGTACACAGAGAGTTTAGGCGACCGTTCCAACGTTTATCTAACGTTCTCGAACTATACAATCATGCTACATTTCTCACTCTCGAAAATTCCACACAAAAGGTTCGATAACCATTTTAGCTTACTCCACCCAGCTATCGTCTCATTCGGTTAAGCATCTATTAATCTATAGAAATCGATTTTATAAATAGATTTTTCAAGTCGAAAATTATTGCTTTTTAATTTTCATGTATGTAGTGTTATAGTTTCCTCAGAAAAGTGCTGACGGCGGGCGGGCAGATATATTTTTCATTGGATATTCGGATTCTAAGTACCTTATTGAATCGTAAAACGTAAAATGTTGAAGGGAGAGGGATAGAAAATTTTTTGTGAGCGATTACAATGTTTTATTATTGAATAATAAACCAAAAGTTAGGGAAATCAATTCGTCAAAGTAGATCGTGAATAGTATAGTAATTTCGGCAAGTTGGATTACTAACTCTATTTTCCGACACTGCTTGAAGGCCGACAAAATTTAATATTTTTCATTATTTTGAATATGTTGGAGAGAAGGAACAACGTCGATGATAATCCAGTATAATATAAATATTATGTAACACACATTTATTTCTGATTGAATGAATTGTTTCGCTTCAACTAGATTCTATGCTATGGGATAACTAAATTACTAGCCCCAGAGTGTCCTCAGTCCAGCCCGTAAAGCGTTTACTCGAGGCATTATTGAGTTCAACTTTTCGAGAGGCCTAAAAGCGGAGGCGTACATGGTCACTAGATCGAATTATATTTTATCAAACTTCATTATGCAACCGTTTAAAATCGTTGAAAGCTATTAAAATCTCACATTTCAGAATTGTTTCGGATTTCTAATTTATTTAAAATTTATTAAGGATTTCTCGTGGGTAAAATATTGAGCTCTGAAGCGAATTTTTTTACTCAAATTTGAATGGATGTTCTATAATTCTTTCAAATCAAATCAAAGGAATTTAATTAATTTGATCAAAGGAATTAATTTAAATTAAAAAAAAAAAGAAAAAACAGCCTTCTTTGTTGCTGTAGATACGACGGCTTTCCTTTCATTCGTTCCAGTTTCTGAGTATCATCCAATTCCGATGAGTGGCAAAAAAGTTGAAATAGCGGTCTTTGAGCGTTTTGCACTGGAAAAAATTTCCAACTTCTGACGCTCGAATTCCCATCGGTAGTTTCATGATACAATTCAGACGCGCGTATTTAAAAACTCCAAACCTTTTTCTTTTCTATTTCTTCTCAGAATTGGCTCCTCTTGAAAAATACTGATTCTTCGGAGAAATATTTTTCAATCGTCATTTTCTTCTTTTCGCCGCTCGTAGCAATTGAACTTCGCGCTTTTGAATACTCGTACGGAAATATGATACCGCTGAGGTAAGAAAAGAAGGTTGATAATACATTTTTCGGGGACAAAAGCCCGAGAACGCGAGTCGAATTGCGGGACGTCTTTGTCTGGCCGAATCTTGCTGAGGGTCACTTTTTTACGCCAACTGAATCTCCCGCGGTTATTCCATTTTTATTCATGAGCCCGGCAAATGGTCGGGCTATAATGTGCATGATAAAAGAAGGCAAATCGAAGCTGGGCCTCGAGAGAAAGGGACATAGTTCTGCGGCTTTTCGGTCAGCGACATCGGCGATATCGGTCGAGTTTTCCAAACACCCACGAACACACATCCACGTTCTAAGTGCGAACGTAGCGGCCGAACTGCCCGGGGTTTTATCGGGCGCCCGTAAAGAAAAGAAGGAATCGACGAGTAGAATGTTTTGTACCGCCGAGGGAACTGAGCGAAAATGTTGCTAGCCCGGATAAGGGAATTCTATTGTTGCGTGCCAAAGCAAACAAACCGGTATAAAATGGACAAACTTTCTCAGGTTGGAAGTTCTTTAGTTTCTTTTCGAAGATTCCCCGAACCGAAGAAAAATATGTGCTATTCTTATCTCAATCAGGCGGTCTTAAGTCAATTTTAGTTTTGCGTGATCGTGCGAGAAAAATTTCCAAGCGAAAAGTGACAAATGCACAAGTTCGAGGCGGTGGAAAATTGCGGGATGTCATGACCGAAGACTAGCGAGCAGGCAGTGAAATAGAATAAATCCGAAAACAATTTGGCACGCGTTATTCAGCAGTTATTTTTATATGCTTTGAACATTCCATCAAAATTGAGCTGTTTTTGCCTCTAACACTGTGATGCCGAGAGACCGACGGACATGAAACCAAAAACAAAAAGCTCTTTGTATGCTGAAAACTGGGAATACTTGTATTTTTCGTCTCTACACCATAAATACGAAAACCATCGGAACGAAAGCTCATCCCGTTTATCGAAATAGGTTGCTGTTTATTTCAGTAGTTTTTTTCAAAAGCTCAAGATGGTGAATGTGCTTGGAAGATAAAGAAGTTTCCTGTCGCCTACTGAGACATTCAGGAACCGTCTATATCAAGAGCTTAATAACGTGGAGTTACGGTGTGTAAGCCCAGCGATACAGTAAAGGTTCTGTGAAGTTGATCATTTTTACAGAAAGGGGACGCAAAAGAAAAAAAAATTAATAAATAACGATAAATGAGAATCACTTGATTAGTATATTGTAAGACACTAATGATAAAATCGAGCGTCGTTCACGCGTCGCAATAAACATTTCGACCGGCAGATCAGAATGGTGAAAATCAAATAGCAAAAATCTCATTTTTCTCATCAGCGCTCAAAAGTATGTCTTACTCTTACGGTGTGTAAAAATCAAAACAGAAAAAATTTCGAACGGTAATATTTCGTTTCCTACGATTCGGAAACTGCTAATTTTGCACCTTTCCTTGGCGAACATTTTCTAATAATGTCATCTAATTTCATGCATGTATTGTCACTTTTTGAACACGGGCTGCCACGCAAGTATTTATTCGGTAAGCGTTTCTAAGTATAGTACAATAAAAATGTCTTCCGAATTCACCTCTGTTTCCAATTCGAATTTTCAGACGATCACGATACTTCATCTACCACGTAAACAAGGAAGTAAAATGCGTCAAATTTTATATAAAAGTAAATAAAAAGCTTAAAAATAATGTTTCGACAGCGTGATCATTGTGAATAGTGGAAGCTTAAGAGGTGACCTCAAACGTGAAGAAACGTCCAGAGTAAAGAAATTAATTGTAGTTATAAGTATAATTATTATTTTCGTGGTAACCGCACGAGAAATGGAGATCCAGATCATCGACGAAAGAACCTTCGATCACGGCTCTCATTATAACTGTTATGAGAAAAGTCGAAAGCATGCTCAAGATTGTCCGTCCACGTCCTTATAACGAGCTGGTCGTATCAGGCTGCGCCTTATGGCGAACGTGTGAGCGCAAGAATTGAGGGCCCATTGTCCGTTAGAAGCATTGTCCTGCCGTTGAACACTACACAGCAAAACGAGACGGTCATTAGGGCGGAAGTCGAGGGCGCGGATGAACGGATGTCTCGTGGAAGTAGGAAAGAATAAAGAGGAGAATCTGTACGCGACGGAGATATAGTTTTTCGAAGGGAGGAACGAGGATGGAACGAGTCCGAAGTCCTTGCCACCAGATCACGATAGCCATACCGCATTTACTACAAAAGACCGGCGGACTGTTTTGCAGAAGTTTAAATCACCGCGCGTTCTTTTTACGACGCCGGGTGGGAGAAGAATCGTAAAAGTTTCCCATCCTACGAGTCTGCGAGTCGTAAACTGGCGTTTTATTCGAGAAAAAGCCCTCAAGTGATAAGGACTTGAGTTCACGAGACTGAACAAGAACTAAATGGAGCGAGTCAACACAATCAGGTTGAGGAGTGAAATTGATGAAAACGAAAGAGTATTAAGACGTTTTACGAGAAAAAACTCCAGAAACCTCCCTTTTTTTTATTTTTAACAAATTCACCTTTAATGAAACGCGTAAGATACGCGTACAATCGGGAAAAACACTTGACAGCTTACTCATATTTAATTATTTTTGATTCAGGAAATTCACTAACGACGTGATCGATTTCGATGTTTACGGGTAAATCAAGGTTGAGGTATAGTAATAAATTGAAACGACGTTTATACAGCCTCTTTAAACAGTGTAATATAGATGGGAAAAAGGTCATGAAAACTTGAAAGTATAGTTAAAATCGTAGCCATTGGAAGTTTCATAACTACTATCAGTCAATCCATTTGTGGTTTCAGCAGTATAGCAAATATCTTCAATGCCTGTTGATCCGTGGATCAAAATTCGAAGCAATCGAATCGTAAAATTATGCAGTCTCTATTGAAACGCCAAGTTTCATTATCCTGCTAAGTTTTGCCAAAGTCAATCTCGCTGGTATATGAAGTGGACTTCAACAAGAACGCCGAGCCGAATGGAATGAAAGGGCAGAGATTTCGAAGGGTCAAGATCTCTAGATGTCATCGAAAAATAGGTTCTGTTGTCTAATAAAGGCCGAGAGTGAGAAAGTCTATGGGTTGAGAGGAAACGCGAGAACCGAAGGGTCAACGGTTTAATAAAAGAGCCAACATTTACTCGATTCAGCACCTCCCCTAGAAAATTCATATTCCTCCACTTTTTACCAATACAAATTCCTTCGTCCAGATTAAGGTTTATCGCAGTGACCAATTCCAACGAAATGTATTTGTTTCAGGTGCAACTGAAAACGCTGCAAACGATTGTACAGTTGTATATTATTCCTTTGCATCAATAATGATTTAAGAAGATTATCCATTATTGATAGTAATTATTCCGAACATATGTGAACGTTCCCACCAAAAACACATTGAAAAGGAAAACTCCGTAAGAACTATTGTGGTTTTAATAATTTTTATTATACTCAATTTTCTAATTAACATCTGAATTGTGCGCCTTGCGGTTGATGAGAGTGTTCAACGAGCATTTCTGATAGTATGGAATGCTTTTTATAGCTCCAAAAACTCGAGTTATACTCTCATGCCGAATTTCTGATAAGTTCCAAATTCAACACAAAAGCTGTGATAACTCAAATTCGAGACAGATTTTTTTTAATATTCGGATTTTACATGTCTTTAAACGTAAAACATCAAATTTTGAGGGGGTTAGAGAAAAAAATTTCTTGGGCGATTAAAATGGTTTATTATTGAATAATTAACCGGAAAAATATCCTGAATCCTTTTTTTAGTTCATTATTCTATAATAAACCATTTTAATCGCCCAAGAAAAACATTTTTCTAACCCCCACCTCAAAATTTGGTGTTCCACGTTTCAACGCTTATACCCGAATATCCAATTTAAAAAAATTCTGCCCGTCCACCGTACGCCGTCAACACTTTTCCGACGAAACCATAAAAGCTAAATTCTAGACATTTTAACAAAAAATCAAGATTGCCCTGAAAACGGCACAATTCTTTAGCCAAATCCCTACCTCAATTTTAAGAAGGAAAATTCGTATTTTCCAACGTTTTCTGGAAAAAGGTGTACTTGATACCAATTTATATATTTTTATTTATATACTTTCGGGCGATGAATCGAGTGAGACCATCGTGGTGTCGATAGCTCTATCGGTTCTTGAGTTATCCCTGGTTTCGTATCGAATTTGGGAGATGTTCAGATAATTGACATGAGGGTATAACTCAAGAGTTCTTGTAGCTATATAAATCGTTCTATACTTGTTGGAATGGTCGTCGAACACTCTCTTCAACTGTACCGTTAGGAGAAAAATTCAGCTTTCAATTTGAACGTTAATAAAAATAAAAATGATTAAAATAAGCAAGGCGGTTAGGCGGTTAGTTGCTACGGAATTTTCCCTTTTAGTCACCTATTTGTGGTTTGGTGGGAACATTTACAAATTTTTGGAATAATTACTATCACGAATCGATGGTCTTCTCACATCAGTATTGAAGCAAAGGAATAAAAAACCACTGTACGATCATTCGCAGCGTTTTTCAAATGTATTCCAACTTTTCGAAATCAGACGAATTACAACGTAGGGCGCACACGATTGAAATTGAAGTTGAAAATTGTTCGTTTCTGCGAAAATTTGCAAAAATGGAAACAACGAATTTCTGTTGGCTGTCATTTGCAATATTAACGCGTATCGTTATATTTTCAATCGGTTACAGCGGATGCCGGACCAAATTGAAATTTATCTTAGCTGCAGTGAATGCGGATCCTGTTGACGCGGCGCCTGCGGGGATCCGCACGAAAGCTGAACACCTGTCAGCCGCAGCTCTCCCTGCTCACATGTTAGGAGCATGAGAAACGAAGAGAGCTGTAGTCGAGATACGAGAGTGCGACGAGAACGGGACGAATGCTACGCGAAATTGCTCGATGCCCGTCACGTACGAAAGAGCACATAGAACAGCACACGCATCCCTTCGCCTTTTCCTTTATTCCACGTTTATGCCGGGAGTTATTTCAAGCTCATCCCACTCGCTATTCCCGTTCTGCTTTCGTTACTGATTCCGGAAGCTCGCTCGAGCGGATGAAGTGTCTCTTGTTCTTACCATTTTTTGTAAGAAAATATCCAGACTAAGTGAAACAATAAATATTGCAAATGGAAATCAAAGTAGCCGCAATAAAATCACCATCGAGTGAGGAAAAAACACGCACACGCATCAGTTTTGCAGTTTCTAAATTCGACCGTTAATTTTGGCCTGTTATCTTTGTCGAATCCTCAAATTCTTATACAGCGATGATCTCCAAATAATGTTTTTTCTTCCTTCAGTTTTAATTCTTCCTCAAGAGCAAATTTGCTCGAGGGCATATAATATTATGTAATTACGGCTGGCGGAAAACCTTTTCATCAGACCAATATTGGATTCGAGTGGAAATGATATTTTTCAACCTTCTGTTGTATTTTCACAACCCACTAAATCCAAGGGAACTGACGTCAACTTACGAAATTCGACATCGTATATGCTCGAATGTTTTTTCAACGCCTCAGACGAAAATTACACTCTAGGACTATATTGCTTTCCGGATCAAGATTGGAACGCCTCGATCCAGCGATTTCGTTCGAGTTCTTCAATTTCATTGCTTCGAGAACAGCAGAAAAAGCCATGATAAAGTTTCAAGTAGGACGTGTGCGACGTGGGAACGACGAGCGAGAAGTGTCGACGCCTCGGCCGAGTGCGTGCCTTCGCCGCCGAACGAACGTGATCACGTTATTTGAGCAGTTGAGGAAGCAAAGAAAAACTTAGCTGCCCTGAAACTATTGGTGGCGCTGTTGACCCTGCTTCGCCCAGGGAAAAAGATCTACCATCGCTCATCGCGAAATTGTCTCGACGCCTTTAGATTCATCGTCCTTTCGTTGGAAATGTACCAAACTCATCGCTATTGGAGTAATATCAGGGATGCTTTCGTGTTGAGTTACTACATGAACCTATTTTATTATTATAATTTTTACTTCCATTTTTAAGTAGTAAAAGGAAGTATAGTGATCGTCCGAAAAGTCGAATTTGGAACGGAGGCATTCGGATGAACTTTCATAGTAAAACTGACATGTGGTAAAAAAAAGTTATAAATCGTCAAATCTCTGTAAAAAAAGAATGAAACTCAATGAAATTTTCAGAGACTGTTCTCTAAGTGATTGTGCAAAATTAGGTTTTGTTGAATTTTGGATAACAGACTATGTAAACGGGATAAAACCGTTCAAAGTTTTTTTTCTGTTTCGATTTTCATCGTATTGTTAGGCTCACGTACTGCACGTCCGCATTATGAACCTAATTTGGGTATTTTTGTGTTTGGTGTACCCTGGCTAGTTTTTCAGTAAGAGTCGTAGTGTATACGACCGCCCTGCGACCTTTTTATGAGTCTCTTGATTATATTATTGGTATACCTATTACCGACTTAAAAATGGAAGTACTGTGTGATCTATGCACACCACTGTTTATTTTTTCCTGGTCCAATTTAAATTCATGAAATCCAGAAGTTCACGTGGGACTATAAAATTGAAGTTTCGGTTTTAATTAAACACTAAGGTTATTATAATTTAACAAACTGTTATCAATAACGTCCTGGTTATATATTTATGCTCAAAACACGAACGGCCAAATGAATGACAAGCAATTTCCTTCAAAACTCGAGCGTCATGAGCTCGTATTTAGTTACACATATGCTGCCAAGTGATCATAATCAACTATAGCTAGAAAGCGCGAGGAATGGTTCAGCTGGAAATGAATGGGCCTTTGTCGAGTCATAGCCACCTAATTAAACCCCACTCCTCGCTCTGTCAGATCAGATAACCGTCATCGCAGTGAAACAACGCCGACTGCGGAGCTACCAGTCCAATTTTCGCTGTTATATTCAAAATGAACTCGGCCCAGCATTCTGCTGCTGTCTGCTAGCGCTTTTCTTCTGGGGACAATCCCCGAATAACTAGAGTGAATTATCGCATTAGATGTGAACGTTTCTCATCCAACACACGAAATATCACTGGAAGTAATTAACCGAAGAAAATTACTTAACAGCGCTGAATTTTTAAAGTATAATGAGTAGTTGACGAAGAATAACAATTTCGATTAATGAAACGTTACCATTTTTTAAAACGCTGCTAAAGATTGGTTTGTAGGTTACTGCAGATTGTTATACAACAGATTGGTAACTATAAGGGAACTCAAGGGAGTTCTTAACTTTTTCAAAGCATGATATTGAAGATATCAATATAGGTAATCCTTTTTTATGTTATTTATAGAGTTATACTCTTTTTTTTCCATTGAACATGAAACTTTTTTATTAAACTTGATAAATTTAAGAGAAAACCCGAATTTAACAACTTTAAAAGATAGCATTTTGTAAAATTTCCGAAAAACTCAAAGCTTGTATACGAACATTGCAATAACTCGAGAACCATTGAAGCAATCGACTCGGTAATAGTTTTTTTCTAATTCAATGTAATACACCAATACACCATTGTCTGAAAAAAGTTGGAAAATAATTATTCCCCCTTCCCACACAAAAAATGATTTTTAGTGAGAATTTCATGAGTACAGCTAACTTTAGACGCTGAATCAATGATACCATGACAAGGTTCATAGCTGTGATGGTTTTCAAGTTATCGCAGCTTTTCTGAGAAATTTTCCAGTTTTTTGTAATTGGGCAGATATCATAATTCAAGAGTTTATGTAGCTAAAAAAAATTGTCTATACTCGTTGGAATGCTCGCCATACCCTCTCTTAAGCTGTATCATTATGCGAATAATTTAACTTTTTATAGATAACCAAGAAAAAATTGAAATTAAATATTTGAAGAGTTTTCACTTGTAATTACCAAATTGTTGTTACATGGAAACTTCAACATTAAGTTGAGGGTGTTTCGGTCGGCGCACGGAGGACGGACAGAATTTTTTTAGTTGGATATTCGGATTATAGGTACATGCCTTGAAACGTAAAACATCAAATTTTGAGGGGTTGGACTTTTTTTTCTTGGGCGATGACGATGGTTTATTATTGAATAATAAACTAAAATCATACGTTTTTCGAAATTATTTTTGCCAGTTGTGATGGGATGATTGGTAAAATCACGAAGCTATTTTTTCAACATCTATTAAATCTTTAAATTTTCGCTGCCTTTTAAAGTATACAGGTGAGGCGGAATGACCTTGTTAAAATCTCCATCAGTCTGCTGAGAATTATCACCGTGAATTTTCACCAATCACTAGATTATACTTCATAATGAGGGATTACGGTTGAATTTATAAAATCGCCAAGCGTCTCCTTAACGTCGGAAACTTTCAGCTCATTTTCCACCGCTAACAGCCGGTTGAAGTTCGGCGAACAAAATTTCCAAAAGCGTTCGAAAAAGCTTCGAGTTCCTTAATCAAATTATTTATCGAATCAATCGGAAATCGGGAATGCCTGCGGCTAACAACTTGGGAAAAGGATTCAACTTGTTCTCTAGTCTTGCTGCTTTCGCGGCAGTTCACAATGCCTGCGGATGAAGAGGAAACTGAAAATTTCAAGACTGTCGACAAGAGAAGACGAAGGGGAGTTCCTTCGGTTTGGTTTATCCCCTCCGATTAGTTAGCTCCAAGTATTGAGGAAGAGTCATTAAACTTGGATATTCAATGATGTAGATGGTTTCGGCGCTTCGAACAGTTCACGGTCGAGAATGGGTAAGCCTGGGATGCGCTAGCCTGAAAGTTTAGTAGGGTTTTCAAACTTTCCTCTTGAAGTTTCTTTATATAACGTCCACGCTCCTGAGAGAGAGGACATTTTCGCATTCTTTTATCTTCTTTCTTCATCTCGCGATTTTTTCCCGTCTTATTTTCCGCCTCTGTTCCACTTCCTTTTCCTGGAGTTTCCTCCGTTCGACTTAGCTTTGCGAAGTCCTCTAGTAGAGGAAGTGTGTGAGTTCTTTCTCGAGCACGCAAAAAGAGGTTCGAATTGAAAAACTGTGATCCTCGTAGCTTCCACCTTCGCTCAGGTCCGGACGGCGCTTTGCTCTAACTTATTCATAAAAGGGCCGACGTGAGTGTCGGCAAGCGAAAGAATTGAAGTCCGTGGTCCTATCTTGTTTTTTCCTTGCGCAATGGGCCCCACCGGGGTCCGCTAACTTTTCGGATTAGCTCGTTCCGGTTTCGCCCGTAGCAACATCCTGTGTATCTTTTCACGTTGTTTCTCCGTTGCCATGATCCAATGCCGTTCCCGGTAGACGCGCCAAGTGGGGCCATGAGAACAGTTAACATACAATATTCAACTGGCGTTCCACAATTCGCGGCCGTTCTCGCGAATTCCCTCACGAACGTCTATTCTATTTCAAAATTGGTTCATCTTAGATACGCATAGAGTCATAATATGTTTTCGAAATATTTTCTCCCGATTTCCAACATTTTGAAGCTATTATTTTGAACGAAATTCCCACGAATAACTTATACAGATTTAGAAATATTTGCGTGTAAGTTTTCGATTTTTTTACCCTTTTCCGAGCACTTTCTTACTTTAGGGCGTCTTCAGGGCTTTGTAAATCAAATGGAGGCCAAATCTAAGCGTGAAGTAATCTCATTCATCTAGAAAATTATCGCAAAAGGATGTAGTTGATTAAATTATTTAAATAAATGCATTAAATTGTAATTTCGTACTCACTTTTGTTCCTACGGTATCAATATTCGTTCAGAAAAAATTCCTCCAAGGCGAACTCATAAGAAATCGTTTTATATTACTTCTCTCACTCGAAACTTCAATCACTTGAGAAGTCTCGTTGCCGTTTCATCCTTTCGAATGGAGCATTATTGCGAAGATCAGCCCCGAAGCGACGGTATGAAACTAGGAAGATATATGGAAAGAAAAACGCTTCAGAAGAGTTCACCTACAAAATAACGCAACCTTTTCTTCGATCGAGAGCGGCGAGGGCCGAGAAGGATACGCAAATGTTTCTTTTGTTTTCCGAGGCCATATTCCCATTTTCGTCTTCCCAGTTTCATATTCTCGTGGCCTCCACCGTATAAGTACAACACTACCCTTCTTCAACATCACAACATGATCTTCTTCTCAAACTCTTGTTGAACGCTTGGGCAAACATTTGCTCCAACGAACCTGCTCATCTTCCCGTAAGTCCCTCGTTTTTACTTGGAAGTTGGAAGGCTCGGCAATAGAGGTTCCAGCTACATGCCTCCTTAAAGAAAACAAGAGCAAAGTGAATCGATGTATGAATATTTTACTCCGCTCATTACATTAGCGAAGAAACGCAGCAAGCTCTTGATACTGATAAGAGCTTCTTCTCCTCGATGCGCCTTAACGTAAAAAGATTACGTTCAGACTGAAACTCCGCAGAAGAGAGCTCTTGAATGGAAATGGAAAAAGCGATATCTTCCATGAGAGCAATATCAACTTGATTGTTAAGTAAGTACATAATACACGGATAGTAGCGATGAATTAATGAAAACGCTGCAAATTATTCTACAGTGGTTTATTAATCCCTTTACTTCAATCAGATATTGAAAGACCATCCACTTGTGATAGTAACTATTCCGAACATTTGCGAACGTTTCCACCTAACGACAGATTGGTGACTATAAGGGAAAACTCATTAGTAACTATGGCAACATAAATCATCAATTTATCTTATTTAAATTTAAATTATTCGCCACACGACACAGCTTAAGAGTGTATTTTACGAGCATTCCAACGAGTCCAGAACTTCTCGAAATCTCGAACATTTCTACAAAACTACGATAACTCGAGAAACGCCGAGGGAAGCTATTGACACCGTTGTGGTCTCATTCGATTCAGCGTCAAAAAATCTAAATGAACTGATATCAAACACACCTACGTTTCAAAAAAATCTCAACCTCAATTTTGAAGGGAGGTGTTAGATTTTTTCTTGCGAATACAGATTTTTTACTTCCATGTTTACGTAGTAAATGAAAGTATTTTTGTTTAATGATGAACTAAAAGCAATATCTTACTTCGGAGCAATATCAACTAGTTTATAAATAAGGTACATTATACACCACCGATAATGAAGGTTTAGAACATAATGAAAAACATCTGAAAATAATTATTAACCACCAACATTATCAGATTAGTACTGCAATTTCCTGAACACTAACTTTTCCATTTTATCATAATAAAATTAAAGCCTTCAGGACAATTAAAATAAATGTTCCAGCATTAAAAATTACGGCGCCCTCTTAAATAAATTACATTGGCGTATTGTTCGAAACAAAAGAGGCAAACGGGAATTGCCTAGTTACTTGCTAGAGAATAGAAATGCCGAGTGAAATATCCTCTATTTTGAGATTAAACGAAAATAAGAGCTCCTCTCTTGGTTCGCTTGGCTTTGTACTTAACGGGCTCAGGGCTCAGGTTCCGCTTCGGTCCTTCCTAAGCCGAGTTGTTGAGGAAGCATCTTCACTTACGCCATTACCTTATACTCGCCTTGCTAGGCTAACGGCCGAGATAAGCCCAACTAAATAAGCTGATCTTTCGGACAGGTAATCATAGCTTGGCTTAAAAGGGAACTTTCCGGTATTAAACTTCACCTGCGACTTGGACAAGTGGTAACAACGTACGTCAGCTCGCTCCTTTTAAATTTTCAACACATTCGTACGATACTCCGAACACGTTTTTAGCTTGTGACGGAAATAACGAAAACGGCATTTGATGCGAAAGTAAAAGGATCTTGGAATGTTAAATCAAAGTATATTTCGATTTACAGTAGTTTTATGTATGTAATAACGGGCTAACCGGATAATAAAAAACGAACCTCGTGTTAAAGTGACTATGTAATAAGTGTAAGGTAATTCACGCTACAAACTGTTATCAATAACATAACTTCTTCTTCTGTTTTACTCGTCCTCTGTACCTGACACCTTCCCCCTGTAAAAAAATTTTCTTGTAAGTAGGAACGTATAAAATCTACAATTGTAGGCGGTCTGGCTGCCTCCGGATCCTCTGCGGGCGCCGTGGTATCCCCTCAGCCCCCAGCTGCGGCTCCCCACTTGACGCCGGTCCGTCGCTTCTTGGCAGTGACGGAACTGTACCCTCCTGACCTGATACGAGTGAGGGCCGCCCCAAAGACTGACGTGGCGCGGCGTCCAATTCGCCTGGGACGACAGACGAACGGCGAAGTGCTGTAGGCGATCGTCCAGGTACTCCTGATGAGCGACGAGTTGCGGCCATAGAGAGACGAGGCTGAGGCGGTGTCGATCCATCCGGGGAATAATTCTCGGAGTTGTTCACCACAGTTGGTCGATAGTGTGTTGCGACCGGCTCAGGCGCGATGTCCTGCCCCACCTGCCTCAATTGATCGACATGGCGACGCTTGAGAGTGCCGCCAACCAGGACGGAATAATGTAGTTTCCCATCTCGGTTGAACACTTGGCCGATCTCCCATTTCTTGTTTGGTTGCGTATATGCTCGGACTGCTACACTTTCGCCCTGCGCAAACGATTTTTTGACATTATCGGGGGAAATTTTCTGTTCCGATTGTATACTTGGGCGAAGGATGTCCAGGGGCGAGCGTATTTCGCGGTTCAGCATCAATTTAGCGGGCGATTGCCCGGTCGTTGCATGAGGTGCTCGCCGATATGTCATCAGAAACGTGTTGAGCTTCTCAGCAGCTGACAAACCCCCGCTGATAGCAAGGCAACGTAAGGCATTTTTAAGAGTACCCACATACCTCTCTACCTGTCCATTCGAGGCGGGATGGAACGGGGCCCCTGTGATATGCCGTATACCATTTTTGTTCATGTAGTCTTGGAACTCCCTGCTGGTGAAACATGTTGCGTTGTCCGATACCAGGCAAATCGGTAATCCAAACCGGGCAAACAGGCTGCTTAAGACCCGAATTGTTGACTTGCTGTTGGTATGTTTAACCGGGAATACCTCAGGCCATTTAGAGTATGCGTCGACCACCAAAAGGAACTGTTCGTTTTGGAAGGGGCCTGCAAAATCCACATGAATCCTTTGCCATGGGTGAGTTGGCGTCTCCCAATAATGTGCAGGCACCTTGGTGGGTTCCCTAGAATTTAGCTGACATGCCCGACAGTTTTTAGCCGTGCGTTCAATATCCCTGTCTATTTTCGGCCAATAGACATGGGATCGAGCTAAGGCCTTCATTTTAACTACTCCAATATGGCCCTGGTGTAATTCCGACAAAACGAACGTGCGGTAGCAGTTGGGAATATAAACTCTCATACCGTAGAAAACGCAGTTTTTGTATGACGAGTACTTGTAATCGCCGTCCCCCATGGACGTTCCGACGCGTAGATGCTGGAGAATCGATTGAAGTTCAGGGTCGTTGAGCGTTGCCTCTGCAATCTTCTTCGACGTAAGGGGAATGGTTTCCAACTGTTGTATATTGTGTACCTCTGCGTCGTCGGCGTATTCTTTGCACTCCTGCATCGTCATAGGTAACCTGGAGAGAGCATCTGCATTACTATGTTGATCCGATTTTCTGTATTTTACATCAAAGTCAAATATTTGTAGTTGCAACGCATAATGGAGCATGCGAGTTGCCGACAGGAGAGGCAGCTTTGATTTTGAGCCGAAAATGCGGACCAATGGCTTATGGTCGGTGTACAGTGTGAAATGGCGACCATATAAATATTGAAAAAATTTGAAAATCCCCCATTTAATACCCAATGCCTCCCGATCGATGACTGAATATCTCGACTCCGCTTTTGTAAGAGTCCGGGACGCATAGGCGATAGGTTGTTCGACTCCATCAATGACATGGGATATAACAGCCCCTAAGCCTACATTTGAGGCGTCGGTGGCAATGACAATGGGTAGTGACGGGTCATAGTGTGCCAAGAATCGGTCAGACGAGAGTTCTGTTTTAATTTTTTCAAAACTTTTCTGACAGGCAGAATCCCACACAAATTCGGTATCTTTTTTAGTAAGGTTATATAGCGGTTGGGCAATCGTAGCCAAACGGGGAACAAAACGAGCATAAAAGGTAACTAGGCCCAGAAACGATTTAACTTCCGTAACTGTTGATGGAGGTTTGGCCTGTACGATAGCTTGAATTTTTTCTTCAGTTTTGTGAACCCCTGCTGCATCCACTGTGTAACCCAAGAACGAGACTGACGGTTGAAAAAATCGACACTTGCTTAAATTTAAATGTAAGTTGTTCGCCTTACAAACTTGGAGAACCTTTTCCAAATTTTCCAAGTGTTCACGGTCGTCTTTCCCCGTTATGATTACATCATCGTGGACAAAACAGCATTGTACTGGTTTGAAAAGCGAGTCGATGTACCGCTGCCAAACAGCCGGGGCAGGGCTTACCCCATACATGAGACGTAGTGGACGAAAAAGGCCACAATGCGTATTTAAGGTCAAAATATGGGATGTTTCCTCACTTACGGGTAGATGTAGAAATGCCGACCGAACGTCAAGTCGGGTAAACCGCCGTCCTCCGCTCAGTTTCGAAAACGCTTCCTCGTAGCTCGGAAACGGGTGCTGTGTAACAGCCACCTGACGGTTTACTGTGCCGCTGTAATCACCACACAGTCGGATGTCGCCGGACGGTTTTATTACTGGTACGACGGGCGTCGCCCAGTCGGAGGTGTCAACGGGCTCCAAAATTCCAGCCTCGACGAGCCGCTGTAATTCGGTCTCGATCCGCCCACGCAGCGCAAGTGGTACGGGCCGCGCTTTTTGGAAAATCGGCGTTGATCCCTCCTTGAGGTGAAGGCTACAGGTGAAATTCTTCACATTTCCGACTTCATCTGAAAAAACAGATTTATATTTAGTGAGAAGCGAGTTGTAGGATGGCGACGGCGTAGTGTGTACTGAATGGAGGTTATTGAAGGTAATTCCGAAAGCTTCCATCCACTTCCTTCCAAAGAGTAGTGGGTAGTCCTTTTTTACGACTATTGCACGAAGTGTTTGGGTTACCCCTTGATATTGAACTTCAAGGTTTGCGACCCCAAGCGGTTGTATGTAGGAACCATCATAAGTTCGCAAAACTTCGGAAGATGGTGCCATTGTAGTGTTGGGGGCAACCCTCGTGAAGGTTTTCAAATTTAAAATTGTGTATTTGCTCCCACTGTCCAGTTCCAATTCCACAGGATTTTTATTGATTTCAACTGTGATCAGTAACGGCGGACAAGTTTTTGATCGGACTGTATGTATGTGGTACGAATTGGCGAACGGTGTGATCGCCGACATCGAGCCTACCGAATATCCGTCAGTGTCAGAATCGTCGCTGTCATCGACGAGGTTGACATTTACTTTCTTTTTCTTCCAGCAAACTTTTTCGACATGGCCCGACGTAGAACAAAACCCACAGTGTAAATTTTTTGCCTTGCACTCTGGTGCTTTGTGTGAGTCTTGTCGGCCACATTTGTAACAAACTATCGACATTTTCGTGTTTTGTTTCGTTAGCGGTTTATTTTTACGTGTTTTAGCTTTTTTGTGTGACCGAGCTGTAGATTGTAGTTTGTTAATCCCTGTTGTTGGGGGACTCACGTCAGAGGGATGTAAGATTTCCGATGTACCCTCAGTTGCCCGCTCTATGGCTGTTGCCAGCTCGAGAGTCTTCTTGAGCGGGATGTCGTCCTCCTCAAACAGGCGATCAAGCATAGCTTTGGAACGTAAGCCACTAACAAAAACATCCCGAAGCATTGTATTTAACATGTCTTGGCTGTACTTACAATTTACTGCGAGGCGTCGAAGTTCGGACATATAAGTTGACACACATTCACCCTCGCGTTGCTTCCTATTCAGGAAGGCATGTCGACTGGGTATCACTAGCGGTTGTGGGCTCAAGTGATTTTTCAAGGTGGTTGATAGTTCGTCGAACGTCTTCGTTTCCAAGCTGCTGGGATAAACAAGGCTTTTTAGAAGAGAGTGATGCTTAGGCGACAATATTGACAAGAATGTACTTGTTTTATCCTGTTGGTCAATTTTATGAGCACGAAAATACGAGGCTAGACGATCCAGGTAGTCGTCAAAGGTTTCTACCTCCTCGTCAAATTTTGAGAACTGACCCCCCGGAACGCTTGTACTTTTTTGCCTTCCGGCGGCCAGTTTCTCGACCAACTGATTCAAGGTCGCCTGTTGTTGAGTGACTACTTTCATGAGTTCTTTCAACTCACTCATTTTAACGTAAAATTCTGAATTCACGTACCTGTTCCGCTGACACGAAATACATACAAGCGGACGTAGAATAACCTGGATACTGCGATGAAGCAGTCACAGGTTCGTTGGGAGCCGACGTAAGTCGATGTAATCGATCGTAATACTGTAGGGATCGACGTAATGTATGAACTCGATCGGAGAACACTCGTTGCACGATCGATAGCGTAATTGAAATTTTCCTGGCTGCGCCAATTTTATGTATGTAATAACGGGCTAACCGGATAATAAAAAACGAACCTCGTGTTAAAGTGACTATGTAATAAGTGTAAGGTAATTCACGCTACAAACTGTTATCAATAACATAAGTTCTTCTTCTGTTTTACTCGTCCTCTGTACCTGACAAGTAGAGAACGTGCGAAACGTTCAAGTAACGTACACAAAGGATTTCATACGAATAATTTATTATCACGTTTACTCAGGCTTTTTCTCTTATTTAACTAATATAGTGGGTCTTGAATTTTTTTCCGGTTTGTAAACGTTGCTGAATTGAACGGATCATTACCGACAGACAAAATAATTTCCTATGTTCTTTGGACGGTGGGCCGATTGAAAATAAATCCACCTTTATTACTGACAGTCCGTTTTTGTCATGTTGTCTTCGTCATTTAAGCGCCGTCTCAAACATTTCAAGACTTTAGCGTTCAAATACATTGATATCTGCGGTCTGTAAAAACCAAAATACTAAAGATGCAATAGGTAGTGAAATAAGCTTATAACGATGAAGTCTTCTGCATGCATTTTGAAACAGAAAAAACGTTGACAGTTTGTATCTCAAATGCACATTGTGCTATCCGAAATTCGATTAAAGCTAATTTAGTGCATTGACTGGAAAAACATTTGCTGAGAATTTCATCGAGTTTCATTCATTTTTCAGTGAGATATGGAGAATAAGGTCACTCTTTGACCATAGACACACGAACACACAGACACTTGTTCAGAAAAGAATTCTGAGTATAATACAGTGAAGAATTCTTCCAAATTCGCCTGTTCTGAATTGGACTTTTCAGCAACGATCGCAAAAATACAACCTTTATTACGTAAACATGGAAGTAAAATGTGCTTAATATTTAATATTGAGTAAACGCACATCACTTGCCATTTTTTCAACTTTGTTGCGGGAGTATGAAGATTAATGAGTCATCTAATCAACTTGAGCATATATATAACAAGAATCGCACCGGAGGTGCGAGTATTTTCCCAAATATGTACAGCCTCGTTACTGTGTGAATTAGGCTCATTAAGAATACCGTCGTCGTCTCCTTCATGAATAGCGGTGGCAAGTTGGGAAAATATAAAAAGCCATATTCCTTCGTTCGCCGTTATTTTCGCACGCTCGTTTAGAAAACAAAAAAATATTTCGGTGTTTCCTCAAGCTTTGACAAGCTTCCTTGTAACGACTGGCGGAATAACGAGCGGTTCTGATGAACGGAGGGTGGACGAAAGTTTCACTGTAGGCAAAACGGGTCGACTGTTTAATTGCCTGGACGGAACCTCTCGTCTGACGGGGAGGCCATCCCTATAAACATCCCTATGGGCCCATCGACAGTAGCCGCACATATCCCACTCTCTCATACACCGAATCATCGGCCCTTTCAATTAACGGACCGTTTGCACACGGGCGTGATATTTTCTCGCAACTTCTCCCTTTATATTCAACCGCCATTCTCCGTTAGTAAAGAGTCGACCGCGAACAGCCGACCGCCAATCTGTTAACATTCATTGTGATCAAAGTCACGAGTTGCTTTGGCTTCAAATCCAAGTTTCCGCCCTGTCGTCAAACCCAATTTATTGTTTGAAATGCGATTCCCCCTCGGTTCCTCACTTCGTTTAGTTTCGAATTCAAAGCTCGATTTTCATCCTTGCCAACACTTGTTGAGTTGTAAAACGAACGGGCGAATAGCAATTAATCTTCATTGTGTATAACTCGCATTTGCATACAGCGCTACGCGTTTCAATACACTAATGGACATTAATTTGGCCACATAATAGACTAATCAACGCTGTAGATCGAAAGCCAAGTACGTACCGCTCCTACGGCCATTTTGAAGCGGAAAAAACAAGCAATTCGGTTGAACGATAATTAACTATTCTATCGCTTTGGGAAAGATACATTTGTTGAGCAAGATACAAACCATAATTTTGGCGTATTCAGGCAAAGGAGAAAGTCCAGTCCGGGAAGAAAATGGTTTGGTATAAATAATATAGTAAAAATTATTTACAACTCGTATACGTCGCAAAAATTCCGACTAATGCTGTATTGGCTCTGGCCGAGCTGGTGTGGCCAAAAATGAAAAAGAGGGGCTACAAATAAACGGCTCGAAGGTGGGGAAGACGATTATACCTCTACCCTAGGGACTAGGGGGGATCATTCAGATGTAGTGGAGCAGTTCACAGTGACAGTACTTACCTTGCAGATATTAAAATTGGGGCTATGACCTGTTCGCTTTGCCAGGCGTACAGCTGATACAATAGATCCACTAAAAATCCAATACAATAGATAAATTAAAAAAAAATTAATTAAAAGATAAATTAAAATAATAAACAGCACTTTTGTGTTTTAGTCGGTATATGACCACCAATTATAAAATCGAGAAACTCACGCAAAGACCGCAACTTTATTACTCTTCAACTGTAATTGAAAAACAAGCCAGACCATACCAAAAGAGAAAAACACATGAGCACCCCGTGGAGATTTTAACAAACGGTTTTGGAAAACGTCGAAGTATGGTATGTGGCCCTAACGTTAAAAATCAATCGTCCTTCATCCGACTAGAAAACATTTCAGGACCTTAATGATTCAGATATATTGACTTTTGAGGACAAATCCAATGAACGGGAGGGTGATCAAAATTAGGAGTCGTTCAATCGCCCTCCCAAACATTTCAAAACCTTGAGCTTTCAAATATATTGATTCTTGCAAAACAGAATAAGAAAAAATAAAAACTCGCGAAAGAGCAAAAAATGCTTATAACGTGGAAGTCCGGTGTGTGAGCCAAAAGATAAAAAAATCAAGGGTCATCTGCTCGCCATAACCAACATTTTAAGACCTCAAACGTTGGAAAATACTGACTTGAAAAACAAAAATAGACCTGTAAAAATCAAATGAACGTACACTAGTCGAGCATTCTTTGGAAACGTCATTGAGTTTCATTTTATCAGGGAGATATGAATATTTTCTCACTTTTTGGCCACAAGGGAAAAGACACACAGGCATTTGATCGGAGTGTTTCTATGAAAATTTCTTCCAAAGTCACCTCTCCGTTCCGAATTCGAGTTTTCGGACGATCACAATACTTCCATATACTACGTAAACCAAATAATATGATACCCCCTCGTAATTTATATTTCACACCCATATTCCTTGTCAATATTACACATAAAGTCTCGCCATGTACTTCCATTTACTAAGGAACGAGGGAGTAAACTCCCCTGCATCGTATTTGGGGAAATAGAAAAGGAGGCTTTTATCGAACTGCGCATTTTCAAGTGTGAGAACATGGCTCCAGAAACAAGAGAGAGAGCCTATTTTAGCTGAACAGCAGCAGCTCCTTTTCGGAAGGGCAGCACTTTCCACAGCGTACTTCGACACAGTCCATTTGCTTTTATTGGGAAAACTGAGCGAATCGGGGCGATGGATAAGTGAAACAAGGGGAAGAGGGAGAACTGACGACAGCGGAACGGTTTTGCTTGGAAAAGCTCTTTACATCGATTTCATATACATCCCGACGACAAGTTCGGATGAACTGACGATGAAAAAGTGAAGGAATAAGCGTTCGATGACGGTCATGTCGAGATGACAGTTTTCAACCACGGAAACGAAACTGCCAGACAAGACAGTTCGAAACAAGATTAACTCTCGGTGCTCCTAATTTGTTGCTATTTCTTGAATAGGGCAAAATCAGGGCGAACCATTATGGACTGAAGATATTTACAAAGTAGAGTTTGCATTGAGTAAATGTATGAGTGTTTTCGATAGAGCTTGTGAGCGTTTTATGAATAATAACAGGAAGTTAATGGGGTAGAGTGGACAAAACAGACCCGTACTTTTTGATTCGGGCCTTTCGTCAAATCAGGGCTCTTTATTAGTTCTATATATGTCGTATATTTTTAAATTTGTTTATTTATTTTATATGTGCGGAACGAACCCAATTACGAATTATTTTATACATTATGCGTTACCGTCTTCTTCAGTAGTTTTAACAGGTAAAAAAAGTCCTTCTAATGCAACGCGACAGAGATTTTCAACAGATACGACTGGTTAAAAGAACAACACTATAAACGAAAATACTGCGTTGAGGGAAGGCTGTAGATAACATTTATAATGTATATCTGGCCCTAATGAATAAAAATATGGTTTGAAATACCACTGAAAATCCCCAAATTGGCTATAGTACTTGTTTTGTCATTGAATAAGTTATTTTGTGATTGTCGTGCGTGTTAGTATGAACTGCCGATATCGCCACGGTTTGGCGGTTTATAAATAACCGAGACAATTTTCAATTTAATTATTTTTGGTGACTATCGGATTACGATTTATTTCGTTTGATACGTTAGGAAAGAAAGTAAATTAAACCCATAAAAACCAAGTTGCTTTTTATTTTTCATTAAACCCGTGTTTGGATAGCAAGTTAAAATTTATTTTACCCTAAACCCTATCACCACAGAACAGTCCTTGTACTTTAGCTCCGTTTGTCTCCCTCTCGACTCCTTTCCTGTGAAGGATAGAAAATTCTAAAAAAGTCGAGATAAATGCAATATTTTTAGTAAATCTCAAGCTATCCCTTAAATTGCCATGTGGCTGAAGAAGCGAAGCAACTCCGTAGGTTGTAGGTCAAGCCGAGGTTACGAAGTCGTTTGGATGATGAATGCGCCCTAGCTAGCTCCCAAGGGTGCGATCGACCCCGCATCGAATGACTATGGTGGGATCTGAATGGAAGGACAGACTCGTTCAATGTCGCTGCGAGAACATGTCCGAGAAGAGACTGATGACTCTTGGCAAGGGTTGTATAAATACGACGACCCTACTGTTTCTGTATTGTTATTTGTCCACAAAGCGTGGCACGCTTGTAAAGTATTTGCGCTCCGAGATTATACTTGCTAAATCGGATCTCATACCCGTTAGTTTCGCTGTAGACATGCGCCCCAATGATCTAGTGTCGAGCGATGGTAAATTTCCGAGCGTTGGGCCTCTTTTTGCGCTGGAATCAGCAAAACCCCTAGAAGAAGAAATGCTAAGAGAATAGATGAAGGGCCAAGTAGTAACCTAAAATAATTAACGAGTAAAAAAAAGTACTTCGCTTGGTTGTCGTCGCATCTATTGTCGTAGAGGGGTTGTGAGGGGGAGAAAAACTAGGCGACTTATTCTCCAGGTTTTTAATGGCTGGCCGAGCACTTTCGCCCATTCGGGCATCCTCAGGGCGACCTATGTACATATCAGTGTTGTTAGCATGGAGGTACAGTATTGCTATTATTTATAGAGCTCTTTTTTACTTATTACTCACGTGGAACCATGAGGTCCACAGCCAAGTCGGCGCAGTTTAATGGTACTTAAAGGTTACATTGTCTGCCTGGCTCCCCCTGTGTCCTAGAATAGTAGTTGGAAGTTTAAAAATCTAAGCCTAATAATTCGAATAATATTAAAGGTAAATGGCTTTTACTTACGTTTTTTCAACAATTAGTTTTAGTATGACATTAAAATACTTAAATTTAAATAAAAAATGGAAAATAATTTGAACATAAACATTTAGGAACATGGGTTGACTAGATACTGATATGGTGGTGATAAACATACAGTTATGTCATATCAGTATCTAGTCAACCCATGTTCCTAAATGTTTATGTTCAAATTATTTTCCATTTTTTATTTAAATTTAAGTATTTTAATGTCATACTAAAACTAATTGTTGAAAAAACGTAAGTAAAAGCCATTTACCTTTAATATTATTCGAATTATTAGGCTTAGATTTTTAAACTTCCAACTACTATTCTAGGACACAGGGGGAGCCAGGCAGACAATGTAACCTTTAAGTACCATTAAACTGCGCCGACTTGGCTGTGGACCTCATGGTTCCACGTGAGTAATAAGTAAAAAAGAGCTCTATAAATAATAGCAATACTGTACCTCCATGCTAACAACACTGATATGTACATAGGTCGCCCTGAGGATGCCCGAATGGGCGAAAGTGCTCGGCCAGCCATTAAAAACCTGGAGAATAAGTCGCCTAGTTTTTCTCCCCCTCACAACCCCTCTACGATAAAAAAAAGTAGGTAGAAAATCAACTCAACAGGAACGAATTGAAGAACTGAAGTTACAATTTAGATAGAAAAATGAGGATCGTTGAGGGCTTTTTTTAATCCTTAAAAATATATTAGGCCAATATCTTTCAAAACGTGATATCATCCTGACATATCACCCGTCGAACTTAAATGAACTTAGAACGAGAATTGAGGCCGTACTCCATTCAATAAAACGGCCAACTGTTAGAATTGCTAACGACGATTTGCAGCTGAGACATTTTGGCAAGCTTGCATTGTGGTACCTCCACGTAATGCCCTGAACTATCCTACTTACTCCCTCAGACGTCGCCATCCTTCAGCACTGAAGTCCCCGCCGGCTTCTTGTCTTAGCCTGGCTAAAGCGAAGGCGTGGATGCCAAAATCCTCGAGAGACAAGGACCGGATCGGGCGTCTCTCTCGGCTGAAGCCAATCCTTAAATGGAAAGCCGAATATCCCCAAGGACTGTACCAACTTGCTTCCATATCGTTCCTCTGAGGATTACAAGGATGGTGAGTTGAGGTTGAGGAATCAGCCTGAAGCGTTCAGTTCCGATCGTTGAGCATACTCCGCTGCGACGGAGCCTCACAAGGGGAACATTTCGGACCCGGTGCTCGCTCTTTCTCGCTCTTGCTGGATATGCTAGCATGAAATGAGGATACCCTGGCCAGTGCTCGTTCATACCCCTCACCAACAGCTCTGGAAACAAAGCATGGCAACCCGCCAAACCTCCTTACATCCCTGATTTACTGAGATCTCCCGGCAGCTTCCATACTTCCCCCTGCTCTCCTACCAGCAAAAGCATCCCCATCAGCATCTCATCCTTCTCTTTACCAGCGCGGTCACAATAGCTCTCTTCCCTCCAGCCAACGAGAGCCACCGATTTATAGCGCTTCATTACGAACCCCATCGTCGGATAGTGGCCGTATCCTCGGCATCGCCGCTTGCCAGTCCTTCCTTGCAGACTTTTTCGCTTGCATTTCTAAAAAGCTTCGCCGCCTTCTCCTCGACGCTAGAGACAAGTGAAATATGCGAGACCCTGTTTAAACAAAAGCTTCTATTAGCTAACGAAATTACTTTTTTAACGCCTTTTCGTCCCTCTTCAGACAGCGGTCTATATTCGTATATTTCGCCGTGAAATGCGTCGGGTAGATTTTGGCCCTGGATCCGGCGAGTTTAGCCAAGAGATTTCGTTGAAAGCGCTGATCCTAATCTCTGGCATAGCTTATAAATAATTCACGATGAATTTAAACTCCGTATTATATTCATCGCGAGAACTATTTTCGCAGAATGTAGTTAGGATGCATTTCACGGATCGGACTGGAGCGTGCCAGGAAATTTGCATATATGCGGTTCAAGTTTAGTGATAAATGAATTTCAAGAAGGAAGTTATATAGTTATATCGATTACGGCGGTCAGGCCATCATTAGTAACAATGATAGTCAACCGATGATGGCCAAATCGACAAAATCGATATAACAATATAACTAATAAAAAAATATAAAAAAATATAACTAATTTAAAATCCGTGGAATTTGAGGCAATCTCTATGTCTTCTCTCCTGGTGAAATGGGGTTCCACAATCTCAACGCGATTGATTTACTAAAAAATTATCCGGCATTTTCGATAATCCGATAAATAAATATACCTACTATACTAAATTTATTCAAGAAATCAGTTTGCGGCATTAAAATTGGGAATCTATGACCCAACTTACTTCAATATTCGTCTTTGATTGGGCTAAATGGCCTTCTAAAGACCATACTCTCTGAAGAGGACCTCTTTGGAACAAACCTTATGCAATGAGAATTGCTGAATGTCAACTGCTTACAAACTCTTCAGCTGAGCCAATTTGCTAGCACTCATATCAAACCAATCAAAATTCCACTCGTAGATTCGACGGCGAGAAGCAATTTAACATCAAGTCGAAGAAGCAGATCTCTGAAACTCCAGAGATAAGTAAGGAAATTTTCCATTTTAAAGCAAATCATCACAAGCAAAGACAACCTCGTATTGGGCACTTTAACCACTGCAGACAAATGGACTGCTCCAATTTTAAAACGATTTCGAGCAACGTTCTACCCATAGGAAGCTGCGAACGAAGAGAGATGGTGATCTTTATTACACGACCGACGACCATCGTTAGAATTCCATTTCGAAATCGGATGAACTTGGCAATCCTATTCATCCGTTTTTAAATAAAGTCGGATCTACGTGACTCAATCTCGAATCCGCAGAGGGAGTCTTCCATCGCATGAAACGTAATCAAGTTTTTAATCACAACCCTTTTTATACGTCTGGAAACGAGCGGCCGCCGGCTATCGCGGTTGAAGCGATGCGGAAAATGTTCTTTTCCAACGTTCAATTCTTTCAGCTCTATTTTCCACGTCCATAGATTCACCTTGTTCGTCACGTGCCATTTGAACCGTGTTATATTAGTGTTTTCAGCTCTTTTATCATCCGGACACACGGTAAAAACCGTAAATAATTTCAACGGGGTAGGATTCAAAAAAAAAAAAAAAAAAGAAGAAGGAATTGATTCGAACATCAGGTTTGTTCCAGACATAAAGGAACACAATATTGGCGAAGGAAGACTTTACATTTCAACTTTAGAATCTCAGATGAAAAAGTCAATTTTCAAAGCTAAATTCGACGAGAAAGTTCAAGGAACTTGCACAAACGTCACATAGCCTTGGTTGCAAAATTCGGAAGAAAATAATCACCAATTGTTCAACCATTGTAATTGCTCACGAAAAAATTCGAGACCCCCTCAACATTTGATGTTTTACATTCCAAAGTAGTACGAATCCAAATGTCGAGGGTTGAAAAAAATATTTGTCCTTCCGCCGTCAACATATTTCTGACGAAACTATAATAGCTAAATTCTTAGTATCTTCACCAAAAGTCGATCATGGTCTGATATTGGCTCAATTCTTTAAATGAATCGCTACCTCAATTTTAAAGGCATCTTCGGAGGGTTTTATGGGGGCTAAAATTCTTATTTTCCAACGTTTTCAGACACAAGTGTACTAGGTATAATAAATTCATAGATTTTTGGACGTCGAATCGAATGATGCCATAGCGGAGTTGATAGCTTTAAGAGTTCCCGAATTATGGCAGTTTTTGTGTAGAATTTTCAAGATTTTGAGAAATTTGTCGTGTCGGTATAGCTTGAGAATGTTTGGAGCTATAAAAATCGTTATATTTATACTCGTTGGAATGGTCGTCAAACACTCTCTTCAGCTGAATCATTAAGGTAATAATAATTTAACTTTCGATTGGAGAGTTAAGAAAAATGAAAATGATTAAAATTGTCAATGAGTTTTCCCTAATTGTTACCTATCTGTTGTTAGGTGGAAACGTTCACAAATAATATTCGGAATAATTATCATAACAATTGGATGATCTTATTAAATCGTAATTGCAGCAACGGAATAATAAATATCTATAATAAATTTCTTTTCTTTTACAGTCAACTCTTGAGTTGTCCGCTTTCGCAAACCGTTTTGAATTCGTAGGTGCTTTATGTTCCTAAGGGCCATTGTTGCACGAACTTCCACTGCGGCCATTCTCGACACGCGTAATTAATTCTCCTATAAGGAAAACGGGTGACCCTTCGTACGGAGGGCAGAGGTAGTTTATTACGGTTGGATTAACAGGCAATTGGAGTTATCTACGCTCTAGACGGCAGAGAGAAACGGAGGATGAGAGAATGCGAGTGAGATGATCCGCCATGCAGATAACGTGACTAGACAGTGGTTGCCCGGTATTCTCCTGGCTCGACCGGAGACAAATCCCGAAGGATAGGGCGGTGAACCGTCCGGAGTGCGCGATCGAAAAGTACAGCTCTAAACTGCGCTATTTGTTGCTGGTATAAATTAATGTCAATATTTTTTGTACATGATATCGACGACTTAACGCTCCTAATTTGGCACGGTTATAAAATCACTTAGCGTGATTCATACAAGTTACCATATTATGGACAACGGCTACATTGTTGACTAATCTGCTTCCTGCGAGCTGGCAAATATAACACAAAAACTTCGTTCATTGCGAGCCAATAAAATACCATTAACCGAAATGAACCGTTCATTCTGCCGGCTTCATTTATCAGCATAAATACATTCCATCAGAGTAAAACGCTCTACATTCCTCGTGATTTATTAAACGACAGTTTTTAAAAACTCTAAATTTTGAAAGCCAAAGCTAATTTAAATTTATTTGAATTTAACACTGCTGAGAGTTTCAATGTTAACGTGGAAAACGTACAGATTTTTCCATGTGTTCACATTTCATTACAATTTATGGTGACCTGGGCAACGACTTCTCACGTGAACATTGAAGTAGAAATAAACTTTAAAAAATAATATTACTGATTGGAAATTATTTGTCCAATACCTTGTGATGGTGCTACGAAACCCTGATGATGCCCGAATGGGCGAAATTGCTTGGCAAGTCGACAACAATAAAAAACAGGAGAAAAAGTCGCCTTGGTTTTTCCCCCTCAACCCCAACAACGAAGAATTTCTCGAATGATTGAACGGCTCTCCTTTTCACCTCACAATCGCCTCCAGAATGTTCACTTTTTGGAGTCAGCTCATTATGGTACGTAAAACTAATTTTTTACCATCGTTTGAAAACTTTTGCTGAGTTCTTTCAACTACAAGAACTTCTTTTCCTTCTCGTCGCATTTCTTGATGTCCGGGGGTTGTGAGGTGGAGAAAAACCAGGCGACCAGTCGCCCTGAGGATGCCCGAATGGGCGAAAGTGCTCGGCCAGCTAATGAAGAATTGGAGAATGAGTCGCCTGGTTTTTCTCCGCCTCACAACTCCCGGACAACTACAAGAACGTTCATATTTCTTCTCGGCGTGATTGGGAATGGTGCTCAAACATGAGAAAATCTGTATCGCGTTTTTCGTTACATTTTCTTCATTTTCTTCTCTATACGGCATATCAGAATACCGATCAAAAATTTGAGCTAGGCTCTCATTGGTAGATAAATTATAAACAAAATGAAGTCAAAAAATAAAAAATGAAAAATTGAGGAAATTCTCTAGAAGTTATAAGCTCTCATCTATTTTCGCGAAAATCACGTTTTCCGGAAGTTCTCCGATTCTCGAGCCGTAAGTAACTAATGGATGGATTCGATTTACAAAAATTTGTAACCTACCTAAATAGTTCCTTAAAAAAAAAAGAAAGAAAGAAAAGTAAGTAAGTAACCCGATCGGGCGTACATAGGCTGAACGCCAGCTGACAATACATCCCGAAATAACCCGCGAGTCAACTGAAGTAGCATCACTCTCTTCTGAAGTGGGCTAAAATCAAGTAATTTCAGTGTAAATCAGCCATTATACGCTTGAATTCAATATAATATCGTCTGATCGAGTCAAGAACCAAATTAAGCTGTCGCCGTTCAAAATCCTCTACGCTCCTGTTAACTAGAACCCGTTAGTCTTGATCAAAGTGCAATGCGAAAACCTCTATTGGCGGTTTTCAACGAAACAAGATAATTCCCGCGACTCCGGGTCTCAACCGAGAAGCGAGAGAATCCTTTGTTGGGAGTAGACAAAAGGGATAAGAAGAGAAGCTCTTGTGCAACCTACTCTAGATCCTTCTAGTCCAAGGCAACGTAACTCCGTCCCTTCTAGTTCTCTCCGTCTTGCATTACAATCATCGCTGTGTACACAAGACTATGGGGATTCGAGCTATATATAGGAGCTATAGAAATCGTTGATGCTGTAGATTTCTAGTTAGCATTCTCAGTGTCCCACATTAGTTAGGGAAGTGAGGAGAAGTTGCAGCCTCAGCTATGGAGTTCCTTCCAATCCAATCTGCATTTCGCTCTATCAGAACCTAACTAATAAATTAATTGCATCGCTGTTAATTGGGAGTTTTTGCTTTCACCGGTGTTTTGCCAGGGTGGCAAAGTTTTGGTTACTTATAAAATTAATTATAGGTCTCCGATAGAATCAACAATTTACGGTCCATATGATGGTAACCCTTAGATGCGTATGGTTTTAAAAAGTAACCAATACTCCCCACGGCCACCGTAAAAAATCACCGGTGAAAGCAGAAACTCCCAATTAATTATTATATACCAATTTATATATTATTTTTCTTAATTTCCAAATTGAAAGCTAAACTTTTTACCTAACCTTACAGCTGAAGAGACTGTTTGATGAGTATTCCAACGAGTATAGAACGATTTTTATAGCTCCAAGAACTACTGAGTTATAACCCCATGCCGAATTTCGGAAATATTCCAAATTCAACACAAAAGCTGTGATAACTCGAGAACCAATACAGCTATCGATCCCGTAATGTCTCATTCGATTCAGCATCCAAAAATCTATGGAATTGATACAAAATACACTTTTTTCTGGAAATGTTGGAAAAACGTGTTTTCTCCCTTCAAAAATACCCTTTAAATTGAGATAGCGATTTGGTTAAAGAATTGAGTCGGTGTGAGGCCAATGTTGATTTTTGGTGAAAATTTCAAGAATTTAGCTTTTATAGTTTCGTTGGAAAAATTTGTAGGGGGTTCAGAAAGTTTTTTTCTTGGGTGAATTATTGAATAATAAACCAATACACCGGTGAAAGCAATAGGTAACATGCTAATAGGATATTAGGTTGTTAATCCCTTTTTCCCGTTTTGAAAATGTTTAAAATGTCCGTAAAAGTCGGAAATTTCACGTTGCGTTTTTTCCGACCAAAAGTTTACGAAAAGATAGCTAACTTTACAATTTTAAAACAACATGAACTCAAAATGTAGACGAGTTATGTGTAATGGGAAAATCTAATCGAGTTGTGTGAACAAAAACAAATCGCGGGGCGACGATTATTACTAATGACACGAAGACAAAACTTCGCATATTATACTCATTTCAATTCAACTATTTTGGCGTGTATGATCACGTTAATAGCTGTAAAAATAGCCCATTATGATTCAATCATCGTCGGAAAACTAATTTTCGAAGGTTGTACTTAGCATACTCCTTTGCTTTGCCATTTGGTTTAAGTTTTCAAAAAACATGATAATTTTGCGCCGTCATCTATCTATTATAATAATACTCTTTATTCATCTATAACGGTTGAAAAATCCAGCATCTCATAAAAATATGGCGTGTTACGTTTTAAAGCACGAAGAAACTGAAAATTGAGTATAGAGGTGTCCAATAACAGTTATATTCGACCGTTTTGCAATGTAAGGAAAATTTTCTGTGTCTCTATAAATTTGGAAAAACTATATTGCAGCTTTACTTTGACCACAAGAGAGCAGCTAGACGTTAACACAAATTTCCGAGCTGGCATACACGACTTGTTTGAACATTCGGTTTTATCACTTCCCCGATCCGTTTTTATATTTATGTTGCCAATTATCGCCAAAACCGTTGAAACCGTAAAACCATGAAAATAATTTCGCTCCTGATCTTGACAAGAAGAAACGATGGTATTTGCTGTAAGGGATGAAAATCGAGCTCGAGATAGAGATAAGCGAGGGAAAAAATAGAATTTGCAAGTAGTTTTAGCGAGGAAGGCTATTTAAGAGGATGCGGCTGCGGACGAGAGATCTTTACAATGCACTTATCTCCACCTGTTAGTGGTAGCTGCTACGCTTCGAGTGGGTACACCAGATACCGCAACCTCGTACAGGTCCGTGTAATCTATTAACTTTATTGTGAAAGGATGGCGAGTATGGTGCGGAGGTAGCTCTACTCCCCGGGGCTTTTCGCCCAGCGATGGCTTTCAGGGAGAAATTTTCCGACCACCTTTCGCATTGAAATGAACAAAGTAAACGGTTGCAAATGGTAAAGAGCGAAACTGTTCACGGAGAGTAGATAGATAAAAGGAGGGAAACTGGGGTAACTGCAAGTTGTGTTTATACCAATTTTCCGATTAAAAAAAATAATATTCAACGCCAGCTGACGAAGAAAATTATAAACTATAGTAAAATTGACGAGAGAGGAATAGCCAGTAAGTAAGTGTAAAGTGAATAAAACATATTTTTAAAAACCCACTTGTCCATAATTTTTTTTTACCCCACACTATCGTATTTACTATCTAAATTATTAACTTAATATCTAATTAATTATACCAAATCAGTTACTTCACTATAATTAACTTATTCTATCTATTTTATTAAATATACTTACCAACAGTCTGAGTTATTTCACTAGGTATTTAAAACTTATTTTACTCAACCCTAGTCATTCTTCTCTAATAATAGTAACTATGCAATATATCTATCAAAGAAACGAAACCCAACTAGTCGGTCCAAGTAAAAAATGTTCCTAATAAAATTAAGCACCTTGCATTTTTATGGTTCTGGTAGTTTTTCATATGTTTTTATAGTTTTTTAACACCTGAGAATAAATTTAATGGCATAAAGTTAGCTAAACAATAATATTATATTTCTATAATACTTCTACAAAACAGAATCTAAATGTGAATTTTTATAAATCTAAACAGGACGACGTGATAAGACTTTTGATTTTCACAGACTCGGTTTCAGATACCTGATGGGCCTATTTAAGTAGTGAGTAACTAATAATTTACCCTGTATTTATCATGTGATATACATGACTTCTTGATTTTTACTAGGTAGCCCTGAATATGCCCGAACGGGCAAAATATTTAAGCGAATTAAAGGAACGATAGAGAAAAAATCGGCAAGTTTATCTCCCCTCACCACGACTATAGAATTTTTTCAGCGTTTAATTACTTGAAGAACGAACGTGAACTGAATAACAAATATTTCACAGCCTGTATGACAAATATAAACGCTTCCGTGGTTTTTATTGATAATTCCCCTACGTCTGTTGCAGGGTTTTGTTCAGGGCAACGTTTGGCGTTGACTCCATCTGCGACGGAAGTAGAAAAATACGTGAACCAGTCGTACATCGTGACGTGTGGGGCACCGTACGCAACGAACCTAACGTGGACTGGTGCCAAAGGGCAAATCATCAAAGATACAGAGGGCAAACAGTGAGTTTCGCTTTCATAAGGTTTTCCAACGCATGATTTCAAAAATGAATCATTTTTTGCTCGCAAGAAAAAGTGATTCTACATCTAATCATAAGAATATTGCTTCAATTTTTGAAAAACAAACAGTTCCAAGATTTCACTGCGATTCTCAGGGTACCAGCAAATGATGAATTCTCTACAATGGGGAATATGCAAGGAAAAACTTTTTTTCGCCCGAATTACGTTCGTTAGGTTTCAAAAATGATATCATGTAGTTTTTAGTGAACGAAAAAAAATATTTTTGCTCAAAACACGTTATTTAAAAATCAATGTTCAAATAAAACCAGCAAAAATTATTGAGCATCTTCTTGTGAACCCCACACCTTCGCTCTCATCTCAGTGCCATGGAGAACGTATTTGTTATTTTGTTTCCGAAAATATTAGGTGGACAGTTTGGTTGATATCCACCCTGGAAATAGTATTGACGCTTGCTTTCTCTAATCCCTTTTGTAAAAAAGAAAATGTTTTTACAAATGTTGAAACTTCTCAGACAAGCCATTTTATTCGCAGTTACTTATTCACAGCAAAGTATAGATTGGCGGCAATTAAAAAAATTCTTAGGTGGCGGGATCTACCAGCGCCCGAGTGAGCCAAAGTCATGGTCTTCTTAAATCATTATTGATGCGCATGAATAATATATCACTGTACAATCATTTGCAGCGTTTAACTTGCAAAAAAGACCAATGACCAAATCCATAGGCCATTCCATTCGATAACAGAGCTCGACTAATCTCGTCTATACAATCTCTGAATTATTACGAACTGTACTGAGAAAGACTGGAGTTGGTTTGATCGCCGATGCATCTACTTGGAGTCTAGACACAACTGTCGAGGCCTAGAAGCTTTGCCACAACGTGACAGGCCTGACGTTGACGTAGGCGGTTGTGAACATCAACTGGCAGCCAATGTCAGATGCGATGGAAAGCGGCGGGTGGAACTGATGGAATCTCATCGCTTTCCTTCGCTGATAACATTCAACTCGTGAGGGAGACCGTTTGACAGGACTGCCCATCCGTTGACGCGTTCCTCGCAGGCGTCGGACGATCGACTACTCCTTGAAAGTATTGCGAACGGGTGAATCGCTATTCTAAACAGTTTTCCCTTGATGGATTTTGAATTACGTTCGATCAAGCCCTTCTCTTATCATATTTCATGACGAACGGCTCGAAATGATATACATAAAGTGACGGTTTGAAAAATGTTGAAGCACTGGTCTCTTACGAATATGTCAAGTACTATCGGTCAGTTACTGACTGATTCGATTGAAAATATTTACCAAATAGCAAAAAACTTTTTTCATCGTTCGTAAACTTAAATTGTTTACATTTAAGTCTAATTTGTACAGAATTTGAGTTTGGCATTGATTGAACTAAAAGTAAATACTTTTAAAGTCGTATTTCTAAAAAGAAATGTTTCGAAATCACAGTTTTCGGAGTATTTATGGTTGTAAAAAAAGTACAGAAGCCATAGCATAGCGTTTTCATTAAAAGATTTGAATTCCACATTAAATTTTCAACGAATAGCGTGGTTTTGACGGCCAAATAATTTCATTATCACCGTTTGGTGAATTTCTCAATTTTTGTTCGGATTCTCTCATTCAGTGTAATAGGGGAATGGCTTCAGAAAAGCATAACTCTATTATCACTTGATCAAATACAGAACGAGGGGATTCCAATAATCAAAAAATTTTTTGGCGCTCTCGTCATCTTTGACAGATAATCGGTATCCAGTGATACCGTTCGTTATTATTGCCTTGAATCGAATGTTGAATCTCACATCACGGTCCTTTTTTTCTCGCTCTTTTGTAAAAAATTACTATTAAGTCGGTGCTTCGTCGGATAGGACGATCACTGTCTTATATATATTATATACTCCTAAGTCTTAGTTTTCTTTTATTTTTATTTTTTACTATCTTTTTTTTTTTTTTTCAATATAACTAGTAGAAGTATCCGACACGGTGGTCCTTAAATTTTGTTACGCCCTTAGATACGCCCAAGTACGATGCTCAACAATAAGGAATATCCAATCAGAAGAAGATTTATATACGCAGGTTTTCCCCTTGTCGGAACGTTGAAACCTTTCAATGATGAAAGGTCTTTGTTAAATAAACACATCAAGTCCGAAAGCGTTTATAATATCTGAGTTGGGTGAGCGAACTTGAGCTCGCTTGGGAATCCTCCCACGGGACATGTACTCTCCTGTTCGCGAGCTGAAAACAGAAACAAGACCTCTATAAAGAGAAAAGCAATCACGGCGAAGCTAGCTGGGATTACAGGCTTTCGCTCCGAGAAAATGTAATAAATTCGAGACTTATAAAAGGGATCCAGAATGAAATGGATTTTAACCAACTTCATTAAGAGCGGCGTTATTTATAAATAAACCGTCCATAGATAACGAAGATTTGTCGATTTCTTTAGTTCAACAGTTGTGAATTAGATGAGAATAGATACTGATAAAGAAAACGAATAACTAAGAGTAGAATATAAATAATGTTTTTATAAGAATTAGAGGAGTTGAGAAAACCAATGATGTCGAAGTTAAGAAATATTTTGGTGTCTACAATGTCTCATCAACAACAATACTTGAAATGTGAACCGGTTTAAGGGAAGCTAATACTTTCATCTGAAGCTGAAGCTTCCGCACTTTACAAAAATTCGCTCTCTTTCCAAATCTGGATCACGCACTGGTAGGTTTAAAACTACCGCGTAAAGATTATTTTCTTCTCTCTTTGTTTTTACTTTTCGCACAGTCGAATTCTCAACTCGTCCTCACTTCCTTTGGCCAACTTTTGCGCCTTTTGTTCCGCTCTGTAGGCGATGCAGAAAGGGAAAATCAGCTGAAGAGCTGCCGTACCAAGGATGAGGATAAAGGGCGGATCAGAACTTTACTCCCGTTACACACGCACACAAATACTTCATGGTCCTCGCGCCTCAGGAGTCGAAACCGAAGTCTCTTTCCCCTGAGAAGGTTCCGAACTTGAGAGAAAAACCTCTGATTTGCCAAAGCAGAAAATCCTCTTCAACTTTCAAAGCTTATTCGCGCAACATTCTTTATTTAATAAAGAATTCGATCTAACTTCAATTCGTTGAGCGGAAAATGTTAAAAAAGTTCGCACCCCCGAATGAAGCGAAATGATAAACAATCTTTATAGAATACCTACGTACTATTTTCCTGTGTAAAATTATAATAATAATAAAATTACCTAACTATGTTATCCGAGAGAGGTTTGTGAAGGGGAGAAAAAATGCGACGACAAAGTAAAGATGAATTAACTATTATAGGCATTTTTTTACCCGTTATTCATTTTTATGAACAATACGTTCTCAAGTACTTAAATGAATGCAGTTTAGGATAGCTGCAAATGACTGTACAGCGGTTTAATATTACTTGAGCTTCAATCGTGATTAAGAAACCATCGACTTGCATTAGTAAATATCCTGAACATTTGTGAACGATTCTAACTAACAACATATTGCAAACTATAATGGCAAAATCTTTGGTGAAAACGTTAATTTTAAATACTTTTATTTTTCTTAATTAGGTAATTAAGAAATTAGAAATTTTTTAAAAGCTCGACAAAGTCCGAACTATGAGAGAAACTCCGTATCAGCTATGGTAATTTCAATAATTTTTTTATTATGTATAATAAAAAATCACCCAAAACCACCCTCAAATTGAGGTAACGATTTGGGTAAAAAGACTGATGACTAACCAAGACTGATGTTTGGTGAACATTTCAAGAATTTAGCTTTTATAGTTTTGTCAGAAAAGAGTTGACGGCGTAAGGATTAATTTTTTAATTGGATATTTGGATTCTACATGACTTGAAACGTGAACAATCCAATTTTTCAGGGGGAGTTGGAAAAAATTTCCTGGTCGATTACAATGGTTTATAATTGAATACTAAACCAAAAGCGTCGACTGGGCTTTGCCAGTCATTATTTTCTTACCAATTAACTTAGCACGTAGCCAATATCTGCGCAAATATTCTCCTTTGTATTCAATAGAGCGACTGATTAGACGGCCGAAAAGTTATCGAGCCCTTTCGATCAAATTGTGATCAATTGGGTCCGATCAAGCCAAGTCCAACATGAAACTTCAAACGCCTTCCTCTCAATTTACACACAGAAGCCTTCAATTAAGAGGACGAAGCTGTCAAGAGTAGAAGGCGCGCTAATAGATGGTTTGATGAGAGCGAGAGGGGAGGCCTTTCCAACATAGAACCTTGAAAGCCAATAATGTTGATCATGCAAATTAAGGGACCCGAAATTACGGTAGGGGCGGACATAATTGAAGAAACTACTCGTAGACTAAACTGATACTCAATTACGAACCGGAGCACCAGGAGTAACTGAGTATGCGCTCAAGCTGGAAAACTCGACGCTGGTCTGATCTCTAGAAATAGGTAAACTAACGAAGATATAAAAACGCTGCAAATAATTGTACAGTGGTTTATTACTCCTTCGCTTCAATAATGATTTAAGAAGATCATCCATTTGTGATAGTAATTATTCCGAACATTTTTTGTGAACGTTCCCACCAAAAAAACGGATTGGTAACTATATAGGAATACTCAGTTAGATCGGACTGACAGACGTTTTTTTTTATTGGATATTCGGATTCTACATGCCTTGAAACGTAAAACATGAAATTTTGAGGGGGGTCGACAATTTTTTTTCTTGGGCGATTACAATGGTTTATTATTGAATAATAAACCAAAATCAACGTAAGAATTTTTTGAGTAATGTTTATTCTTTTTTTTCACCTGCAATCTGAGAACGGCTGGTTTCATCGAAAATATGGTTCTGTTCATGAATTATTGACTAAAACATACCTGCAATACCCACTAATCCAGTTTTTCACGTTCAATACGAGCATTAACTTTGTTTTTCAAATTTTTCATTGTTCAAAATGAAGCTAATATCCATAATATCCGAACACCATCAACGCGGCGCGATAATTTAGTTATTCGACCGCAATATCAATCTTCATTTATACCGAATCGAATACCGATGAAAGGGCTAATTATAATCACAACCGTGGAAGCTCGAAACATTCAAATTTCGATACAACGTCGGCGGCGGGCGTTGTTCTTGCATGAATATGTGCACTCTCCCGGGTGATCAGCCTTTTCCCTCATGAATATTCATATACATTCATAACGGCTACATCCGCTGTTAGAGAAAAACTGAAGGTAGTATCGCGAGAGCAATATTTCAATAATTACAAAAATCGTGGAAAAATTTCCTCGCAACGACGGCAATTTATGGCTATATCGTGTAGGTACGCAGGGGTAGATCTAATAGGGTTTGCAATGCGATGTCATGCATACTTAACCGCCGTAAGTCATTGCGATGTTACAAATTCAAACGAGCGCTGAACTTGAATTCGTACTGCGACAAGACGCTGAAGCATCAGCATGCCGTCAGAATAAGGAAATGTGTATCAAGACCAGCATTAGAAGAATGTTGCGCCAAATAAACGCGGAAAAGTTCAATGTTTTTCATCCCTGTAGGATCGAATGGCGCATATTTTCTTGATGTGGGCGGTATAATCAACTGTCATCCCGGCAAATTTAAACTAAATCGTAAAAATATAAAATAATCCGGTTTTCCGCCTTTTGATTTCTAAAACCGATCAGTTTTCTTCTTTTTGGTTTATTATTCAATAATAAACCATTGTAATCGCCCAAGAAAATTTGATGTTTTACGTTTCAAGGCATGTAGAATCCGAATATCCATTTTTTTTTTTTTTTTTTTTTTAATTAAGGTTCAGGTAGGTAAAAATGTGTGTCGTACTAGCTCAAAGTTTGGCGATAAAACGTCAATTTTTTTCGATGTTTCCAGCGGGTTAAATAAGCGAAACGAATAAGTCCGAATTAGTTTCAAAAGCTTGTTTTCCATTTGGAAATATTCCGTCTGTATTGTTATTGGGAATTCGGAAAGTGAAGTCAGAAATTTCCGTTCTGGTTTTTCTCTTTATGGGAAAAGTTTTATGAAGACGAGTTAACTGATAACTGGACAATTCGATTGCCAATGGATTGAAGAAAAGTCGAAAATTTGTTTTCGTCAGGAAACAGCGTTTGAGGGTTTTTGCGTTGAAAGAGCGTTGTAATTGGATCGAGATTCTAAGAACTTTTCCCCTGTTTGTGTCAGTGAAGTTGAGGCTAATTCTTGGGCGAAATAATCGTATTAGCATGGGAACGAAGTGAAGTTTCGACGGACACGGTTGTGTTTAAATAGGACGAAAACTTTTATTAACCCTTCGCTGGTACAGAAATTTCAAACATGAATTTTCAAGGTCGATAAATTTTTTTCAACTTGATATTCTCAGCCAATTAGAATTGTATTTTTATGTTGTGACGCATAATGTTGATAACGATAAAGAATTCATGAGACGGCAAATGAAAAATGTGCTAGCGTCTCCTCCCAATTAGAAAATTGAGAGTTAGCAATTATAAATTCCTTCGTTTTTGATAGAGGAGCGTTAACGGGAGTATGGGATTCGATGACTCCGTTCTCCATTCACCTATGTACATGCGAGTTGTAAATCATTCATCGCTACTCGCGTGACGCGGGCTTATAAAATATTCATCAGCGTCACTCCAATCAAAGTCGTACATAATTGAGTATAAATACAGAAGCTTGAAATGATACGGAGGCTGGCAATTTGCGATTTTTTGACGGGAGTTTTTCCTTCTGTTCAATCTCGAAGAAACATCAAAAATAGGAATGATATCTACAAAAATGATCCTTCTATTCTAACCGCAGGTTTAGACAGAGTAGTCAAAAGCAAAACAAAATTCAGAGAGAGAAATATCTTACGTTATTTTATTTACTTGAAACTCACTAGGTATACTTTGACGACAGAAGTGTTGAAAGCTTTGAGCAAATCGTAATAAGATAAACTTCCTCGCAAGTGATTTCAGACCGCGTAAATTCATGTTATTGAGCAGTAGAAATAGGTCGAAAGAACGAGCGGTTGATGGGTCGTCGGGAATTCGCCCATTTCGTGAGCCCGAGGACCCTCAACGTTCGCAGAAGCAGCTGAGTGACATGTCAGCGCATTTCGGAAGGAAAATCGTCGAGCGGGAAGCGAACGAGAAGGCCCCAGCTCTGGAGAATGAATGTATTAACTTGTTTACCAGAAAGTTCACATGTCTCGCTTCATCTCATCTCTCTCTTACGCTCTATCGTCCAATCTAACTCTATTTGTCTGAAACAGCACTTTCCACCATTAAAGGCCTCGACGGCTACAGCGCTGTCTTTCGAAGGCGGCTCATCTTCACTGCGAAGAGGACAGCGAGTGGGACAGGTTCCCTTGGAATCCCCGGCATTCGACGAACCTATTTCCAAGCAAACTCCCCTCTCTGGGTTCGTTGAGAGTTCACAACGTTCAGTTTTCATTAATAGCTGTCGTGAAAACGACTTGCTTCCAAGGAACTGGTTCTCGCAGTTTGAATGACACAAACACAGCAATCGCAAAATTGCGAGATCATTCTGGAAAAATAGATGCAATTATACCCTTGGAATTTTGCAGCAACAGCTATGTGGTATAACATATTATGAGACGTCTCACAGGGTATGTCTCAAAGACATCTCACTAGATATCGATCTCCATAGATTTTTGGAAGCTGAATCGAATGAGACCATCGCGGGGTCGATAGCTTTGTTGGTTCTCGAGTTGTTGCAGCTTTTGCGTTGAATTTGGGAGATTTTCAAAATCTTCAACGTCTCACAAACGTCTCTCACTGGAGATTTTTCAGAAGATGTCTCACTGGAGATGTTTAAAAAAAAATTTCTTACAGGACATCTCTCTAAAGACGTCTTTCTGAAGACTTCTCAGAGACGTTCCACTAGAAATGTTTTAAAGACGTCTCAATAAAATGTCTCACAGTCGTCTCATGGTAGATTTTTAAGCGATGTTTCACTGGAAATTTCTCGAGAAGTCTCACAAGAAATGTCTCACAGGACGACTTACTTACGATGTCATTCTGGAGATGTCTCAATTGCGATGTCTTAGAGACGTCTCACTGGAGATAGTCATGAGCGTAACATTAGGTGGATGGACGTGAGGCTAGCGTTGGATCTTGTTTTGCTATAGTAACTGCGAATTATATTAATGGTTGAGCTTACAAATTACAATGAGTCAATACCAAAAGGAATTGTTGCAACTATTCTTGAAAACTATAAACATGAGTAAAAAATAAACAAATTCTATCTAATCGAGACAGCAAATAGTTTGCAGCTGAGTCCCTCGAAAACTCAGTTGAATTGAAACTGTCCTGACTTTGAACTCTCGGACGACGTCGTCTGCTAAACTTTGTCGGTAAAGTTCTCTTCTGCAGAAACTGCGAACCGACCGTTGCCACCGAAAGGGTGCGGTTTTAACCGTAAAGTTTCCTTGGAACAAATCAAGTAGTTATCGTCCATCTGGAGTAAGCAGCCGACCTAGGTGCTCGTGCGGCCATCAGGGGCGACAGATAAATTCCAACTTGGAGCCACAATAGAGGCACTGCTCTACGTTAGAAGGCAATCCAGCAGCTAAAACGCTTCGCGAGCTGTTAGGTGTGCATTAGGAAGAGTTAGTTATTAGCCGTCTATTCCGAGTTTAGTAAAATATAAAATAAACTCTGAAAAGGAAAAAATAACAATTTAAATTTGAATAATTTCAGTTTAAAACTATGAAAAAACAGTTTTCGTTTAGAAGTTATGAGGTCTCAAACATAGATCCATTTGTAGGCGACTCCCTACAGTTTTACACCTGTTTCGCCCCCGTGACAACAAGTTTTCCAGGCTACGGAAGAGTCTAGAACATTCTGCATTTTCCGGTTTCCTTGAACAACAAAATTTAATTAATTTAGTCACGTTCCCAATTTCAATCCAACCTGCTACCACCGTTTACTGTTCAATATAATTCGTTATTATTGTGGCAATGGCAATGAGTAACGATAATGGTGACCCCTTAGCCGGACATGCATCGACCAGCTCGCCCAACGATGACGTCAGTTCGTTAACATTCAAGCTTCCGCCTTTTTGGCGTAGAAGGCCCGATTTATGGTTCCGCCAAGCCGAATCGCAATTCGAACTCCGTCGCATAACTCGCGAGCGCACGAAGTTCAACCACGTCGTAAGCCACCTCGATGTCGACACTATGGAGCAGGTTAGTGACGTTCTTACGGATGCGCCCGATCAGAATTGCTATCAAACCTTGAAGGCTAAGCTCATCGCAATTTTTTCCGACTCGGAAGAACAGAAGTTGCGCCAACTTCTCGGGGAGCTTGAGCTCGGCGACCAACGACCTTCCCAGTTATGGCGAAAAATGAAGGACCTCGCTCTCAACCGCATGACAAACGACGTTCTCAAATCGCTGTGGCTTCAACGACTCCCGAAATCCGTTCAGACGGTTTTGGCCTGCAGTAGAGAGGATATGGAGACCCTCACAACCATGGCCGATCGCATCGTCGAAATCGGCGGCCCTCGTCAGGAAGTGAACGCAGTTGCTTCTAACTCCAATTCTCAACTCGCCCGTCTCATCGAAGCCGTTGATAGCATCACCAACCGCCTTCAGCAACTGGAATCGTCGCAAGGTCGCAGCCGTCCGCGAGCTAGATCGCACTCAAGATCCACTCGGAATAGATCTTCTACTCCGGCCAATGGTCTTTGCTTCTACCACAGCAGATTCGGCGACAAAGCTCGAAAATGCGAGTCGCCCTGCGCTCGTCGTTCAAACCAAAAAAACTAACTGACGACCGAATGGACGCGGCAGCCATTCGGGACGCCTCGAGCCGCCTATTCATCACCGACCGTTCAACCAAACGCCGTTTCCTGATCGACACCGGTTCCGACGTTTGTGTCATTCCTCCGACATTCGAAGACAAACGTCCAGGTCCACACCGGCGTACCCTATACTCAGCCGACAACTCCCAGATCACGACCTACGGCGAACGACTACTCGTCCTCGACCTTGGCCTCCGTCGACCTTTTAAATGGGTGTTCCTCATCGCGAACGTGTCCCACCCTATCATCGGCGCCTGTATTGACCACCTGTATTGACCGATACACTCGATGGGTCGAAGCGTATCCTATGCCAGATCAGACTGCCGGTACGATCGCTCAAACGTTCTTCGACGGATGGATCTCGCACTTCGGAACGCCCCTGCACCTCGTCTGCGATCAAGGTCGAAGCTTCGAGTCGTCGCTGTTCAAACAGTTGTCTCAGCTCCTTGGCATCGACGTCAGGCACACCACGGCATATCACCCCCAATGCAATGGCCTCATAGAACGATCACATCGCACGATCAAGGCAGCGCTGATGTGTCGTCTAGGTGATTCCCGCGAAAACTGGTATGACGAGCTTCCAGTTGTGCTCCTCGGCTTGAGGACCACATACAAACCAGACCTCGGCGCGTCCTCTGCTGAAATGGTTTACGGCACGTCCCTTCGCCTACCCGGGGAGTTCTTTGAAGAACCGTCGTCTAGCACCATCTCCGATCCGGCTGATTACATCCGACGCCTGCGGCAGCTGTTCTCAGCGATGAGACCGTCGCAGACACAATGGCATGGTACGGAGAAGCCTTTCAGCCACCCATCCCTCCAGTCTGCTTCCCACGTGTTCCTCCGCTACGACGGCGTACGCAAAAGCCTTCAGCGACCGTACACTGGGCCCTATCGAGTAATGAAGAGGACGCCCAAGACTTTTGTGATCCGCGTGAAGGACAAGAATGTCACCGTGTCCAGGGATCGGCTGAAACCGGCATACGTCGAACCTCCACCGGAACTCCTCCCGAAACCCTCGAATATCACCGCTCGAATTCCACAAACTTCGCCGCCCTCTACCACTCCCAATGCAGGACAACGCACAACCCGTTCCGGACGTCGGGTCAGGTTTCCACCGAATCTTCGGGATTTTCATCTTTCCTGAAGAAAAGACTGGAGGGGGAGTGATGTAGGCGACTCCCTACAGTTTTACACCTGTTTCGCCCCCGTGACAACAAGTTTTCCAGGCTACGGAAGAGTCTAGAACATTCTGCATTTTCCGCGGTTTCCTTGAACAACAAAATTTAATTAATTTAGTCACGTTCCCAATTTCAATCCAACCTGCTACCACCGTTTACTGTTCAATATAATTCGTTATTATTGTGGCAATGGCAATGAGTAACGATACATTAAAACATCGACTGCTACCTTAATATGCCACTTAAAATTGATTTTTTACTACTGATCGAAAGCTCTTGCTTAGTACCATCGAGTGCAATAATGTTCATATTTTTTCCTCGGCGTGGTTGAGAGTTGTGCTCGAAAAACCTCAAAAAAGTGAAAATCGGCATCACGTTTTTGTTAAACTTTATTATCTACACGCCATATCGGATTGTTGAACTAAATTGAAACTAGGCCCTCATAGACAGATAAATTATGAACAAAATGACATCAAAAACAAAACAATCGAGCAATTTTTCTAGAAGTTATATGCTTGCAAAGTCAAAACTTGCTGTTTTCGCGAATATTACGTTTTCCGGCATTTCTGCGGATCTGGGGACGTAACTACTGGATGGACTCAATTGAAAAAATTATGGGACCTACCTGGATTGTAACACTTTCAAAGAAAAAAAAAAGTAACTCGATCGGACTTACAGGAGCTGAACCCCAGCGGACAACACATACCGAAAAAACCCGCAAGCCAACCATAAAAACGTTCTCCTTTTGAAGTCGGTTAAAAAGTAGCATTAAAATGGGATCCCTCGTGAAACAACTAGGTCTCGATAAATTCTGATATAAGGAATGAGGTCATAATTAATTAAGCGTTAACGGTTGGAAATAAAATGCAGCGTGATTTTGTTTTTTAACCGATTTCAAAAGGAGAAAAGTTACTATAGTTGGCTTGCGGTTTTTTTCGGTATGTGTTGTCCGCTGGCGTTCAGCTCCTCTAGGTCCGATCGGGTTACTTTTTTTTGTTTGAATGGGGTAACAATCCATGTAAATCCCATAAATTTTTTAATTGAGTCCATCCAGTAATTACGTCCCCAGATCCAGAAAAATGCCGGAAAACATGATTTTCGCGAGAAAAAAACGTGAAAACAGGAAGTATTGACTTTGCGAGCTTATAACTTCCATCATTTTGTCATTTAATTGATTTTATTCCAACGTTAATAGAATGACTGTTCCATCATGATAAATTGTATTATTTCGGCAACGATGAGTATTAAATGCTAAGGTTCAATGTTTACCATTGAAACACAGCTACACACTTGATTATACCCCTATGTGCTACAAAAGAACCCTCGTGGAGGTACCTAGTTTTTATAATGAGGCACTTAGCGTGGACATTCAAAGGAAACAGGAACCTGCTTAGGGAAGGCTATCAGCATTGAATAACTCCTCGCTTTCTCCGTCTCATACCTGTTTCGCTTATCCTTTGATATTTCTGTTCGTTGTTCTTTATTGCGTCTCTTGATGGCCTTTGTGCTAAAGAGATCTAACCCTTTAACGAATTTGAAAAGCTCGCATTTCTTTTCCCTCTCTAACTGACATTAGTTGGGGGAGAGGTAACTTGAAGATCAAATCGTGTGGGTTACATGAAGTAATCGAGATTGAGTTAGTGGGTAGGAAAAATATACTATATTCTGACAAAATTGTGTTAATATAGCGCGTTTTAAAATCAATCTTTAAACTTAGATAACACTAATAAAAATTCATGTAAATATAAACTTATTGAATTTTACGCGGGTCATCTACTCATTTGGGACATTTAGCTTAACTGTAAATGGCTGAAATGTATGATAAAATAATTATAATGTCGCAGAGTGACATTTTCTAACTAGGCTCCGTCATTATTTGTTCGTTCAATCACACAAATTGATATCGATTCGAATTTCGTACCTCCCATCGGAGAACTCGGTACCCAAGTTAGTCGATTCTGATTGAACCAATCTCAGTAATTTATAGAACAGAAGGAGAAGGGTGGACTTTCGTTCAGTGAATATCAGGCCGCGGAGCAAGAGGATGAGGTCACTGTTGATTTAATTTATTACCTTAATGGTCTTCCTTGGGTGAAATGGGAGCAGAGGAATGGGAAGGGAAGTGAGAGGGGCTAAGAGTGGGCTGAGGATGATAATGAACGAAGCCTCGAGACGACATCGGTTAGGGTCAATGCTGCCGGCACTTCAGATTTCCCTAAAGCGAGGGACGAAATATCCCTGCATTTCGTAATCATATTCCCATTTAGTAGCCTCTAACTTGTGCGTAAGTCGGCATAGCAATACTTAGTCCGCAACGTTCGATGCGAACTTTCTCGCATAACTAAATAAAATATTCATCCTTTGGTTATTGCACATCTTTTTTAGTATTTGGGTCGAAAGAGAGATACCCCATCTACTGTTGATGATGTAGGAAGCCTTGATGAGGCCTAAAGGGTGAAAGTGCTCGGCACCAAATAAAAGAAATGGAGAACGAGTCGCTCGGTGTCTTACCCCTCAACCCAAATCTAAGAAAAAATGCGACATCCAAAGGACGAATAATTTTCTTATAAGTTCGATGTACAAACGTACCCAGCACTTATGCTCCTTAGGCAAGGCTAAAATTATCCGGAATCAGGTAATTTAGCCGCCTGTGAGCACTAGAAAAATGCGTGGCAACGGTTGACAGCAAATGGAATGAGAAACAGTGTTATTGAGTCTGGGGAGTTCCCCTCAGATTTAGAGGATGGCTTTCTGATTGGGGGAAAATTTAAGCGGAAGAATGAACCAGGGTTTTTTTTTGCAGGATTCATTTTTACGACAGGCATTTTTTCCTGAAGTTTTCAAAGAAATGTGGTGGAAGAAAACATGTGGAAAAATGTGGTGGAATGTGAGGAAGAAATGTGTAGTTTTTCATAGGTATTTCTCTTTTATTTTGTTGGAACATGACTGTTCCACCAGCCTAAATAGCACTGTAGCTGCGATGGAAGATATCCTGGACAAATTAAGAGGGGAGCGACTTCAACCAAGTTCGATAAACCTCAAAGCAGCATTGTTGATTTTGAGACGTACTCCTTAGGGTAAGTTCTTCATTACAACTTTCAACTTCCCCCCCCCCCCGCATTAATAGCATCCCAGGCTGTGTTTTTTTTTTTTTTTTCATTTTTGTCAAGAGCCAATTCACATTTTTTATGAAGCCCAACACTGGATCAAATTTACGTCTTGCCGGATATTTTTCGAGACTTTGCTGGGTTTGGAGACTTTTTAGGGGATTTTCCTACAATTTAGGGGATTATTTTACTCGGTTTAGGGAGATTTCCAGAAAGGCACTTGGGAATACTGGAAACAATTGCTCTTGCTTCCAGGAACACAGTTGGATTCATTGGAGGCATTTGGTTGTATCATTTAATTAACTAACAGATTGTTCCCAACCTGAGAACGAGCAAGGAGCATCGCCTTATAACCTCTGATAGAGGCTCCCAGTTCTAATTTCCTCCTCTGGACAACCACCGCTCTACTCCGCATCCAATTATCAATCAACCCACGATGAACAGGCAACGTTTGTCGGATGATAAGCGAAAACTCACTTTTCAATTGTTAAACCGAAATCCGACAATTCCAAAGCGCCAGGCTCTCGGTTTCCGTCTTAAGCCTTGAATGCGGGTAAAATCGAATTTCTATCATATAATTTCAGAGTATTTCGAGTGTCGGATGTTCAATCAGTACTTGTTGAAAGGTTCAAAATCTGAGAATAGGATACCGAGAATGCCACTAATCTTAGGAGGGTTTAGGTTTCCTTGTGGTTTCATGCAAGAGCCCACAATGGCACTGCTGAGCTTGAAGAAATCGTTGGATGCTTCAACGTGTCATCCGACGACAACGGGGAATTTGTATAAAATATTTTTATTTTTCATTTCGAAATCCCAACACACGTAGCTAATAGAATGATGGCTCAAGGGCTTGAAATAGCATTTGTAAAAATAATAGATTCTATTTTGAAGTTTTCAAGTTTGAAAAATGGCTCGTACCGAAGGAGCGAGCTCGTCACTTGTTCTCCAGCCCTGATGATACGTTAACGAAGTCTACCTCCAACAAAAGTGGTTTATTAGGTGATAAAAGGGACGGAGGTAAACACCGCGGCGAGCCTGGGTTTGAGACGTCTGCTATATTATCGCCTCTGCTTTCCGCTACTTTCCGGTCGCGTTTCTCTTCCAATGACAACTGCTATCCTTCAATTAAATTTTTTTTAAAGATTTTGATTTTACATGGAAACGATGTATTTAGCGATATATAATACTTACTTATTGATGATCGCAATTGTTATGAAAAATCCATGCGAATTCCCATTTGAGCGTTGTATTAGCTCCTCAAGTGATGTTTCGGATTGCCCGACTTGAAAAGGTCTCATGACCAGAATATTGAAAATCATCTGATATAAGAAGGAGAATGTAAGCGTAAGCTTTTCGGGTTCAAATCCTAAGTAAGCAAAAGCAAATATTTTAATGCAGGATCCAGTCTGTAAGTTTTCGAAAGTGATAAGTTTCTTCGAGCGTAAATTATGCCGTTCAATCTTTATGCAAAACTATAATTCAAGCTAACGACGGAAAGAGCACTTTTCCCCAGATAGGGCCATTCGGGCATCCGCTAAAAGTCGTTTTAGGCCCATTTCAATATTTTTCCCTCAAGAAAGATGAAAAGTTCCGCCGCTGTTCCTAATATAAGTTACAAGGTGCGCTGAAACGACCGCAATGTGCCCACTTCAGAGTGAAGGCGCTTTAGCTTCAAACTTCCCAACGTTGGACATATCCAGGGAATTTATCGGACGACGGCGAAGCGAACCGAAATGACGCCGTAAAAAGTCTAAAGGAGTCGTTTGTATAAGAGACACTGACGATATAGCGTGCCTGTGTTTAGTAATGTTGAAACGTCAACTGTGAGCGAGGGGAGTATTCTCGCGAGTGTAGTCCGCTCTAGCAGGTTAAAACACATGAAAGAAGTTTGCTGATGGTGTAGAATAACCTGTACGTGTTAACGCCTCTCCGCGGTACTCAATCTTGAAAATGATGCCAAAACCAGGCAGCCGGTTTATTCTTCTTGGAATGGAGCGAGAAAGAAGAAAACTTATTTATTTTCCCCCAACCGTTTTATCCTACGATGACCTAGGCTTCCAGTAGATCTCTGAGGCCGCATTTCTCAGTAGTACACCTTGAGCGAAAAATAATGTTTGTGAGATGACATTTTTCATCAGCGCTATTGGTGGAAAAAAATTAAATCTATCTGCACTAAGTTAATCTTAAATATCAGGCCATTTCTTAATCAACTATTTTTCTGATAAGAAGAAAAATTAAAGAAAAAATTGATATGCTAGTCTAATCGTGACTACTTCTGCCCAAGTCGTCTATACCGAGATCACCTGTTCCACAAAGCTCAACACGGATATTCCGATAGCTCTACGCTAGAATATTTTCTGTCAATAAAAATGGCTTATCGGCTCAACATCTGATGCAAAGATTACAAGAGAAATTCAAGAATAAAAGCTTCGCTATACTTACGTCTGGCTTTTCTTCTCGATATAACGACACGTGTCGTTAAAGATAGTCGAAGTAAGGAGGGTATTGCATTTTCAACGCTCATGTCGACACCGTAGGTAGGAACGACTAGGCCGTAAAACAATAACGTTTCTTCAGCCAATAAAAAGGGAATCGTTCCGTAGAGGCCGTTTACGAGCAGGTTTAGTAGCGTGAATGCGGTTTAAACGAGTAATAGACGAAAATAAGGCTGCCACCAAAGAAATACTTCTCGCTCATTGCTTGTAAAAAACAAGCCCATATTGGATCAGGGATAATTACATTCCACCCTTTTGACTTCGATATTCTTACTCCTTAACTTACTTCTATTCTTTCGCGGTCCTGAAAGAACTTCAAGTGTTAATGAGGACACAGAAGGTCTTGCGATTCTAAAAAGCGATCCTTATCATTATAATTATTTTCCTTCTCGTCGCATTTCTTGATGTCCGGGGGTTGTGAGGGGGAGAAAAACCAGGCGACTCATTCTCCAATTCTTTATTGGCTGGCCCCGGTTATCATTATTAGTTCCATTTTAAAAAAGTATTTAAAAAATGCTGATTATCCTTTTTGAAAAGAAGAACTGAGCTCTTGAAACGTCGAAGCCATCTGGACACAAATTGGCCTCACCACCAACGAATATGATTTAACATACTATAGCTTCATGGAGAATAATATTCTTTCTAGAAGAAGAAAAAAGAAATTAAAAAAGAAACACTGGAGTGAAAAATAAAAAATCTCTCTGCTAACTAGGTTTAAAACGTGAGTGATGAGGGTTTTCAAGAAAATTAAACGATAATGTGACCTATGGACAATATATTTCAATTTATCCTCCGATGAATCCAAAGTAGCCAGTGTAGGATTCGTTCGTCCTCATTCTCTAGTTAACATCACCCGAGTATCGTCCGGATGAAACTGAAGAACAATACGAGCGAATTGAAACCCGTCAGGACTGCGGATGATTTTAAAAAGCTCAATGAATGGTTTTCAATTAACGGTAAAGCCGATTCAATTCTCGCGATCAAAATAGGCACGTTCGACCTGCGAGCAGAGAGAGAAAATTCTGATTTTGCCGACGACTAACTGGCCAAGACATAGTTTACTAGACGATAGTTGTAAACCGCGGACTGTGATCAGATTGGTCACAGTCAAATGCAAAAACTACAACTGTATGTAAATCAAGGATTCGAATTTAATCAAAACATTTACCAATGCTAGTGCCACAGGAAAGGTGACCATTAAGATTCATTGTGAATTATTGAACGCTCTGAATTTATTGAATATTTTTGGATAGCATACAGCAAAGTATCTAACTTAATTGACTGGAAGTTAACGATAGCATTACAAACCTGCGAACACCGGGGCCCACGATTCCCATAAGGATGCCATAACAGATGAAAGGAGAACCGCTATATATCAATTGATTCTTGCCTTGTTCTGTGTTTCTTCGTTCTCGTCCTCCTGGCGAACTGTCCAAGCTGGCACAAAGTAGGCCTCTTTCGGTTGGATTAAATCCACTGTCGCACGAATTGCCAAGCTCTTTGCAAACGGTATCCTAGCCGTAGAAAATCACTGGATTTTAAATTGGTTCACTATAAAATAGAAATTATCCTAACCAGATAAGGAAACTTTCAAGTCCTCCGAGGAGAGGCAAAGCTTGCATCCTCACAGAACAGGCATTTAGATATCAGATCTGAGATTAATTAAAGTCTTCTGTGTATGAGAAAGGATGATAATACTCCTGTTCCTTGGAGTTGGGTCTGATCTGGGTTCAATAGAAGGCGCAGCTAGAGTACTTGTTTGACATGTGAAGAATCTAAAAAGACTCGTACGAAAAGCTTGCTACAGCAACCGAGAGAGTTGAATTACTGCTCTAAATTGACAGGATCATAGCTTTCTTTCTGGAAGGTATTCCCCAGCGATGAGAAACGATGAGGCTTCAGCTGGCCAACCTGCTTGGATTCTGAGAATCATCCCAGGTGTTCTAAGCCTGCTCTCTTACCTTTTCTAGAGACCATTCTAGTATATTTGTCTTTAGACCTTGATCTCACTTTTGTTTTTTTCTTTCCTTTGAAGAGTTTTAAAAGCTCATACTCAAATACCCCAAACTCTTAAGCTTTACGAATGAAATTATCTCCTAACTAAACAAAGTTGCACCACAATTAAATCGATAAAGTTTCATTCCAACTCCAAATAATGCTACTATCAATATTTCTTACGCCGCACAATTGCTCATCTGGGAACTTCAAGACCCTCTTTTCGCGCCTTCCGTGGTTCCACACCACAATTTTGCACTTCTGAAGTGGTTTATACAGTTCCAATGAATACGCGACCAATGCCACGTCGAAACCAGGCAGATCAACCGGATGAAAGTCGGTGTTAAATACTAAAGGCCGTTCCACAATCGCGATGGCAAAATTGTGATCGAAAATACCTGAAACGAAACAGGTGCAATTTAGAATGTCAGAGAGAGTGAGAGGTTATTCAACCAAGCAACATGGTAAATAAGGGCGAAGAAAATAATGCAATTATTTTTTTAAATTATTTAATTATTGCCCAACATTAGGCTAAGCCTATGATTTTGGGCAAGAGTTACACCCTTGTATTAGCACACATACAAAAATGCTTACGTATAAACAATTTTTAGAAAAACATTTTTGTTTTTTCTTCATTTAAAAGTTGAAAACATAAAATGAACGTTAAATGAACATCCGCCTCGAGTTAGAATCCATGAAAAAACTGCTTTTGTAAACAAATTTAATTTGGGAGCTTGTAATAAATTAATTAATAAATTATTGGCCAACAGCCGCTTCGAATTAAAGGCTTTGGCTTCACCGAAAAGTGGATCCGAGAAGAAACGGCGTCTTCTACCTAACATAATTTTAAAAATACATTTCTGTATGACTTGCAGCTTATTCTGTACCACCGCCCCATATCAAAATACCGTAATAGAGAGAATATTGAACTAGTGCAATATTATATCAATTTCTGAGTCTTGAGGTCTCCTAGTGTTATAAAAAGTTCGAGTGTATATCCAAAGTTTACTGCAATCAGAAAATTATTTCAACGTATCGGCTTATCACTCGATTACTCCTGATATTATTCTTTGTAATGGAGGACTGTAGAATAAATGTATATTACTTACCTGCAATATTTTGATCCGACGAGCACTTCGGGTGCAGTAAGAATCGGACGATCGATTCTCGAGAAACCGAATTACCGCCCAGATTACATTCAAGAGAGTACTGACGATTCTTTACAAACTCGGGATACACGAACGTGCTGTCCGTCGCGCAACTGCAAGCTGTAAGAGCGGATTTCTCGAAAATTGCCACACCATCACACACGTGGTTATTAGATTCATCCAAGATTTTCAAGTGAGATTCCAATACACCGCTTTGGCCGCATAGTAAAATCGTGTACAAATAACTGATGGCCAGAAGATGTTGGCCATTGAGTGGCATCGAAATTTTGGTTTTTGCTCCAGCGGTCGATAAGATCGTTTACACTGGAGAAGCCGTTATCAAGCTAGTTATCAAGGAAACCAACGCCTAGATGAGTGTTACTCGGAAGTACGAGGGAAAATCTAGGACTATTAGTTATTAGTTATTTTATTATATTAAATTAGTTTTCAACAAAAAACCTGACGCAAGAACGTTTGCGTGACGTGTGCAAAAACTGTGACGCAGTAAGAAATCGAGTGATACCCGAGCAGGCTCTGCGAACATAGTTAGAACATAATAGTTTGAAAATTTTCCACCCAAATTGATTCGGCAGGAGGCCGGGTGCTAGACTTGTTCCGATCATACCACAATTAATTTATAATTAAACTATAATTCTTTTCTTTTACGTCGCATTTCTTCATGCCCGAGGGGTTGTGAGTGGGAGAAAAACCAGGCGACTCGTTCTCCGATTCTTTCCTGGCTGGCCGAGCACATTCGCTCATTCGGGCATCTTCAGGGTGACCTAATTATATTTATATTATTTAATATTATTTGTTACCATGGAAGCTCGGGACAATCATAGAAGTTCTCAGCTTAACTCAGAAATAATTCTTAAGCTACTTACGTGGAGCCAAAAGGTCCGGCTCAGTCATTATTTATAATAGGTCACATCTTGTCTGCCTGGTTTCCCTATGTCCTGAAATGCTGTTTTTGGTTTAAGTTAAATATCATATAAAATTTGATAATGGTAACTATATTCTACTTACATAAGTGGGGGGGGGGGATTGAAGGAAAAGTTATCACATTTGCATTGGAGGGTTGTTTAAGAAAATATAAATATTATATAAAAATTTCTTTGATAAAAACTATTAACATGGGTTAACTAGAAACTGATTAGGAAGGTTACCAGATACATACATCAGTTATGTCGGTTCTATATTCCAGGCAGACATAAACTACAGTTACTAAAGCTAATTTGGTATTTGACTAGGGGTGGCATAACATTAGTTTTAATACAAGAATATGTTATCACAGCCGAAGATGCTCACATGGGCGAAAGTGCTCAACCAGCCAATAAAGAATCCGATTAAACTATAATATTCATTCAATATTCCTTCAATATTCCCGGTGATAAGTGGATAAACTAATTTAGAGCGCTCGTCGTTTTTTCCACAGCGTTTACCGTCGATGTACACGTCTTTAGCGCGGTGAAGGACCAATCAAAATTCACCGTACAAAAACACGAGTGAAGTTGTGAGAGGCGTTCAAATACGGCCGGACAGAAAGTGAAATTGATTGCAACGGGTTTCCCAATTATTGGAGTTGATGTGTGCGCGCCCATTCGATTTACCAGCTGTCGCGTTGCGAGGCAAACGAGAGCCTGAACGGAACGTTCCTTTCCCTGCCCTGTTCAATACTGTCCCATTCTGTCAAGGGAGCGGGGTTCGTTTAAATTGGTCCGAAGGTTCAAGCTTTCGACCGAGAAAATTGATGAGTTTTCACCGACTTTTTATCACCTCGGCAACTTGGACCATCTGTACACGTCAAAATCCCATCTCGTTCGACGGCAGAGCTTCCGTCCTATGGTGCACCTGTCGGAAGGTAAAACGAGACCGCTAATTAGTCTTTTGGAACGCCCTTCCATATTCTATCTCTCCTGTAGTCCTTTGACATGAAATGACGCTCTTCTCCGATCCGGACCTTTCACCCGGTAATTTATTCCGGGAATAAGTTGATACAACCACGGAGACGGGAAATGCAAATTGCTCCGAAGCGTTTTGACCGCCGAAAACGAACGAATTAATCATTCGGGAATTGTTAAAGAACGGATTTCACTGGAGCTCCTCATAAAATGAAATTTTACAGACTGACACATAAAATCAGCACACTGCCTCTAATTTCCTGAAAATTGCAGATTTTTTCACCTTCGACTGTAAAACGAAAAATTACAAAAAAAATTATATTAAATTTTTTTCTTCCTCGGCCATTTCGTGTGAAAATGTTTCAATCGCAATTTCGTTCGAATTTTTCAAGATGATCGATGGTTAATTATATTGCATAAAATTTTTTAAATTTATCAAAAATCCTATTTTTTTTTTTTTTTTTTTTTAGATCATTTAACCGATTTTATTGACTAATTTATGGCTTTACTGGCTCTCGATTCATGATGAAATTAGTACAAATTACCTAATATCCAAGAGGTTCGAAAATAATAGAACCGTCTGCTTTTCCATTAAGACGCCACTTTTCCAATTTCGAAGGTCTCCTTCGATTTGTGGATCTAATACATTTGCAGTCCATGGGTGGGGCCGTAAAGAAGGTTTATCCCTTGAAAGAAAAGCAGGTTTGAAAGTTGGCTGGCAAATGAAGAGAGATTGCTTTTAGGCGTTGCAGAGAAGTGATTGATGAATATTCCAAACGGCTTCGGGGCACGTGAACCGTTGGAGCGTTGCGGAGTCTATTTCCATAAATATAAGCTATACATATTGGTTTCACTTAAACGGACAATTGATCAAAGTATCAATGTCAAAATGTCAGCTGAAACTCACATAATCGAGAAAATAGCTGTTGTTTACGAAATTCTGCTGAATCGAGAGTGAAATTACTCACTAGTATTGAGTGGGCCGTTACTCAATTGGATCGATCGTTCATTCAACAAGTTAGGGCAATATTGTACGAAACTGTGAGTATATAAATCACACAGCACTTCCGTGTTTAGCTTTGCAGACAATTACCGAGAATATAAAAGAATACAGGTGAATTCTATATATTTTTAGACTACTCCTGTTGCATTAGTTATTTGAGATGATCTCGTGCACTATTTACGATCTTCCGTAAATAAGAACGGCGATCGAAATTTCACTCGGAAAACTCCAATTTCGCTCATTAACTTATTCGCGTAACAATTTCTTTTTTCTCTCTCGCTCTGCAAAGCATGGAAGAAAAAATTTCATTAGTAGAAGCCGCTTGATCTAATTTGCATAGCCAGTGTAAACAATGTTGAAAGAAAGAAAGTCCACCGGTATCTGCGGCGGAGGTAATAAAAGCGGACGAGTAATCGAGGGAAGTAGAAGTAGAAGTTGAGGGTTTTCTTCAAGTAGTGGGCCAAAAAACGAGGAAAAAGAACTGTTAGTGTGTCTAGCGTAACGAATTCCACGAAGACGGTGTTTGCAGTACGAACGACTTTCAGCGCCTGAAAATTAAACGATGTTTGGTTAGGCAACGGATTTGTTCCTGTACTTCAGAAATTGATTTTGAGATATATTTACCTTAGTTAATCTTCAATTGTATGAGTTTCCTGGGTTTATCGAAACCAGATGTTTGCATAGATCACATAGTACTTCCATGTTTGATCGGTTTATCGATATACATAAATATAACCAAACGAGAGTTTTAGTGCATTATTTAGTGTTCTTTAAAAACTCCTACGTTTAAGTTCATAAAACAAGAAAAATGCACTAAAACTAACTATTAATAAATTCGAGAAACTCATTCAAAGGTCGCAAAGTTAGTACAATAAGATCGCGTAACTGAAAAAACGGGATACCGAAAAACGCACGAAATAGGTTAATATCTAAGATATAGGTAAATATATAAGTCCGGTGTGACGGCAGATACAAAATAAATGGTATGTAATAAAATCATTTTTATAACGAGAGGGCTAGAAAAAACCACGAAAAAATACTTCATCAACAAAAGTTCGGTGTGTGACACCAACAATAAAAATCAAGCTTCCTGTAACCATCAAAATAGAAAAAACTTCGAACGCATATATTTATATATCTAAATATAATATGATTATAAAGTAGAATAAAGAATTCATTCATTTTTCACAGAGATATGACGATTTTTGTCACTTTTCGACCATAGACGGACAAACAGACTAACACACATATCTGTTCAGGAAGTGTTTTCTTAGTATAGTACTGCGAACATTTTTCCAAACCCATGTCCGTTAAGAATTCGACTCTTCGGACGATCGCAATACTCCCATTTACTGCGTAAACGTGGAAGAAAAAATTAATCCATCACGTAGAAGACTAAGTAATTGCGCCAAACTTTAAACATCAATTTCCCCTTCAATTTCACCAAGCAATTCAATCTTTTATTAGGAAAAATCGCGTAAATATAGCGAATATCAAACCAGACAAATGGTAGATTGGTTGAAAATAATAATGTAGCTAAAATAATAACGCTATATTTATAAGAAATTTTCAGTGGTAAAATAATAATTAAATTCGAAATTTGCTAGTGCAGATATCCGCCTTGAGACGATGTCTATCAATTTCTGACATCAGATTATGCCTATAACAAAAGTCCATATATTTAAAAGCTCCAACGTCGCGTAATTTCCTAGATTATTTTATCAACCTAATCCGAAAGTTTTCTTTTTTCGTCTCTCGTCTCTTGCTTTTGAGAATTGACGGTGAAACTTTTGAAATCCGTCATGACCGTCACCGCTTGAGTTATACCCAGCAGGCACAAATATTTCATTTCAGTTTTCCAGTGTTTTTTTTCCATTACTTCGAACAAGCTTTGAAACCCTTTCTTCGGCGTAATGTTGTTTCTTGCAACGTGGAAAGAAGTTACTTTTAATGGAACGAAATGATAAGTAAAACTTTCGAATGAAAGTTCAATTATTTATTCAATCGATACCGTTTCTTAATTTCCTTGAGGATTTCAATGGTACTTTTGCGTTTAAAAATTTTTAATTATAAACATTTTTTGTTAAAATGCTACATAAAATCAACTGAGTTATAATACTTCATTATTAATTACATAATTAAATGATATTGCTCCCGAATCATATCGCTGCAACATATCGGAGTTCATAGGAATTTTCGGAGCGGTAAATGCTTGGTTTACCAATACTCTGTCTGGCTACATGTTGGTTTTCCGGATCAAAGCTACCTTGTCAATGAGATCCCTGTTTTTTAGGGTGTCCCGCACGGATCTCATATAGGCTCATTTCTGTTACTTTTGGTGATTAATAGCATCGTCACTGAGTTCATTCAAATTCAGTAATATTTTTCGCTTACGACCAGCTACCTCTGCGATTGATTTGGGTATTCTTTTCGACTCACTAATGGCGATAACTGATCACATTGCTCGGATTTCTGGTAGGGCTATGAGGTCCCTTGGATTCTTGAAGAGGAATATTAGGGAGTGTGTTGAGATTGGAGCACTGGTTGCCCTCTATAGTTCCCTCGCCATGCCGATCGTGGAGTCCAGAACGGTCGTTAGGTCGCCATTCCGCGTCGTTCATATTAACTTGATCGAAAGAGTCCAATATAAGTTTTTAAGATCCGTTGGTTTCAAGCTAGGTATTGCTCGGGAACTATCATCGGTTAATGAAAGTTTGTGGCCTAGCGTCCCTGCAAAAACTCGTGGTTGGAACAATTTCTCCATCTTTTTTCGTCTTACGAAAATGTACGCTCGAAAGCCCTAATCTCTTATTCCGTGTTTCCATCTCTGTCCCCCTGTGCTCTTATAGCCTGTAAACATCGAAATAGAAAAACTTGGGACGGTTATATCTCGAATGAACTCTGTGTTCTCCAAAATTAAATAGAAGCTGATTTTTCACATTCACTAGGAGAACATTTCCTGAGTATATCATTGAGTTTCATTCATTTTTCAGGGAGATATTTTGATTTATGTCACTTTTTGGCCACAGACAAACGGACAGACAGGCAGACGCACAGTCTCTTGTTCAAAAAGTTATTCCGAGTGTAGTACTATGAAAATGTCTTTCAAAAGGACCTACTTCCATTGACTTCAAGGAAAAAAACCATCGCAAATTATTGTTCTGTGGCTAATTATTCCATGGAAACAATAATGATGTTAGAAGACCATCATTTTGTCCGAATAGTTGGGAACATTTCAACCGAAAAACAATTTGGTAACAAGAGAAAACTCCGTTGCAACAATGGTCATTGTAATTTTTCTGAAGTACCTTTCTCACTCTGATGAACTAATTCGACTCAAGAACCTAATTTGTTTGCTTCTAATTGAAAACTCGACCGCTTCATTGCAGTTAAATTATCGCGAAAGAGCCCTCTTGAGTTCATCCACTTGTGCTTCCATCTCGAAGTACTTGGTGGGGTTTGGAAACTATACCGAATTTGAAGGCATAGAATTTGTAGGTGTACATTTTCGCGGTAAGTAGGAACCGAGACGAGATGTTGAGGCTTCGGACGATGAAATGGATGGATGTTGAGAGGCTAGGAAAGGATTAGCTACACTGACTGCTTGCTATAAGAGGTTATAGTGGCCTAATGAGACGGAAGCCTGGAGTATACGACGCAAAAGGGAGGCTCGTTCCTGCCTAAGCTAATTAAGTCTGGTTCTCCCGCCGCTGGATAGCTCCTGAGAGGCATAACTTCAACTTTCCGAGCAAGAACAGGGCTAGCTGATAGGCCTTTTAAAACAAATCCCCTCGAAAATGATTATCTCTTCTCCATCACCCGCAACCCTCGACGCCCAGCGTCCATAAGAGTTTAAGCAAGGTTCACAGATATGCGGAATATAGCGACAATAAATGCCCCTTAAGGGCGCACTGCGGTCCCTTAAAAGCTCACCTCAAAGTAACCAAACCGCAAAATTTACCGAGCCAGGACAAAGTGGTCCTTTCCGACCAAAACGCGTGTTCATAAACTCAAAATCTAGATGATACATTAAGCATTAATCTACATTTTAGCGAATATTTGCAGAAAACGATGCTATTCGGAAAGAATCGACCAACGGATTTCGACCCGAAAACACATACAAAATCCGTTTCATGCATCAGAGAATCGAAGTGTAGAAAAATAATATGTTGTATACCTATGTCACTTCGCCAAAATTTTCTAGATAATTTTGACATTTTTATGTCTTTGATATAGCACACAAACTTGAAAAGCGTTACGAAAAAAAAAGTTTGAAGTCTTGAAATGTATTGTTATGATGGGAAGACGCTTGAGTTTTTTTAAGTGTTAACTCAGCGTACTTCCACGTTACATCTCGACCTATTTGCTATCGATCAACTTACTCTTATTGGTGAATAAATATTGTAAAAACCAATGGATTTAGGAGAGAAAAATAATTCGCTCCATGATTTTGACGTATGTCAGAGATTCGAACCGCATGTTATCTTTCCGTACCGTAAACAACAATTTTCGGTACCAATGTGAACTCAACGTCAAACGACGTTTATTCTAAGGGATTCTTCCTCCTCAGGTTGTCGGGATTCGAGGAGCTTGAATGGAAAGGTTAAATCCCGCTAAGCCTCTTCTCTCCTATCAGGTTGCTTTCGTCGTTAGCCATCACTCAAAAATCTACTTAACGTTTTATGTTTCCCACAAGACCCACGAAGCTATCCTTCGCTAAGTAGAAGAGAGATCGAAATAGCTATTCTGAACTCGTTACTTGTACATTTTTTCTTTATACTGGATGAGCAACAAAAAAACAGCCGAAATTGAGAGAGAAGGAGGCAATTGAATGTTTGCATAACTAACAGAGAATTTTAAAATTTAACTGAGCAAATTCAATCGCAGCGCGATTGAATCAGATAATTCCATCAAGCGTACAATAGAGAAGTTATTGAATAATTCTGCGCCTGATTTTTATTTTATATTTTATCAAGTGCACACCGGGTATCTCCGAGCTATTCGCTTAATTTTTGTATTTAGAAATCTTTACAGTCCCCAAAATTGTTTTGGGGATGGCAAAAATGTTTTCTATGCAAGTGAATGACAGTTGATTTTTAATTTTAGGGTCACATGCCGTACTTCCACGTTATCCAAATACCTATTTAAAATTTTTACGGGCTGACCATGCGCTTCTCTGTTTTTGGGTCCCGTGCATGGTTTTTCCAATAGCAGTTTTAATTTCCTTAAGATTTCTTTCGTAAGATTTTAATTTCATCTGTACGAGTTTCTCGATTTTATAATTGGTTATACCTGCTACCGATTCAAACATGAGAGCACTATGTGATCTATGCACAGCACTTTTTTTTTTTCTTTGAAATTACTATAGATTTGAAGCTGCGACGATTATACAATTAATCACATTAATGAGATTCGCATGGATGGATTATTTCGCCGAAGAGCGAATCTATTAGAATGCTATTTACTTATGAAACCAGGACGAAGGTCCAACAGAGGATTATGCATTTTCACTGACCACGACAATCCGTTCGGTTTACCGTATGCTAATATTCGTAATAACCCCGACGGTCATACCGATCGAGCAACTGTCACAGCCTCCGGTCGTACGGAATCGGAATCAAACTGTCTCGATCTTGTATTGTAGTCGCAATCTGCCATTATTGGCATTGTGCCGTTGAACAAGTCCTCTCTCGACGCGTGTTTACATACAAATTGCGTCATACGTGGGTTTGTTGGGCCGTGAATCAATATTTGACCGGCTCCTGTTCGTCGAAATCAAGAGACTTGAAACTCAAGCACGTAGAGAGCATAGCTCGTCTGTAATTTGCCGAATTCATAAAATTTGATAGATGGAAGAGAAACTCTAAACTCTACCGTCATTTCGATGCCATTACAAACAGAGCTGCGCATTAAGTTACGCGGGAAAATTCTACACAGCAAGTCGCAAAGTTATCAGAAAATGTGTTCAAATTCGTAACAAATTTGTACAAATTTTACAAAATTTGTTCAACTTTGTGACAAATTTTACATTTTACGTACATAATAATTTTATTATGTGTAATAAAAAATATAATAAAAATAATTTGTATAATAAAAATAAATGATAATTAAATTGATTGAAATGATTTGATTAAAATGATTTGATTAAAATGATTTGATTAAAATGTAAAAAATTGATTAAAATGTATAATAAAAATTAATTTATTGTTTTATAAGATTCCTATACATTTGCGGAAGAGTGCGAAATATACAATCCATTATGACAACTTCAAACTTGTTTTTCACGAAATTTATCCGTTTCGAACCGTGATCATTTCATGTCTTCATACATTAGGGAATATCTTCACTCTTGTCTCAACTTCGCCACGATCAGTTTGCTAACCGTGTATTTTTGTTCCAGCCATATCGAAGAAAGAGACAGCTACCTCTCTCTTGTATTTGAATCAATCGAGCGTACCGACAAGGGCAACTATACGTGCAGAGGTTTCCTCAACGGTGAAGCCCAACAGCTCGTGTTCACTCTCTTCGTCGTTAGTGAGTCATTTTTAGATCTAAAGTTGTATTAATTCCAAAATCGCCTAAAGAGTAAAGTACTATAGTAGACAGATGAATATCTTTGTTTTTAAAAAATAGAACACATTGGTTACTATTGATGGGATTATATAGAAATGGTCAAATATTTGGTTTTACAAGCGAATTTAAACTTGGTTCGTTTCTGAGTTGTTTGGTCTAACTCAGAATAATAAATAATGGAAAAAATATTGTGGACTGTTTTTAATACCTAATAATTTTAAAAAAATACAAGTACTAAAAAATTGATTAAATTGAAACGCTATATTTATATAAGAAGAGCTCCCACCTATAATAGCTTCCTAACTTAGTTCATTGCTGAGAATGAATTGAAGTACTAAACTCTTCCAATCAAAATGATGAAACCCATCAGTTTTTGTTTAGGAGAAATTTCTCTCGTATTTTCTCTCCAAAGAGTTATAATACTCCTTAAAATTGAGGGAATTGACGGGAATTGACAGGAATTTTCGGGCCACTTGATATCGGTACTGACACGATGAGGAATTGGACTAGTAAAGAGTTGGCTATGTTGAAAATGGTTTGTCGGTTGGTTGGTAGGTAACCCGACCTATACATAACGTCGGCGGGCGATTGGTAACGTAAGAAAGAAACTGGGATCCGACTCGGGCTACACATAACTCCACCGGAGCGTATGAGCCGGGTCAATTTATTGCTAAGGGTATTCGGGCAAGCTGTATGAAACCGTCGAGGAAATTCAGAGAACGGGACTTTTCCAGTACCGTTTCGATAAGTGGCCTTTTAGATCAACCGCATGACATCAGGAATAGGCGAGGGGATTCATCTCTGGGAAATATACAGATGTTCTCACTCGGAAATGTGCAGTTGAAGAATGTTTTGCTTCCTGAACTGTCCGGAATAGCGAATATTGAATATCGCCGAAGAGCATCATTGACTCTGAAGCAAATTAATAATTTATTTTGTCGAATTATTGCCGGCTGGCAAGATGGTATAACTCAAGAATTTATGGAGCTGTATATAAATCTTTCTCTTGAGCTAAATCGTAGAAAAATAATTTTAGTTTTCATTAGATAACAAGGAACAATAAAAATAATTGATGTTACCAATCTGTTGTTAGGTTCAACAAGTTCACAAAAAGTTTTGGATTGGTACTTTCACGAGCGAATGGACTTCTTGGAACACAATTGAAGCAAAGGAATAACAAACCACTTTCATAAAATATCTGCCGTTTTTTTTCCTGTGCGAAATATTTACATTTCAAATAAATCAAGCATCACAGATTCCATTTATTTGCAAACTTTCAATAAAAATAAAACTCCCGATTTTCAATCGAAATACATAAAGCTGTCAAATTTTCTCTAGCTGTATGACAACATCAAAATCATGCACGATTTTCAGCGAACGAAAGCGAATTCCGAACAGAATAGAATCACCTGAATGGAAAAGTTGATTGTTAACTGTCACAGCCAACCTAACAGAAAATACGCTCTGCCAGCTGGATCATTCGATTATGTAAATCGCTTTTTCGTTTCTCCTTTCGTAGTCATCTCCTTCTATCTTCTGAGCGTTTCCTTCCTTAGCCGAATAAGAACGATCATAATTGCCTTTGGCCTTTGTCTCGTCACGTCTTGTTCCGTAACTGCCTTCCTTGAGGTCTTGATTTTACAAGAATTTCGTCGGATTCTCTTTCAAAGCTCCCGCAACAATCGAATGAAACGATATTAACGTTTTATACGTTTCCACAAATAATCATTCACGGCGTACGGCAGCTTATCAAAAACGCTGCAAATTATTTTACTCTTATTAGTCCTTTGATTGAATTATGATTTAAGAAGACCATGCTCCTGTGATAGTAACTATCCTGAATATCTCGTCTGCAACTATTGGAATTTTAGTTATTTTTATTTTTCTTGATTACCTAGGAAAGTTCGATTAGTTAACTAGTCAAAAGTCAAATCGTTCGCATAGTGATACAAATTAAAAGAGCATTGACAGTATTTCTACGAACGTTGAACGATTTTTATAGCTCTAGGAAATCTCGAATATCCTGCCAAATTTCTGAAAATCTCGAAAATTCAGCATGAAAGCTGCAATAACTCAAGAACCATTAAAGCAATCAACTCCGTTATGGTTTCATTCGATTCAGCGTCAAAAAATCTATGCAAATTGATACCAATCACACTTTTAACCAGTAACCCTTTGAAATTACGAACCTACCCAAAAATACCCGTGAATTTGGGGTAGCGATTTGGCCAAGAATTGAGCCGTTTTCATTTGTTTGTTTTGGTGAAAAATACAATCATGTAGCTTTTATAGTTTCGTCAGAAAAGTGTTGACGGCTCACGGTGGATGGACGGATTTTTTTAAAATCGATATTTGGATTCCAAGTATTTACAAACATCAAATTTTGAAAGAGGTTAGATGATTTTTTTGTGAGTGATATCAATGGTTCATTATCACCAAAAGTTTCAAATCGCTTATACGCAGCACTTATGTTTCAAACCACTTATACTCAGCACTTATGTTTCTTTGACCGATTTCCCACTCTACCGCTCGTTCGCGTTTGTAAAACCTCACCCACCCATCAAAACCTTCATTCGACCAATGAACGAAAGCCTTTTAAGTTGTAATCGTTGCCGTCAAAGGGAAGAGGAACGGTCTTAGGACAAGGAATGGAAGCGGGAAGAGGTAGACAAGGAAAGTTCGATTAAAAGTTTACACCGTCTTTTCAAGACTTGGAGTTCCACGGAGGAAACAAGGCAATTTAGCCCTTTTACGTTAGCTCATCGCTATCAACGGAATTTTTGAACGCCCCAACTCGGCATGTTGGAAAGATGACGACATACGTGATGAACAACTCGAGAACCCGAGCGTTTCACATCTAGAGATGTAGGGGAATGAAATGTAAATTTATGGACATTTAACCACCCGTTTTCCTCTCTTGAATCGATTCAAACTCCACAGAACCGAGACGATTAGGTACAACAAGCAGACGCTCTCCGAATGACAATAATTTGGAACGTTTCGTCGGTTCAAATGCCTCATCGAGTAATTGATATTCAAATTAAAGTAATTATTTAGTTATCAACATTACACTGTTAAAGATGGCGAAATATATTCGTTATTGCTCCCTCTCTTGTATTTTGGGCGAAAATATCTCTAAAATATTCGGACTCACTTCGCCTTGAAACATAGAATATCACATTTTTTTAGGCAATTGCAGTGTCAATTTGGGTAAACAATGAATTGTAGGATCAAATCAGCTGAAATTTACTGCCAGCTAAAAGGCTAGTATCTGGAAGAAACCACCAAAATCGCGATAATTGCTAAGGACTATTCCTTAAAGTTTCCAATCAGTTGTTAAGTGGAATCATTCACAATGGTTCGGGATAGTTACTATCACAAACGGATCTTCTTAAATCATGATTGAAGCAAACGAAAAATAATAAGCTGTTCAATCGCTTGCATTTTTTTTTTTTTTTTTTTTTTTTTTGGTACTCATTCAAACTTCCGAAGAACCACGAAAATTACAGTTCACTTTATGGTCACCCGAGCCTATCGTTGTGAATTCGTTTCGTCGACACGTCATGATTGCATTACCCTTCGCCTTCTCCTTCGCCCATTTCATACCTACACTAATGACACTGTTCGACGAAACTAAAAGCGCAGAAAGTTCGTATAGAATAAAGTTGCTACAAATGAAGTTGAAGGAACGCGAAGAGGAAAAGTCACGAAGCGGGAGTTTCGCTGCGACAATGACTTTTCCAACTCCGGAGATTACATATTTCATGTTCAGACTAAGTCTGTCTTTTCATATTGTACGTTCCATATTGAAATAATGAGGGTCTCTAAGCCAAGGCTCATCTCTAGTCATCAAGGGATGATAACTCAGACCGACGACTGTATCAATGGTCCTCTCTCGCAATATAAACCCCAGTTTGCTGAAAGGATTCGCAGATGGATTAGTCATTTCCTCTTTCGCGTTCATCCAATTAGGTTTTAAAACTGCTTTTTGTTCGAGGATTTTACGTTGTACCAATCCTTTTCCGGGCACACGTTCGTTTCTATCGGTCTTTTACTTTTCAAACTTCACGAGCAGTGTTGTTCGAATAGCCAGCGTTTTAAGAGCGGAGAGACGTTTCAAAGAGCTAGAAGAAATAACCTTTTTGCTGTTTCAATTTGAACTCACCAGAGATTTGTTGCGAAACCTAATTACGCTCCCAGTGTTTCTTCCCTTTGATGAGTTTCGTGGAAATAATAAATTGCAATTGATTCATCGATTCGGTGTATAATATATTTTATAAATTTTATACTATTGTTTTCAATTTCTGCCGAATATTGAATAGATCAGAACAGATAATAAGATCATACTCATGAGAAATCCGCCTTTATGGAAGCGCTAAATACTCAAAATAATAGTCTGGAATATGGTATAAAATAACTAAGTTCAGCCAAGTTTGAAGCCACCTCATACTCCATATTAGGGAAATTATTCTCAATTTTCCCCCACCGTTTTCGTGAAGCCAAGATAGAAATCAGCTTTTACTGAAAAAAAAGTATGAATGAAACATTAAACTGATGGTGTGTGAAGCGATAAAAGCTACCTCTTTTTTAACTGTTGAAAAATATTCAGAGGACAATGTGTCACATAAATATACATATCCCGACAATCTGACGCCCATTTCACCTTCATATGTTGGGATTTTTACTTACTGCTCTTTCACACGTGGAGCCTGGCCCAACTCCGCCAGCTTTGTTAATTTAAAACTCGTTATTTTGCCGCTGAAGTTTCTCAGCCTTTCAGGGGGTCGACTCGTTTTCACTCCGTTTCTCACTAGAAAGGTTCGGGAACGATGTTACCCCACGTCAAGAACAGTCCGTTTCCAGCGAGTCACTCCTCAAAAAGACCACCGGCTCCCACCGGTGGAATTTCGGTGAAAAGTCTCTTGGATGGTTAGCTGTCATTCACAAAACTCGTTTGTTTTGACCTAGTTTTCCACGTATGAAATCAACATATCTCTTCATTTTTCCCCTTTTCGAGCTCCAATGTTAAACGGATGAGTTGAGCTGCGAGGCCGAAAAGGTGGTCATTTTTCTCTTTATCTCTTTCCCAGAACCCGCAAATCCTCTTCAACAGCAACTTGATTTTCACCATCGTTGAATAGGGTTTTCCTAGAAAGGAAAATACCCGATTATCCGGAAACAAAAGTGTTTTTCCAAAATGTATCATATTATGACAAGCTATATTCGTTTCAAGTTGATTCGCACGGTTAGAGATTATTTTCTACAAACGCCATTCGATTTTTAAACGCGGCTATTTTCGAACAGCATCGTCTGGAACACGGCCGATGTTTGCGACCAATCAAAATCAAATTGTAAAATGTAATTTTCTCTTTAGAGTGGAGTGAAATTCGCTATGAAGAATCAAGGGCCTGTGAAATTATTTCATAATCCTCCTCTCTAGAAATGTGCTATACATATCTCGACGTATAATATCCTCCACGTAATTTGAACTAATTCTCACTTTGAGTATGCGAATGTGACGTTGGGATGAAGTACACTCGAGACAGGATGAGAGAGGAACGACGAAAGCTCGTGATGCGTATGAGTAGAAAGAGGCTTAAGTATTATAATATTCACATTTAATCGTATCGGGAGAGGATGAGAGGGATTTCGAGTGAATTACTGAATTAAATTAAGTTAAACTCGTGCGATCTGTTAGAATTAATTTTTAAAAATTCAATAGGATCGCTTGTTGCCGGATTTTCCCAAAACGAGCTCTTTCTTCTGAGAGAGTATTGAGTAATATAAGATGAAAGAATAATATAAAAAATATTTTCCAAATAAATTATTTATTCCATTTTATAATAAACATCCTTATTTTCCATTTTGCACTAAGTGGGAAAATGGTTCATTTCGTTTTTGTCGCTCATCATTTGGCGGGAATTTTTCAAAAGCTATCTCACCTTCAGCGCACTCATGTCATGCGGAATAGTAGTTACTGTACCCGTTTCTGGACGGTTTAGCATTCCGCAACATTTTATTAACAATTACCTATATTTTTTTATCTTGTCGTCGCATTTTTTTATGTCCAGGGGGTGTAAGGGGAAGAAAAAGGGTCGCCTGGTTTTTCTCCCCCTCTCACCAACTGGATTATATTATTGGTCTTTGTTTGTTTTCAGTGTAAATTTTACGAGCCCGGGTTAAAAAGGCGAGAGAACTTGCGAGAACTTTCTGAACTAGAATATTTCGTGAGAGAAGCAGTAAGACATCATATAATCCAATAATCCTCCACTTTTCAAATTTTCGTCATCAGTTTAATAACAACTACTGTATTACAATGGTCAATACCCAAATGTAATATTCCCCAATAAAATAATAATAATAAAAATAATCATAATAATTATTATTATAATTAATATTAGTTAATATATAATTAATATTAATAATAATAAAATATCCCGAAATATTCTTGATCGAATTCTCATTTAGTCCAAATTGTATCTCTCGCTTCTCAATCGCCATCCTTTATTTGGTGAATTTCAAAACCGCCAGCCAATCGGTGAGAGGAAAATGAGAAAATGCACTTTTCCACTTAGTTTCATTCGGTTTTTTTTTCGTCATTTGAAAAGCAGAGAGGACCAGGATAGATTGATCGACTATCGCCCTGCGGGCTCGGCTGATTTACGGCGGTTGCCCTCCGAATCACGTTCGGGCACCGTCTGCTTCAGACATAACTCAAATCCGCTCCACCTTTTCATAAAAGACTCGCCGATTATCCTGATCTTCAAAGATTGAAGGAAACTGATTTAACCTGATGATCTCCTATAAGCGGGTACGAGGGATTTGTTTTCTTGCCGAGGAAAACAAAGAATTTACGAAATGATGAAATTTTTCTTCGCCAGCGACACTATTAGATAAGAAATGACCGAGTTTTGAAAACCGAAACGATGCAGGGAAATCGAACTGCACGAATATCTGCGATTTTCATTTTTGCTCGACGCGAATGGAAATGTAGAAACGGCATCTTAAAAAGACAATAAATAAAAGCAAGCGCTTCCTTTAAAAAAAAAAGTGAATTAATTTTAAAAAATTAAAAAAAAAACGCTTTGAAATGATCTTGCAACTTCTCGTCACTTGACTGCCCAACTATTAGAAATGCTGCACACCAACTCGTTCAACTTTATCAGTTCTTCGAAACTCGCTACACAACAGCTGTAGGAAAATTTGCGTCGAGGGGGAGTAAAAAATCTCAATTTTCACCCAAGTTATGAAACTTTTCCTCCGACCTTTTGAAAAATTCGAACCTTTGATTATTTCTCCCTTAGCCTTTATCATCTTCTTTATCACTTATCTCTTCCTTCAACACGTGCGCGAACCTTTCCTTGGCCAGTTCGTAAAAATCCAATTACGTCCGTAGAAACGTTATTACGTTCAAAGTCAAAACGTCGTTACGCTTTGCTCTCGGTAGTTAAAATTTCCACGGAATACTGAAGCTCGGACAGGCCATGCGGGGAGGGAGGAAAATCGAAAAACGTAATTATAAAAGCACCTGCAAAACGAACCTTCACCGAGAATAACAACTCATCTCAAGATCAGAGGCCGTTTCGGTCTCCTTCCTCTTTTTTATTAAAAGTTCCCCTCAGACCGCTCTTTTAGAACGGAACGAAAAAGGTAATAAAGATCTTGGAATGAACGATGAATAATTAACCAGATTAATGTATAAAACGACTGCTATCTATTCGAATGAGAACATTTAGAAGATCGGTGTGACTTTAATATTCCCGTTTTTCTTTTTTTTTTAATTTATGCCGAAATTTTACAATACTTCAATTAAATTTATCAATTTCTCTTACTCAGCTCATACCACAATACATAGAATACTCTGTTCTACTATAAACGTGACAATTCGCTTCGAATTGTTATCCCTCGACGCTTGGTGGTGGTTATCATCAGTCGTCAAATTATTAGACGTGTTCTACTATGTATTTTTTTTTCTTTACAGAGCCAATCACGTTCGGCGGAGCATTGGACCAGCAGAAATCAATCTCGATGAACGCAACAGAATCGAAGGCAGTTACAGTCAAATGCGAAGTGAGCGGAGATCCACTGCCAAATGTCGTCTGGCACTTCAAAGGCAAAACGCTTCCTAAAGGTTGGTAGGCAATCCGATTTCTACATAATTCCGTACTTACTTTATCGGAAGAGATAGGGATTTAGTCTTGTAATTATTATTCCTATTCAAAACACAAAAGATTCTGAAATGGGAAACAATCCTATTATCATGCGCTATAATTTTTTTGCGAGTGATCATAAATCGAAATTTATTATAATTTTTAATAAGCAAACTTTTTTTTAGATTAATTTTAGTGTAATGTTTGATAAGCTATTTTTTCTAAATTTAGAGATTGTCACTGGTTTTTTTTTTTAAATCAAGTATTGGAGAGTTGTAGTACATTTTGAATTTTTTGAAAACGTAAACTTAGGAGTTTAGGTTACTTTGTTAAATCTTAAGTTTCTTATAGTCACCACCGAGTAAATGACGAATTGTGGTGACCATTAAAGACGTATGATTTTACAAGGTAACCAAAACTCCTACGTTTAAGTTTTCAAAAATGCAAAATGCACTAAAACTCTCAATAATTCAAGCCTTGTAAAAGTTTCGTAACTTTCTTTTCCTGGGAAACCGTTGGAATGTTCTTGGGAGTTTGGTAATTTAGAAAATGATCTGTTGCTTTGGAACTCTTCAAGGAAAGAAATTATTTCAGCAATTTTCAATCGTTTTCCATGTCCATTTTATCGCCTGAACTTCTCATTCATTTTTGCACGTTTCAGATGACCGGTATTTAATAATGGTTCACAATCTGTACATAAAAAATGTCAGCTACCAAGATGAGGGCGTTTATCAATGCAGAGCGTTTCAGCTGACAGCTATGAGCAGCAGTATGGAGTTCAGACAGATCAACCTCACAGTCAATTGTAATTATAATATGCTTCTTTTAATTTAGTACTTGTCTTTCACGTGGACAGGTAATCATCATTTTCCAATTAACTTTTCAGAAGCCCGAGAGATAAAAATGGAATTTGAGAAACTGAAGAAAGAAATTGTGGGCTTGCAGTAAAGAAACACTGTTCATTTATCTCCCTTTACCCGCTTTGTCGCGAAATCGATACGGGAAATATTAAAAACATGAAAAAGAATATTTAATAACTCTCGAGAGCTTTTGTAAAGTCGTAGAAAATAAATAGAAGCTTTGCAAAATAGGTCGGCGGATGAAAGTGGAGAAGGTACTGCAAAACTCTTTTGTTGTATTATGAGAATGAAAATAGAAAAGCGGTGAGGCGGCTTCGTTGATACAAAGACTAGCCTCAGCGCTTCTATTGGGGCATTATTTCACTGGAAGACGATCAAAGGCAACGGTAGAGCAGATGTACACAGTATCGGTCTAAGAAAGAAGATCGCGGTCGAGTTGGGTGTCCTCTTGGTGGGCAACTTGCCCAGTTTTTCCTCAACTAAAGTGGTCACCTCTTTCCATTTATAACCTTCGTCCCTTAGTTTTCTTTAGCGATTTTCAACCATTTTGTTCGATACCAGAATATTATCGTTCGCTTGTGATAATATAAACAGCAGCCGGTTCGGTTGTTGTGATTGTCCTCGGAACAAAATAGGGTACGTCTTTATACTCATAACAATGCGGTATTTTTTAGTGTGAAAGGATCGCGTAAGATAATCGTTCCAAGGCGTGTTTTCAAAAGGCGAACGAATATTGAGATTGTTGTTTTATGACCAAGGGGAAAATAAAATAATAAGATAGACGAAAGCTAATTCTAATAATAATTTGAGATCATTTCGAAGTTGAGATGAAAATCGGCGAGTTTCTGACGAATAATTTTTGAACTAACTGTGGCATCACTTGCTGTAAATGCACAAACACCTTCGGTAGTCAACAACTGGCGAACTCATGTGGGGACTGTGGCAACGGATTGTTTACTTCAAAAATCAGAAGTTATTCGAAGACTTTATTCGTTTCCGCCGTTCGTGTGTTCGTGTATTTTTTGTAATTTCGCGTTCTTTTTTCGCGGACTTATTTCAACTTTTCTGTCACCAAACCAAATGAATAGTTCTAAGAAAAGCTGCTGACACATTCCCCTTTTACACAATATAACCAATCTTGGCACAGTTCTGGGGAAAAAATGGCGAATTAGGCGATTAGATGTACTCGTTAGGTTGGAAATGGGCAAATATAATTTTAATGCCGTCGCGTTCATTATGCCCATGGAAATTCATTTATTACGGCTAAGCGAGAAAGATTAGACGCCCGATACTGATACACAAACTTGCACTTCGCCCGCTTTAGCTCCCATTAATGAGCCGAGCTAACGATTACCGCCAGTCTTGACATTACTTTTCCCTTATCGTTGTTGAAATATTAGAAATATCGCGCACTACTTGATTATGGATTACAGGCTGTCAGGCGCCTCGTGCCACGGATGACAAACTGCCCATTTCCTTCAGGGTCGTAGTTCTTCATTAATTTAAGCGGGCCCCTGTAATCAATTGGAGCTCGTAAGGTTTTTTATAAACTGATTTAATTACTAAGGAAGACAGTTTCGTGGACGAGAATTTATACAGCATAGGCTCGCCTTTAATCTCAGATCATTTTTTACCCAGGTACAGGCATATTGATTTTATTATGTACATCTGTAGCAGCACAACAGCAAGGTCGTTCCGAAACACTGAGGGGTTTCTTATTGAGAAAACTATTTCAGATGGTTAGGTGACCCTGGAACATTTCCAACTATATATTCGTAAATATAATCAACTCACTTTTTAAAAGATGTTAATGTCTTCAAAAGCCCAAAAGACATTTTTTGTTATGCAGTTTTACATAAATAGCCTTTTGCTAACATGTTATAAAATTTGCGGCTTATTATTTGATCATACCACCCCTCCAACTTACCATAAAATGAATAGTGTGTTTTATGGTAAGAGTACCGAAATTTAAACTAGCTTCCACCACCAGAGCTATACTACATGTGATACAATATATCACGTCTATATTAACAACACAGCTACACTACTATTACTCAACAAATCAAGAATATCTATAAAAACGCTGTAAATGATTGTACAGCGGTTCATTGTTCCACTGCTACAATCATGATTTAAGAAGAACATGCACTTGTGATATTCGGATTTTACGTATCTTGAAACGTAAAACATCATGTTTTGAAGAGGGAGGGGGTTGGAAAAAAAATTCGTGCGCGATCACAACGGAGCTTTTAAAATTGTTCGATATTCGTTAGAATGGTCGTCAAACACATTTAGGCTGTATCATTAGACGAACAATTTAACTATTGGTTAGTTTAATTAGAAGAATTAATTCGATATTTAAAATTACTGTATTATTTGCTAAGGGGTTTTCCCTTATAGGTACCAATCTGTACTAGGTGGAAACGTTCACAAATGTTCGGAATAGTTTATCCCAAATAGATGTTCTTAAACCATAATTAAAGAAATGGTCTGCTGCACAATCGTTTGCAGCGTTGCTCTGAATAAATCTATATATTTATCTATCCATTAAGAAAATAGGTTTAATGCCGTAGACAACGGAGTGTGCGGAGCGATGGATGTTGAAACAGTACAAAAGTGCGACGAAATGTTTAGGAGTTGGGAGATGCAAACTTTTTGCAATTGTAGCACAGAACGGTTGCGTCCGTAAAGATCGGCATATTTTATTTATACATTTTCAAAAATGAGCAAACGTTTTAGGTACGCTGGCAATGAAAAATTAATTTAAATCCATCAATACTTTCACTGTCAAAACTATGAATATTCAATGCGCTGCTGTCAGTTATGAACCTGACTACTGTTGGTTAACTGTTTTTTTCTAGATAAACCTAGATGGGTACATATCAACAATTCGGAGCAAGACCGAGCCTATGGCTATATTAAAGGTGTGGCGAACATAACTTGTCAAGCTGTGGCTCGCCCTAAAGCCGACTACTCTTGGACGAGGAACAACGGAAGTATTGATAATTCGACAGCGAACGTAATTTACGAAAAGGATCGCGCTGTTCTTCAAGTGAGTATCTTAGGCAATTAAATAGTGAGTAGCATATATTATTTAAAATGGAAATTCCATAAAACGTCGTGTTTTATTAGTTTTTCACAAAGCGGTTTCATTATTGCTGGTCGTTTATGTCCTAGGGGTAGCATTTTGGATGTACGAGGGGCGTCTCAGAAGCAGATTTCCCTATATTTAAAAAAATGAAGACTTTTTTTCAAAAAAATTGTATACTTGGAAAGCACCACATCTTAACAATTTTCCACATAGTCGTCGTTTTTTCAATACACTTGCAGTTTTGGGAATAAATTGTAATAATAATCGCATGGTGCATGGTCTTGGGAGTACGGGGAGTGGGGGAAAATGTTCCAATTGAAAGATTGCAGCAATTCTTGAAAGATACGAGCGAATGAGGGCGCGCATTGTCATGCATCACAAGGACTCCTTTTGACTATGGCCTGGTGTTCTTATTAATAATTCTTATTGTTTGTTCTTATTAATTCTTCATCGCCTTCCTTAACTTTTTCAAAACTTCGCCGTAATAGGCAGCATTAATGGTTTGATCCCTTGGAAGGTAATCGATTAACGAGGTTCCCTTAACATCCCAAAAAACAGTCGCCATCATCTTTCCAGCTGAAAAACTCTTTCTCTGCTGCGACTCTTGCTTTTTTGGGAGTTTGCTATTTTGCTGGGCTGGACTCTGGCATACTCTGCCTTTTCATTTCTGGGGAGTAGTGATGTACCTAAGTGGTACCATTTCTTATGTAATAATTGTAATACGTTGCGAAAATTCGCTTTTGAAGCCATGCTGCGTGGCTGGAATGTTTGTTTGGTTGGTTTGTTGAGAAAACCATCTCACCAAATCAGATCAAGTATGGCAGCTATTAAATTTTTATGAAACCAATACAATAAAAATTTAAAATCTATCACCCGTAATTCATCCCTGAATCAAATTTTAGCTACAGACGAGACTCCCGATTAGCAAGCTGGGATTCTGTCCTACTTGCCCCATACTTAGACATTCTGTTTGCATTTGCAAGTTTCGAGAAACTTCTCTCAACCTGCGAACAGAATCGCAGAGGGCACTTGAGAATTGGGCTTTGAAATCCTCTGATGCGAACAATATTTCAAACGCATTTTCCCATCATGATTCATATCGCATGACTGTAGAAATCACTTGCATCTATTTTTCATTCCAGAGCTTCCACGGTTCGCTCTTGAACAGCCGCTCGCGATGTCTCACGATCATTCGCACTGGAAATCGAATACGATAATTTTTCAAACTTGTTCAACTTCACATTTTATTCCAGGTTCAAATGATTGACAAAAGCGTACTCGGGCCTTATGAGTGCACCGCCAACAACTCTCTAGGGGAAATAAGAAAGGTGAATATAAGCTTGCAAAATTACAAAGATTTCCAATAGTGTGCATTTTCAGGCAATTAACTGTAAATATGGCTAACCTACTAGAAATCGATCGGTGCCCGAAAAATCTCTGCTTTTTCTATTAAACATTACACTTACTATGGTCTTCCCGAGGAATTCACATATAACCAGTTTTCTTCTTGACGGATTAACCTTGGCTAATTTCTATTCTGCTTTCAGGTCGTCGAGTTACTTGAAGGTAACAAGCCGTCGCCGCCTATTCGTGTATCTGTCGTTGGCGTCGGCCTCCGTTCGGCCCAATTTCACCTTCATGCTGTTAGCAAGGATCAAATCATCGGCTACCGAATACAATATGTCAAACGTTCGCAGAAAACTTCCATTGAAAATGGAAACTATCAAGACGTGTACACGCGTAAGTTGAATACGATTTCTAGTCTATTACTATAGTGCTATACAAATGGTATGTTTATATACTCGTTAGAATTCACGTCAGACACTCTCACAAGCCGAATCGTTGGGCGATAAATTCGACTTCAATTTTAATAATAATAATAAAGAAAAATTAAAATATTTATTTTGCCCAAGGAGTTTGCTCTCATAGTTTTCAGGTAGAAACGTACACAAATTGTCAGGATAGTTGTTATTATTACAAGTGGATGGTGATCATGATTGCAGCAAATTAGTAATAAACCACAGTTTTTATTCTTTATTCGTATTCAATTACGTACCATCAAAATTTGAGGGGTTAATTTTTTCGTGAGTGATTACAGTGGTTTGTTGTTGAATAATAAACGAAAAACGTGCGACGCCCAGCTAATGAAAACCGTCGCATTTTATGCTTGGGAGAGTTGTGTTGATGTAATTGAACGTGTCTCACTGTATGTTATAATAATAGTTAGATACGTTTATTACAATATTATATAATAGTGTTCCTTAGTCGTTTATATTAGAGTTCCTTAATATTTCGGATTATGGACTAATTCTCTTCCCCGCAATCTCTTGTAATTTTTTTTTTGTGAAGTGAGGTTTACTTCGAAAAAATTATTCCCTTAAGCAGAGGACAGTTGGAGCAGTCCATTTTAAGCATTTACATCAATCAATATCAGCTAATTACACTGATGTTAATTTTTTTTTTAATTTTACTTGCTCGTTCTCCGCCACGGGCTGTACCCATATGGAGAATTGATTTGCAATGCCGACGTATTATGTTCTTTTGCCATGGTTTACGATAAAAGATAGAGAATCATTTATATTCTTGGGATAATAATGAATCATGTTTCATCAGGAAAATAAGTGTATCTATTTGAAATAGAATTGAGTAATATTAATATAATAAATGAAAATAAATTCTTGGCATTTTTGTACGCAGGAGACGGCACACCGTACACCATTGACTCACTGGACCCTAACACTCAGTATAGTTATCGAGTTGCAACCCGTAACAGCGCAGGCCTCAGCGACTACTCGCCAATACAGATGTTCACCACACGTGATAAAGCGACATCATTCGCCGTTAAAATAGTGTCATCCGCATTACCGTTTCTGGGCTTTATTTTAACTCTTGTTTGTCAAACTGTCGCTGCATCGGATGCGAGGACTTTTTAAAAAAGACTGCTACCCAAAATTGAAACTGTTTTCGATAGGTGAATCGACTTTACCGCATTATTGCTAGTCTTGGTCGGTTTTGATCGAAATATGTGCTGAGACCATCGTTTTCTCTCTAGGAGAGAGAGCGACAAGAAGTGTCCTTGGGATTAGAGACTTCAGCGTTGTCTTCTTCCTGTGTTCAATTGGATTCGATTTATGTAAAAATCCAAGAAGAGCAACGCCTTGTCTACTCAACAGGTTTGGATTTTTTAAAATGACTGATGGTTTTGCAAGGGTTCAAAAATTATATGAATGTGCTAAAGCTAGAGCGCTGAAAAATCCAACGTTGGCGTTTCAGACTGATTTAGCTAATCAGATTCGAACAAAAGGGTACCATAACCAGCTCCAGGAGCCCTTAACTAAATTTATCGGGAAACTAATTAGTCGATTGTCTTATTTGAATGCAAAAATAGCAGCCCACAGATGTAGTGGTTTTTGGATTCTAGCAGTCGTGACAAATGCAATTACTAAAAAAAAAAACCAACGGTGTCCATAGATCACACAGTACTTCCATGTTTGATCGGTAACGGGTATAACCAATTATAAAATCTAGAAATTTATACAAGGGCCGTAACATTAGTTAACTACAACTGTAATTGAAAAACATGCCAGGGGATCCAAAAACAGAAAAACTAATGGTCCCTCTAAACATTCTATTAAACATTCTTATAAGGACAACGCAGAAGTACGGCATGTGACCCTTACTTACGCTAAAAATCAATCGACATTCACCCATTCAAATATATTGACTTTGGCGGTTGAGAAGATTTCTAAATACAAAAAACAAGCTAGTAGCGCAGATGTACGGTGTGTGACCAGTTTTAATTTGATGAACTGGTATTGGGAATCTCGCCAGAAGAAGGCGCCGTATTCCAATTCAGAGCTGACAAAACATTATTTTGCACGTCTGTCTCTAAAGTAAAACGAAAACCACACAGATCCAAAACCATCAGTTCATTTTGTTCCTTTCCATTGATTATAATCATGACTTTGAATGATCGAATCAAGATAGCAACAGTGATCAGCTTTAACGCTGAGCAATTTCAATTAAATGAAAGCGAAAGGCTTCAGACGTCGTCTCAGCCATGGTATCCTAGGGAATAAATATTTCCACCATTGAATCGAATGGTTCTGTAAGGAAAGGCACAGTTTTCGCCTTACCAAGAACATTGAGACGGAACTTCAAAGACATTATTTATCTCACTATTGCTAGAACTAATATACTTACAACTATTTTCGCGCCATCTTGATTCAATCGTTCGTGCTAATGAAGGGATATCGATTCCAAAAGTGTTCCAATTCGTGTCGTGTTAGCTGTTCACATCATAGAATAGTTTCCATGTTGAATAAGTTGTAATTTCGTGAGATTCTCATCACGCGGGATTTTTTTTAAGCTTTTTCCACAGTTTGGTCAACGATTAGTGATCTTTGTACAGCGGGTTTCCTATTACTGTTACGTTCATTTCGGTCTGTCGCAGACCTATTTTAATGTAATCGAGCACTTTTCCGTTCACCGATTCGGCCTTTCATTGACCTATAATTAGTATCATCGTCATTTTGAAATTCGCGTTCATATCACATAAATGTTACCGCTTAACTGTCTCGTTCGAATATGCAAAATTTTATCATTTATCCCATCATGCTCGGTTTTATCGTTACCTCCGTGAGATTTGTATGATGTTTACATTGTCACAGAAATGATACGGTGTTTCTTGTTAACTGACTTTATGAAAATATTGATTTATGTAATAAAACAGCTGCAAGCTGATTATTTATAGCGTTTAAAAACGTGTGTTAAATGCGCCAGAGGATTAATCTAAAATTAACGTTGCATTCCTTTCTATTGAAAATTTTGGTGCAATGAGAGCAAAGCCTTTTTAATTACTATTGTAAAAAAGATTTGTAAATATATAGATAAACTTATTTACAGAAAGAATTCACAATTTATCGTCCCCATTATTCCCCCTTCCCGTTTGAGTCCCCAAGGCATTTGCGAATTTGAGGTAATCGCGGTTATCGGAAGTTGATGTTTTTTACGTTTCAAGGCATGTAGAATCCGAATATCAAATAATAATAGAAATAAGATAAAATGAAAAAAAAAATTAAAAAACGCTGCAAACGATTGAACAGTGGTTTAGTATTCTTTTGCTCCAATAATGATATGATTTGCGATGATTACTTCCCCGCTCCATTTGCGATGATTACTTGTCCGAACATTTGTGAAGGTTTCCGCTATCTATTACAAATGGATGATCCTCTCAAATCGTAACTGAAGCAACGGAACAATAACCACTGTACAATAATTTTTGCAGCGTTTTCTGTGTGTGCTCAGTAGGGAATTTTCTCTTTTACCGGTGTTTTCTCAGTGGCGTATGATTTTACTAAAAATTGTAAAACCGTTTTACCTAAAATTCAACCTTGCAAAATCATACGCATCAAATGATCACCGGCATCTCGACCGTGGATTGTGGTTTTGTGAAGAAAATGGGACTACTCCAGTTGGATTCATGACGGCTGGGAACCGACAACAGCTGTGGCTTGGTTCAGCTGAGAAGATGCTGCTTCAGCTCGACCCCTTTTCCCTACCTACCTACCGGCTTCTACGTTACAACTTTTCGTTTATACGTGTTTCAACTCTTATCTTATTTAAAATATTTAAAACAACGTTCTTTAATTATTAAAGGTTCGACGAGACATCAGGAGGTGAGAAACCTTTAATATTATTTCATGAGCTCATTTGGGTGTTCCACTAGGGGGAACTGCTGAAATGATGCGTACGTACTAGCTTTGCTATTTAGATTATTGCTAACAATAATAATCAAGACGGTTACGTTGGTCGTAATAAGACGGATAACTCTCATATATTAAATCAATGCCAAACGATAGAATTTCGATAGCCTTTTACAATGACGATGATAATGCATAATCGTGCTATCAAGAAAAGGTAACTATCGTTTGCTAGACGATTCCACAAAGTTATTTGAACAAAGTAATTTCGATTCGAGTAATGATTGTTTTGGGCCTTTGTTCAAGAGTATCCATAAGTCGTACGCAGGAAGACGGTAAGTCCCAATACTAAGTCCATGTATAAAGACGGAACGAAAGACGGTGGCGTGTGGAATAAAAGCATTGTTGAATTATGAGAGAAAACGGACATTTAGAAAATGATAAGTACATGGCAACGATACGATTTGTGGTAAGGCTTGTTCGATTAAGACGGAATCCAAAGACGGGAGACCAAAGGTAAGACGGCTATCTTTGTCTTAATTATGGATGATTTTTACAAGACGGTCAATAAGAGCCAACCACACAAATTAAAAAGAAAAGACGGCTGTGCAAGTATAATAGCAAAGCTAGTAACCCTTTCTCATGACGGCTTTAAATTAATTATTATTGTGGACATATTTTACTAAATGTAATATAAAAATAAATAAATATAATAATAATAATAATTTTAAAAAAAAGGTAAAAAATTAAAAATGAAAGAAAAAAATCTAGTAAGTGTGGGTCTAGTTACCTGTGTGCTAACTAAATTTATTGAAGTCTATTCCAATTAATACTAAACTTACTACTTAAATATCTACATTGATGGGTTTTATTCGTGATACTTGCTGATAAATAGTTATTTTTGGTAGATCATGAATCGTTGAAATTTAGTAAAACGAATATTAGGACTAACCAGCCAACTACGAATGATCAACCACCTCTGGGTATTGACGAATGGGACCTTAATGTAGCTTTTTGAATACTCAATACGTACGCAAATTTCAGAGACCAAAATACCTTTGAAACAGGTAGTATTTACTAGGGATGATGTCAACCAAATTAAATATATATTTTAATCAGTTCGGAGTCGACTATGTAATTAAATTTTGGAAAGTCAGCTTCTTATAAGAGTCATGGCTGTCTTCGGGTTTTACATCTGATCACAGCAAGCATTAAGTAAATTCAATCATCCATAGTCCATATCCACATTCACAGGATGGATTTAACCCCTAGAACTAATGCATTTATGACTCAGAAACGTCTCTAGTAAATATCTCATACTTAGAATATGTTATAATATTATAAGAACGGAATATTGCGATTAAGACGGTTATAGAAAACAATAAAGACGAGTTAAAAACTAAGACGGTGAAATATTCAAATGGTGTCGTTAAAACTATTTGATATGCTTGACAGGGATGAGTCAAGAAGTAAATAAACAAGCGCAAGACGGTAGCGCCTCTGTTTCAAGAAGCGATCTTGATAGACGAGAACGAATATTAAGACGTGAATTTATGGGAATTTTACACCATAATATTCGACTACTTCGTGAAGATTTTGAAGAAAATTTGCTCACTGTTGCAAGAGATGCAGAAGAACGTATTCTCAAATCCACAAACGATACTAAGGAATACCTACGCTCCGTCAAAGACAATGTTGGCCATCGCATCAGCAACATGCTGGACACATTGGAAGGAGTTGTGAATGACATGCGGTTGTCAGAAGAGCAGGATGTCCAAAGCCTGATCCAGCAACGACAAGAAAACGGAAAGCAGAATGTCAGCAATGCGAGTGACTGCCTTGAGACCACTAAAGCTCCAGAAACGGGACACAACACAGCCACTGAAAATGGTTGCGAAAATGAGGCAGAAAAGCGTTCGTGGATGAATGAACGTAAAAACTCAAAAGCCAATAACGAGTGTTCTGTTTCCACACAGTCTGTTCAACAACAAGCTCAGTATCGTCCTCAAATTCGCCCTCGTTTCCAGAAAGGTGACAATAAGCTGACAAGTGACAATGAATATTCGTTATGGAAACATCGTATTCGATGTGAACTACTGGCCTGGGACTGCTTGTTTTTGATCGATGAGACTGTTGAGCCTACTGAGATCTACAACGAAAAGGAAAAACGATCGATGGAAAGTGCTGTGACATCATACCTATTGTCAAACCTGGATGAGAAGCATCAACTGCTTGTGAAGAACACCAGGACTCCAACTGAGCTACTGAATCGGCTTGATCGGGTTTGTGAACCAATCAGTAATTACTCTGAGCACCTGTACAGAGATCAATTCAGCAAAATCAGATTCGATCCCAAACGTCAAACTGTTCTCGAATTTATAGCTGAGTTTGATCGAATCGTTGAAAAAATTCAGAAATGTCCTGATTCTGGGTTAACTGCTAACCAGATAAAGTACAATTTTCTTACTGCAGTTTCTGAAGTATGTCCCACTGTAAAACATATTGAATTAGCTACTCCGAGACCCGGGAAAACAGTTTCCCAACTCAAGGATTTGCTACTTGACGAAGAACAACGCTTGGATGAACTCCATCGTCGTGGTCAATTCACGGTTTCTGAAACCGCCATGTACTCGGGAAACTTCAAAAGTCGCTACCGGAAAAGCCTCAATTCTAATTCAGATCGAAGCAGTGGACCAACTCAAGGCAATGGTTTGACAGCAAGTAAGCGAGTTAAGAATACTCTCTGTACAATTTGCGGAATTTATGGGCATTCTCAGGAAGTTTGTCGCAACAACAAGAAAAAGTGCTACAACTGCGGATCTTTTGACGGACATTTATCCCGTGACTGCCCTCATCCTGAGACTGAATTCACCAAGAAAAATCGATTCAGGCAGCACGATCACCGTACTCAAATCCGACCCGGCAAAGTCGCCGGCAAGCGATTCAAGACAAATAATGATAACAAAATGAAAGGCAACTCCGGCAAAACTAGGATGCCTCTCAAAACGGCCATCAAACTGTCTCAACAACGAGCGAAACAAGGCAAGGCCAAACTCGCTTTTGTAATTGATCCTGAAGTTCAACCTGGTGACGAAACAATGTGCTGGATCACGGACGTCGAAGCTGATGACGACCCAGTCACTGCTCTCTTTGCCTCATCTGCGGACGAAATACGCTTGGAAGAACAGCAAGACAGACAGCAAAAACGGTCAAGTGCTGCACTGTCTGCGGTTGACAGTAAGTGTCATGATAAGACAAAACTTTGTTTCATTGCAGATTCAGGCTGCACTGATCACATGGTTAATGACGCAAATGTTTTTGTTAAGCTTAGAAAACTACCCAAACCTAGACGGATAATTTGTGCTAACAACAATGCTGATGCGGATCTAGTAATTAGAGAGATAGGCGATATTATCATTTTTAACAAATTAACCAATGCTTATAGCTGTCTCAGAGATGTTCTCTACGCTCCCGCTCTAACAGAAAATCTTTTCTCTTTAAGAAAACAAGTTAGAAATAATCTTTGCGCTGAACTTACTGACAAACTTATTGAAATTCGCGATACCTCTAATGGCAACATAGTCACTCAAGGTTCCTTTGATGGGACGTTTTGGTGGTTGCAATTTGATTTGCCGCTCTCAGGAGCCTCACCCATCAACCGCCAGAGCATCATTCTTGAAGTGTACAAAGGTATTGAAGACGGTACTTTACCGATGACTCACTTGGCTGATGCTGGGTCAGGAGGGAGTGTTGCCGAGGGTAGTCAGAATTCAGGAGGGAGAGAGACAGAGATGAATTCTGTTTCAGGACTCAATGGTTCGGATTCTCCTAAAAGGCCGCGGTTGGCTGATGGTTCCAATATGGAAACATGTGAAATTGTTAACGAGAGCGACCTAGCTAAAATCGGTGAATCTCTTACGCCCTCATTGAGAAATAATCTGGGTATGCTTTGGCATTTTCGGCTAAACCATGCGTCTAAGCAATATTTGGAAAAAGCTGCAAAGTTGATTCCAATTCTTAGAAATGTTAAATTCAATAATGATGTATTGGACTGCGCTGCTTGCAAACTAGCAAAAGCTAAACGCAAGCCTTGTAATGATAAACGGTATAGGTCTGAAATTCCATTTCATCGTATGTGGACAGATTTGATGGGACCAATTAAACCCTATTCGTACCAGACAATGAACAAATATGTCATCACGTTCATTGATGATGCTACGCGCTATGCGATGGCATATGAAATCCCAGATAAAATTCATGTTCACGTGGCATTAGCCGAATGTTTGGAGGAAATACGAAAAATCAAAGGACCAGACGCAAAAATCATTCAATTACTGTCTGATGGAGGAACTGAATACAAAACGGCAGAAATGAAAATTCTCCTAGCGCGAGAAAACATTTCCTTAACCCCTTGTGAACCAGCAACACCGCAACACAATGGCTGTGCTGAAAGTTTCAACTATGTGATTGCTTCCTCCATTCGAGTCAACCTAATTTCAGCTGGCATGCCTACCCATTTTTGGGGCCACGCTCTTAGGCACTCTTTACACATTCACAACAGGACTCCCAATGCTGCCAATAATTTTATTACGCCTTATGAATTGGTGTATAACAAGGCTCCCAACCTAAAGTATATAAAACGGTTTGGCTGTGAATGTTATGTCCTTGATAATAACGCAAAATCAAAACCTAAATTTGGGCCCAAGGCTAAGTTAGCATTCCTGTTAGAATGTGGAGAAACAGGATACGTCTTGTTAGATTATGAAAAGAAAACAATTATTCGGTCAAAAAATGTGGATTTCATTGAAAGCAAAGTATACGGTGATAGGCAAGGAAAGTCTACTGATCACTCTGAAATGTCTGACGTTTTTGAAACATTGGAAAATACGTCAATAATGTCCACAGGTGAACCTCAAGTTGAGATTCAAATACACCAAAATAACGATGGTGAACTGTGTGATTTAAATCAAAGCATAGGGCAACAGTCTGATAACAGTGATTCAGCTTCAGCTGATACCGTCCCTACAGATTCTCAGATTCCTCAGAATTTAATAGGAGGAACTGACGAATTTGATTTTTATGAGGTGTTTGGACAAGACAGCGAGGAAGATACAGCCTGCTTTGTTTCCCTCTTTTTGAGAGGTGAACCTGAAACTTATGAAGAGGCATTACTGAGTGAGGATTCGAAATATTGGATCGATGCGATTAACACTGAATTCGATGCTTTGACTAGATGCCATACCTGGAATATATTACCTAAATCAAAATTACCAACACACGTGAAACCAATCAAATCTAGATGGGTCCATAAAATCAAACATGAAGCTAACGGATCTGTTCGGTATAGGAGTCGACTAGTTGCAAAGGGTTTTGCAGACAAAAATTACTATAACAGAATGGAGACATATGCACCTGTAGCAAGACTAACCGACGTAAGATTCATGTTGATCATTGCAAACAAATTTGATCTTGACGTACACCAGTATGATGTTAAAACAGCATTTTTAAATGGGGAACTTGACAAGACAGTCTACCTTGAAGTCCCTGCAGGCTTGACAGAATACTTGGGTGAGGACTCAACGTTTAAGGAAAATTATGTATGCGAACTCAAACGAGCACTTTACGGTCTTAAAGTTTCTCCAAAAAGATGGTTCATTCGCTTCCAAGATACCATGACCAGAATGAACTTCAAACCATATAACTTTCAGCCCTGCTTATTCATTTGGCGCAACCAAAACAAATTTGCAATTTTATTACTTTATGTTGATGATATATTACTAATTAGTAATGATGACCACAAACGCCTTGATGTGGAGCAGCAACTGAAACGAGAATTTTCAATTAGTGACCTTGGAGAACCAAAGAAATTTCTTGGCTTAGAAATTGATCGTGACCGGAAAAATCGAAGGATATTTCTTCATCAAACAGGTTTTATCGAGTCACTGCTGAAACGTTTTGAAGTACTCAATGAGAAACCAGTTCACACCCCCATGCGACCTGGTGAGGAAATTCCTCATAAAAGTAACGAAAATGAAAACGTAACCAATATTCCATTCCGCCAAGCAATAGGGTCGCTACTCTACCTACAAAACGGTACACGACCGGACATAACGTATGCCACAAACATACTGAGTAGACGACAGTCAAATTTCACACTACATGATTGGGATTTAGTGAAGAGAATATTGAAATATCTCATTGGAACCAAAGACTATGGGATCTCATTCACTGGTAGCGTCGATAATGAAGTCAACTGTTACGTTGACGCTTCATTAGGAATAAATGACGAAAAAGGATATTCAACAACTGGATATATTATCTATATTTTTGGTGATCCGTTCGCATGGAGAACCAAGAAACAAAATCATGTTTCACTATCATCAGCTGAATGCGAATACGTTGCGATGAGTGTGGCTTGTCGGGAGTTGGCAAGTATTCGTGCACTTTTTGAACTAATACTTTGTCAAGAAATTGTCCCCACAGTGTTTGAAGATAATAAAACTGCCATCAGGTTGGCTGAAACTGAAGATTCAACCACCTTCAAGCACCTGACAAAACTTAGTTTCCATCATGTGAGGGAAGAAATTCAGCTTGGTAGAATCCAGTTGAAATGGATTAGTTCAGACTGCCAATTAGGAGATTTTTTTACTAAGCCTTTAGCCAAAGGAAAATTTATACAATTTAGGGACAACATAATTGCAAAGAAAACTGAATGATCTAATTTTTTTCAGACAGATTATGCTAATCTCGTACACAAAGACGGAAGACGGCTTGATGTCCTGTATTAGTCTGGACTCTGTGATCCTGGAAAGACGGACCTATCCAGAGAAGGAAGACGGATTACTCTTTTCAGATGATGTTGATGCTTGGTTCCATCAGCTTGGTACCACCTGTAGAGCCCCAGGAGGGAGTGTGAAGAAAATGGGACTACTCCAGTTGGATTCATGACGGCTGGGAACCGACAACAGCTGTGGCTTGGTTCAGCTGAGAAGATGCTGCTTCAGCTCGACCCCTTTTCCCTACCTACCTACCGGCTTCTACGTTACAACTTTTCGTTTATACGTGTTTCAACTCTTATCTTATTTAAAATATTTAAAACAACGTTCTTTAATTATTAAAGGTTCGACGAGACATCAGGAGGTGAGAAACCTTTAATATTATTTCAGGTTTCTATTATTATTATTATTATTTACAAAGCAACCAATTCTTCCCACGGCCACCGTTGAAAAAACGCTGCAAATGATTGTACAGTGGTTTATTATTATTTCGCTTCAATATTGATTTAAGAAGACTATCCATTTGTCATTTTAAATATTCCCATCATTTGTGAACATTCCCACCGAAAAACAGATGGTCACTATAGGGGAAAACTCCGTAGCAACTATTGTAATTTTAATCTATTTTATTTTTCTTAATTTCCTAATTAAAAGCTAAATTTTTCGCCTAACGGTACAGCTGGAGAGAGTGTTTGACGACCATTCCAATGAGTATAGAACGATTTTTATAGCTCCAAGAACTCTCGAGTTATACCCTCATGTCAAATTTCTAAAAATCTCCCAAATTCGGCACAAAAGCTGCGATAACTCGAGAACCAATAAAGCTATCGACCCCGTGATAGTCTCATTCGATTCAGCGTCCAAAAATCTATATAATTTGATACCACGTACACATTTTTCTGAAAAACCTTGGAAAATATGAATTTTCTCCCCCTCAAAACCCCCCAAAAATACCCTTAAAATTGAGCTAGCAAGTTGGTTCAAGAATTGGGCCGTCGTAGGACCGAGATTGATTTTTGGTGAAAATTTCAAATTTTTAGCTCTAACAGTTTGGCCGGAAAACTGCTAACGGCGTACGGCGTACGGCGGACGGCGTACGGCGGACGGACAGAAATTTTTTTATTGGATATTCGGATTCTACATGCCTTGAAACGTAAAACATCAAATTTTGAGGGGGGGTTAGAAATTTTTTTTTCTTGGGCGATTACAATGGTTTATTATTGAATAATAAACCAAAAACCGGTAATCGTAGAAACTCTTATCAGGTCTTACCTAACGAGAATCACATTCATTGAAACGGGCCTCATAGCAACATTTGATAAGCAACGGTGACAATCTTTGAAGCTTTTGATTTTCAAAAAATAGTCGCACTAACTATTGCCCATTAGATGTGTGTTCGAAAAATTGCTCCTTTTCTAAATTGTAGCAACATTCCATATAGCAAGACGAATCAAGAGAACCTCGAATTGAGGAGAGAAAACGAAACGACGCCGAACAAGAAAACGCGCTATTATGGATCCTATTGAAATTCTGTTCTACGTGATGAACGGGCTAGTTTTAGCAGTTGGGGCCATAATGATTCAGACAGTGGTCGTGTTCTTCCTAACGGCGTACGGACAAGATAACGTAACAACTGCGCTGGCTGGGCTCATGTTCCTTCTCGGTGTGTGCGTTGGTGGTTTTGCTGCTGTCGGATTCAGAGGAGTCTATAAGAGAAGTAGTAAGCTCAAAACAATCTACAGTATAGCGTTATGCGTTTTAGCCGGCATCATACTATGTTTCTCGGTGGTATCGTTGTTGCTCTCGGAAGAAATCACGAATGAGCACAAGTCCGAAGTGATTAAAAAGCTAACACCGAAAATAACAGCGTATCCGAAAAATACAGATTTCGTCGACAAATTGCAAACAAAATATAAATGCTGCGGATTATCTACTTACCAATACTCCGATTTATCCGAATTGCCGCCATCATGTTGCGGTGACACGTTAGACAAGTGCATGAAAGACCACGCGATTACCGTTCGCTGCGATACAGTATTGGTCGGCGGTGTTACGCGCAAATTGAAGGCAGGAATGTATACTGGCGTAGTGGGATCGCTTTATCTGTTAGCGCTCGCAGTACTCGTCCATTTCACTCCCGAGAACATGATGTGAGATTACAGATCGATATTACAGACCGTTCCTAATTTATTTCACCTTTTATTCCCAACAAATTTTCTCCAATTAGGTACCTATTCCCATAGCGCGAATGTATGCAGGGAATAGATAAATTAGAAATTATTGAGGTAGCGAGAAAAGCGGCGAAGCGGAGTGCGTAGATTATTTTATTTTTAAGTACGAGTCGGTAACTGGTAGAACCAATTATATAATCAATAATATACCTAACGATAATAATAAGACGTTTTACACACTTTTTGGCCGCAGATACACGGACATCAAACACGCTGACACTTGTTAGAAACGTTTTTCCGAATATAATATATATAGTGCTATGAAAATTTATCCCAAAATCACCTCCGTTCCGACGATCAAGAAAACTTCTATTCACTACCACTACACGAAAACATGGGAGTAAAAGATTTTTTTATTTTCACTTTTTAGCGGCTGCTGTTAGTGCTGTTATGTCACTGTTCATAAGTTCCATATTGTGCATCAAAGTGGATTCCCGGTCTCCAGTCAGAACAGACGAAGTAGGTGAAGTTTATTTTTCATTAATGGCTCTATATCAAACATAGGTAGCTAACCATGCACTTATGGCCCGAAAAATCTAGGCCGAAAAATCCGAGACGAAAGTAGTGAAATAATAAAACCAGCGGCTAGCATGAATCACACATCTCTTTTATGTTTGAGTTGATAACAAGTAGGTAGTAGAACCATTATTTGCAATAATAACTTGTATGCAATAAAATACGTTAGGTAGTGAATGATTTATCTAACAACTACTTATTGTAATTTTAATCGTTTTTATTTTTCTTGATATTCAAATTGAAAGCTGAATACTTTAATATAGTTGTTGAAGAGAGTGTTAAACGACCATTCCAACGAGTATTGGTACGATTTGTATAAATCCAAGAATTTTCGAGTTTGCCAAATTTCTGAAGATCCCCCAAATTTTACCCAAGAGCTGCGATAGCTCGAAAACCAATAATATGCTACCGACCCCGGGTTGGTCTCGTTCGATTCATCGTCCTAAAATCTAGAGAAATCTATACCAGAATCACCTTTTCCTGAAAAAACGTTGGAAAATACGAATTTTCTCCACCTCAAAACCCCACAAACTACCCTCAAAATTGAGGTAGCGATTTGGTCAAAGCATTCACCCGTTTTCAGGCCAGAATTTTTTTTTTTTTTTTTTCTATGAAAATCTTAAGAATTTACCGTTTATAATTTTAATATGAAAACTGCTCATCACATGAAAGTACGGTCTGTGAGCCAATCGATAAATAATCAAGCGTCATTTACTCGACATAACGAAAATTTCAAGACCTTAAACGTCGAAAAATAATTACTCTTATAGCCTGTGAAAATTTCAAAAGAGAAAAAACTTTAAATGTTTATAATCTCAGATCGAAAATCCGGAAACGGCTGATTTAGTTCATTCAGTGAGAGGACACTCAAAATTTCATCGAGTTTCATTCGTTTTCTACGGCATATTATAACGATTTATGTCACTTTTTGGCCGCAGACAGACAGACAGACAATTATTCAGAAAGTGTTCCTGAGTATAGTAGGTACCTACCTACTGAGAAAATGTCTTCCAATTTCACCTCCGTTCCGAATTCGACTTGTTGGACGATCACAATAGTTTCATTTACTAAGTAAACATGAAAGTAAAAATTAAAATCCGGAATATTTTCTTCAAGCGTGGTAAACATTATTAATCGTCATAACTACTATACCTTTTATTAAATTGACATTTTCCAGCCGAAAACTTCTTTAAAAAAATAAAAATTGGGCATTTTCAACTAGAATTTGACGTTTTTAAAGGGAGAATCTCGAATGATAGAATGGTACACCGTCCAATCGAATGTCCAGTATAATAAAAAATATCATTAATTCAAGTAACGCCATTACATAAAGACGTCACGTTGAATTTATTACCATCGAGGGGAATTAAACCATGATTAAAACGAGGCTTATTCGACTTGGCGTTGAAGGTCACCAAATAACCGTCTCCCTCGTCTTGACATCTACAGATAGTGCAACCTGTTGGTTTGTTGGCAAACTAAGCTGTGTTCTCTTCTTTTAGGAAGCTCTTTATCATATGTAAGACCTTTCTCAGCCAACAGCCATATTAGAACCGATTCGGGTGTTGAATTTGTTTGCAGCATTAATATTTTATGCATTTTTTATTTTCTTCATAGTATGATTCTACCTCTTCGATCAGCGCTCAAGTATATTACTCAGAAATGAGAAGAAACCTACGTTTAGAATCGAAAAATCTCTGGCGCTGAGAGGGATTGATTTCCATTTTTATTGTTGGTAATTCATACATTTTTTATTTGAATACGTTTTTCGAATAATTTATATTCTTTTGAATTATTGATTGACTACTAATTGTAAACGTAAACGTAAATTGTAAACGCTTTAAGTTCAAATGCCTGCTTAAAATACGATGAATATAGCAGTCATCATTCTTCACTACGACACAATTGCATCCGGACAAGTTTCAACAATTAGCCACTAGAGCGCTACGATTGAAAATGTTTTCTTGTTTCATGAAAATCTCAATCGTTGGTTAATCTACTCGATATCAATCATTTTACCAAGGTTGCCGTTAATAATTATTTACACCCTTGTTGTAATAAATTACAAGCAATTCCAATTGAATCTGGGGCGAGCGAAATTTTGATTAGATTGCACTTAACCGCATGGGAAATTTAGGAGCGGTTGGCAACATTGCGGTGTACGGGAAAGCACCCTTCCCTTCTCCGCGCTCATCCATTCAATTCTCTGTGGCAATGGTGAACGTGCGATTCTGAACGATTATCGATCCGTTAGATCGATTACACATGAGAGAGTTATTAATATTCGTGATCTTATAATCGATTTATAGAGTTGACTTTTCTGTGTAAACGATTTTTAAACGAAAGAACTTTTCTTTAGGAGGGAGGATTTTCTGGTGAAACGTTGAAGAATTAAACTTAAGTTCTTCGCATTGGTAAATCAGGCAGACAATGCGTTCTCTTCGTGCCAGCGTAGAACTTGCAGTATTCATCATCTTCTGAACCTGGCTACTACTTGCGTAGAAAGCTATAAAATAAATTTAACTATCATTGCCTTACTCATTTAGATACGAACATCCATTCGGTTGAAAATTAGGAGCAGGTAGGTGAATAAAGATCGATACTATAACCGTCCGTAGTATCGAAAGTTCACTATCGATACTTTTAGCTATCGATGTCAGCAACGATCAAGTTGGGATCGCTCTTCCCGATTCGTTGAAATGGAGGTTCCCCTCGTCGTATTTACACTAAAGTTTTGACCGTAGAAATTGTCCGTTCTACGAATTTCAATTTATCGCTTTAGTTATGAACTTGTGAACAGTGTGATGTGTACGTGAGAAATGTTAAAACAAAGTGCGACGGAAGGAATGCAGCCGAAAGTCATCGCGTAAAGGTGAGCGATACGAACCAAGCCCCCCACCGTTGCGAGTGTTTTGCCTCGTATGACCCCGTTTTTAATCATTATTTCTACTTTAATCGAATTTCCCACGCTGCGATTCTTCACCTTATATTTGCCTGCGGTCGCAGCTCATCTTAATCATTAATACAGTTCCTAGCCCGTATCAAATATCAGACTCGGATCAGATACCCGCCGAAGTGGTTGGTTAGCTTGGTCTGTCCCATCCGTCCCCTCAGTTCTTCATGTTAATCCGTTCCCCCGGTCGTTGATCCTCCATTTTCTGTTCATATAATTTGCTAAAAATATCATTTACCCTAAAAATGTGCCAATATTCACGGCGGAAATTCGCCATCGGTAACGGGCCGAGTTCGATGTTTTTGGTTTATTCGGTTACGAAGCGGGCGAGGGGGCTCCGTCCCGTTCTCACTGATAACTTCTGAACGTGGCGTCCCGCCCGCGTATCACAATACGTTCACTTTCGTTTGCCTTTCGTCCTATTTATCCGTTTCGTTCCCTTTTCATTTATTCAATCAAGAACGTTGTTCGGTATTGATTATTCGAACCAATTATATTTTTAAAACTGCCTGCTATTTGCCTAACGGACCTACATTGTGTTGTAACGTGCGAACCAACGGTTTCTTTCGACACCTGCCCAATATTTCTCTGTTGATGCTTAGGTTTTATGTATTTCAATTTGTAACTCCCTGCCTAATAATTTAATCGGTCGCGTCTTTCTATGGCTATATTAATTAGGTATGATTCAAGTAGGTTAGATCACCCGGGAAATTTCAAATCTCTAGTTCGTTCCATAGCCAGTTCTGAACGGCCTTAGAACTTTTTGTAGTAAATTGGGGTAAATTAAATAGTACTATTTTTTCTGTTAATTTATTCTGTCGATGACTTATTGCAATTCTTTCCTATTTTACCAAAATATTTCCCCAAAATCTTTGGCCTAAATTGCAGCTAAAGATTCATTCCATCCATGTCTTTTTACCTGATTAAAACCTACAAATAATGATTTTACGGCGTTTTTTTTACGACTAAACGGTTATGTAGTACCTAGATCATTCCATCGTTTTAAGGTGTTTTTTTTCATCCATTAATTAGATTTTTAATTTATTTCATTTTTTCCATAATGGAAAGTGGCTTGATCTGTCGTCGATGAATGAGAAAAAATTATGTGCGCCCCAACTATTGAAGGGTTATTATTTATTTTAATATGCTTCAACGATGTTCTGCTAGATAGAACTGCAGTGATATTCATTTCTACGCCATTGTAACTTTCCTCATTCCCTGTAGATTCTTTTATTTGCATTTAATATTTTTTAATTATCTTGAATATTATCATCTGTTCAAAATTTTTAGCTGTCGCCTGACCAATCTTATTCTATTTCTAGGTGAGAGGCGATGGTTGATATGAATCACTTCGAAACTACTAAGACTCGAGTCAGACGTGAGCAGTTCATCAACGACTTGATGGGTTTCCACGCAGCCATTGGAACTCCTTTGGTACGGCTGCCCAAACTCAATGGTCAAGACGTCGATTTGTTGACGTTGTACGAGACCGTAACAGGTCTTGGCGGTTGGGAACGTGTTAGCGATAACAACCAATGGTCCGATATCAACGAGCGGCTTCATCTACCAGTCGGTTGTGTCAACAGTTCGGTCGCCCTGAAACAAGTCTATCTGCGCTTCTTGGATAAATATGAGAAGACCCATTTCGTGCACAAAGGAGTGCGGGGAGAGCCCGAGGACGACATGGACTTTAATGTGACCCGTATGAACAAACAGTCGGCTCGCAGTTTGTTTACAATTCCGACCACGTACAACGATGAGCAGCATTCCCTCACCGAGGAGCAGCGATCGTTGCTGGGTCTTCATGCGCTCGGTCAGCGAGGGAAGATCGACAAACTTTGCTTGTCACTGTTGTCGCCGTTGCCGAACGAACAAGATTTCGCTGTCAATATCTGTTGCCTTCTGTCCATCCAATTTCGAGATAATCCTGTTGATTTGAGAAATTATCCAAAACTACTTGTTAACCTATTGGCGCATGCTGGCGTATTTACTGACGTCTACCTTCGGGACTACTTTTTGCAACTGTATGAAGAGGATCGAGGACACGAGATGAAAGGATTTTGGGTGAACTCCATCAAGCATGATATTCTATCGTGGCTGACGAACGAAAACAACTTCCGCGTTGGAGCCAGCGAAGATAGCGACTGTATCATGGCTGATATGCCTGAGAGAAGTTACTTGACTGAAAAACTGACCAACTACGATTTCTTTATCCATCGGATCTGCCAAATCGCTAGAGTGGTTTTAAATTTTACGGAACACTACGAAAATGCCGCGCTGATGGCTAGTGACGTGACTGCTGTGCGTTTTGTTCTTCTGTGTTGTGACTGCCAAATCGAGCGAATATGTGAATTCGGTTGGGATATTTTGTGTTCGATCGCGTGTCGAATCTGTTTGAGAACAATCGGTTTCAGTGAAATTACTTTCCTTGTGCGAGAGGCGATTAACTCCGAGGATATATCATTAGTTGTAGCTTCGTTGAGGGTGCTCAGCGAGTTGGCCAAAGTAGAAACGAACTCGAATATTCTACTTGACTGCGTCGATCGGGAGATCTTTTTTAAACTCTGTACTTATTTAACTTTGCAGGATGTATTTGTCATTCTTTGTACATTAGAAGCCCTGTACTCGCTTAGTCAGTTGGATAAAGTTTTCTGTGATCGTATTTTCCACACTGCTGGGTCGATAAGCGTACTTGTGTTGCTGTTGAGGTTCAGAATTCCAGTTTCTGCTACGTTTGGTACGTGGAAAAATGTTAGGATAACTGAAAGGGTCGTCAGCGAGGATGGAACAAAAGTTATTTCGGAAAAAGAACACGGCCAGCTGTCAGTGAGACCACCGCTACTCGAGTTGGTACCACCCTTGCCTTTTCATCAGCCGCTCTATCCTCCGATTGCAACAGAGGCCTCTCAAGGAACTCCTCAGCAGATTGTTCATTGCGCACCTAACGATAGCTACGTCTCTAGGCCGCCCGTTCCGGTTCCGCAGGTTTACAACTTCCAAAATACGATAGCTCCTCAGTTACAGAAATGCTGCACCGGAGTCCCGGCTGAAACGGTTTTTCGACCACCTCAGCAGCAAAAAGAAGAAAACATCGCAATCTCGAAGGACCTTCCCTCGGCAATGTCTTCGCCTCAACCGAGGCGTAATTCGGTTCTTGGTACAGTACTGAAAAATTCCCCTACTATTCAAAACGGCATAAAAACAACGATACCAGTAACAGTGAGCACAGTCGGTCCAGCGGTTACTCTGAAAGCTCATTTGGAAGAGCCTGTCACAAAAATTGTGAAAATTAATAATCCAAGCAGTCAAGTTATAATTGATACGATGAAAAGCATAAATAAATCTTCACCCAAAATAGACGTGGACTCGATGAAGAACTCTTCGTACGTTACGAAAAGTCTCACTCTCAACGGGAAAGAATATTTTGTTGCAACGCCGCTGTCGCCACCGCCTTCGAAATCCGAAGAAAGCAGCAACTCGTCGAATAGCGACGATTCGCAAGATAAAGTGGTTACAAACAATAGCAACCATTGCGGTGTTGGGAGTTCTGAGGAAAATTCGAATTCATCTGTTTCAAACAGTGATACGATGACAGCGACAAACACGAATCAAAAGGATCTCAGTCTTAGTTGTAATAAAAGTTTTTCTGGTCACATTCTCGCCAAGGAAAGTGAGAAAGATGGAGTCTCGATGAATATCAAGTGTGATGAAGCGGTTGAAAGTAAACCACCAGTGGTGATTCCTGCAGCCCCTGCAATTATGGTAAATGGGGTCTCTGAAGAAATCAAAGTCAACGGGTTGCCAGAAGAGACGCCAACACGATCCCCGCCCAGTGACTATCTTTGCGAGTGGCGCAGCTGCTTGAGAAAATTCTCTTCGCCCGAAGGTGTCTTTACGCATATTTCTTCGTCTCATTGTCCTCAGACAATGTTGGACGGCCAGTGCCGATGGGGAAGCTGTTCTGCTGGTAAAATGGTTTACAAATTCCTGATACGTCATATACTCACTGCGCATTGCGATCCGGAGAAAATGCTGCCGACTAGAGTGCGACCGCCTGAGCCAAGGTCGCGGCCGGGTCTTGTCGAAAGACGGATGCTCCTCAGACAGCAACAGATGGCCCGGACAGCCTCGCTTCGGCCAACGCCTGGACCTCATCCTTTTGGATCGTCTCCGTTGCCGTCCACGTCCTCGTATCCTTCTCCTTCACCTGTCAACTTTTCAACGCCACCTCCTCCGAACCATGAGCCGGTCCAAAGTATGCAGCATTTCCCGCTACAGCCTATGGCACCGCAGCAGCAGCATAACTTCCCTTACCCACCTCCTCCAAGATATATCAACACCGGTCCTCCACCGTTAGCTAACACGCCGGCTGGCGAAAAGATTGCCGAAAGCATTCGCCTAACGTCGGCTCTCATCCTGCGCAACGTGGCCCGTTTCTGTCCCGCGTCGCGTCTCAAAATTCTTCAACACGAACAGCAAATTGTCGAAATCGCCGCCTCGGAAATGGACGCCTCCAAAGCCGCCGCCGAATGTCTCTTCTATCTTCGTGTTGTTTAAAAACATTGAACTCCTTCGCGTCTAAATAATTATTGCCGATTCCAAATGTTTCTTTTCCTTCTTTTTTGTTTTGTTCAAAGGTGAAGAAATATTCCTTCGAGAAGTGTTCGTTGTTCTCTTCTTTCTCAAGCCAGTCCGTTTTAGCTGGCAATGGCGTTCCGCATTCAAACTATGTTCGCATGGTGTAAAATAGTGTACAGGAGATAGATCTCTTCAAAGATTGTTTTGAAGAAATTAAAAGAAAAAAACAATTATTGAACTTCGTAATTTATAATTTTGTATGTCACCCTTGTATACATGTCCTTTATAGCGTATTGGTATATAAATACATAATATAAAACTTTACCACGGACAGTATTGTTTTATTGTGAAAAACTATTCTCTTGAGAATTGAACTGTATATTTTGTATTTTAATAAATAATTTTTGTTATCACGTAGCCGACAGCTGTGGAATGTATACACTTTTAGTTTGACTGTGCGGTTTTATATTTGTATTAGTTGCACACATGATTGACAATGATGATAATGTAATTATATTTTTTATTTCAATAATTTTCATAGGCACTTTTTTATGGGCAGTTCCCAATTTTTCATAGAAAAAGCTATGTTCTGCTTAGTCAATATACTAAAGATTCTGATCGTTACTGGTGGAGTGCTGACTCGAAAGTCCCGTATTCATGATCCCTAAATTTCGAACGGAATAATTGGTTTTGTATTCAACAAATGTGAGCGATGGTGGCCAAGAATCGACTTTGGTTACCGTTTCCCAATTGAATGTGTAAAATCAATTTTGACGGCCCATGAGACGAAACAACTCATTTGGTTTCATACTCTAAATGTTCTCTAAAAGATTTTAGGTATTTAGAATGCTTAGTAAATTGATTTTTACTAATCTTCTCTGAGAGATATAAAAAAAAAAAGAAAAAAAATGGACTGAGTGACTTAAAAAATGATGACTGATGAAGAATGATGACTTAAAAATGGACTGAAGAATGATGACTTAAAAATGGACTGAGCCAATATTCGGCAAGAAAAAAAGAAAGAATTTTTTGAGTAGAAAAATTGACTGGGTTATTCAATAATAGCCATTGTAATTTTTTTCAAAATTATCTTAACCGTCCACCAAGACTTAATGGTTTACATTTCGAATACGACGAATATCCGACTTAAAAAAATTCTGTCCGTACGCCGTCAATATTTTTCTGACGAAAGAACTGAATTTCTTGAGATTTCTAACAAATCGGTCAATCTTGGTTAAATAATAATAATAGTTGAGAGCTTTAATGGGTTCAAGTTATCGCAGCTTTCGCGTAGAATTTTTGAAACTTTCAGATATTTGCCATAACTCGAGAATTTTTTTTTTTTGCAGCAATTAAGGTCGTTCTATACTCGGAATGGTCGAATGGCGTTCTAATCTCGGGATGGCTTCAGCTGTACCCGTTCGGCAAATAATTCAACTTTTAATTTGAAAATTAAGAAAAATTAAAATTAGGTAGGTACCAACCACCAATGGGGGTGGTACCAATTAGGTGGGGTTTAGGTAGGTATAGTCACCAATTCGAAACGATCTCAAATTGATGGTTACGATCACCAATAGTTTCTTGAATCATAATTGAAGAAAAGGAATAAGGAACCACTGTAAAATCATTTGCAGAGTTTTTAGATTTAACTGAATATCGGTTTGCAACCCTATCGGAGATTAGAATGCAAATTTGATGGCCAATAGGCCGTGCGAATCGTGCAACGACCAGGAAACCGCCTACCTATTGCGGATTTCCTTATTTTTTCATCTTCTTAACGATTAGTTGAAGCTAATAGGCTACGTTTTTCTTGATGAACCATGGAAAATTATCCTATCATCTTGGATCAAAATCAGCTCCCGACGCCTAAGTGGCAAAAAACAATCGCAGAAGCGATAGCACTAATAGAAAGTTCCATTACTTCCCTTACCTTTGGGACCAGCTTGGAAATGTTGACTTGTTCAATACGTTTAGTATAATAAAAACTTGTTGATTTTCCATTGGGCCATTTTTTCCACGATTATGTTTCGTCGGTACACATAATTCGGCATAATGTTGTCGCTCGGATAGAATTAATAATTTATTGTATCAACGGTCGCAATTTGCCCAGAGGACATTGGCCTAAGTTTGCATTTTATGTTAGTTCAGCTGGCGGAAGGTGAAGAGAGATCAATTCTCATTAAATATCAATAATTCGGTACCAACGTTGACAGAAACTTCCGCCGAGAGGGTGACAAACGACAGTATCGTCGGCTCTCTCTGCATTGGAAGTGCTTCGTTTTTGGTGAGATATTGATTTTGTAATACATTCGTTAGATTCATTGTTTTGTAGAATCGCTCGTCTTTTTGCAGTACTTTTTTTCATAAGCTAAAGCGCGAGAATTTTTTGTCGTTGTAAAGCAGAAAAAAATTATCAGCATTTCATAGTTTCAATTTATTTTGTCTATACTTTCAAGCTTGACTGGATTACCGGATAAAATCAGAAATATTTCTCATCTCTGCTCAGAGAAACTAAAAATTATTCCAAACCCTCAAACTCCATTCGAAATTAAGTAAAATAGAGGAGCTAAAATGTTCAACTGCGGCGACATTGTCGTCAAAATAGGAAACTCGAAACCGAGTATCGTCAGGAAATCAGGAAACGCGGGTTTTCAATGCGTTGAACAAATTCCGAACGAAACGGAAGTCGCATGAGTCAGAAGTTGTATCCATCGAGTTCCTAATAATAATCCAACGCTGAAATGGTTAATTTTTTTCCGTGATCACACCTTGTACAATCTTATCTTTTCGATTTATCTTTCGAATAGGTTTAACACAGGTGTTGTCATAGCTGGGTGTGGTGTCCTGACTGCGACTGCCGACCCTCTTCACAATTCATCAGTTCTCGACTTTTATTCGCGCAATCGTTAAATTTCCAACGACGGAATGAGCATACTTCAATAAAAAAAATTCATTTCAGCCTCAATACGCACGTTTTCTCTCGCCATTGGAATATGTATCGTTCGATTAAGGTAAGCGGTCAGTTTAATGAGAATTTTTAAATGAAAACGCAATTTAATTTCAGGCATTGATCCATATAGTGCGACCTTTGGTCACGATGGAATTCAATGAAGAACTGTTTTGTATCTTCCATACCCGATTGTGAGCTGAGTTGAGTCGTTGTTCAAGGGTGCGTGTAATATGCGAGAGTTTATTAATGGCATTTTAGGAGCTGTTAAAAGATAAACACTCGAGTTCTTGGCTCAAGGTAAAAACCATCCAATGAGGACGTAGGTAGAAAGGTTTTCATTTTACGATACGAAATTTCAAGTTTTATTGTACGTTATAAAAAAAAACTTTTCATCGTAGAAACGGTAGGTAGCCGGCAGAGGAAATTTTCTGAATAAAAGTTAAAGAAAATTAAATTTCCTATGTAAATGATTCTATACGATTTTTATCAGATCCCATCATTTTACAGAATATACGCTTATGAAGTAAAAAAAAAAAATATTTTTTTTCTTAAAACCACGTAATCTCCATTCAGATGCCAAGATTCAAAATACAAACCAGTAGTTTCCTTGTTTGAGTCGGTAACAGGAATAACCAATTTATAATATCAAGAAACTCATATAATGGCCGCAACACACTAGCACACTACAACTGTTATTGAAAAAAGAAACAAAAGAAGAAAAACGCAAGAATTAGATTAATAATTCGGAAGTGCAGTATGTGAGCCTAACCACATAAGCCAAGTTTTGTAAAACTGGATCATTTTTATAGCAAGGACACCCAAAAATGTATAACCTGTCATGAAGAGGAAATGAGGCGTCATTTAGGTAGCCGTCGCTCAAAAAAAATTTAAAAACTCAAGCATTCGCATTTATTGATCTTTACAGTCAGTAAGAACTTAACGATAAAATATTTTCGTAATATCCAGGTCATAGGTACTTGATGAACCTTTCTGGCCCTGAAGATGCCCGAATGGGCGAAAGACTTCGGCAAATAAATGAAACAATGGAGAAAGAGTCGCCTCACTCCCACAATTACCAGAAAAACTTCAATCAAGGATAGGGTCATGTATAGACAGTAGAGATTAGGGTTGCCAGGCTTTCGAAAATTATATTTTTTCTTCATCTGGGCTTGAAACAAGCTCATACGATACCCCTTGCTAAAAATCGGCTCTCATAAATGCTGACTTTCTCTGTTCAAGTACCATAAAAAATCATGATATTTATATTCTTACTAATTTTGAATACACAGTGCGACTTCGAAACAAAACCGTTCCAAGTTTTTTTTTTTCTATTTCGATTTTTACAGGCTATAAGAGCAATTATTTTCTAACGTTTGAGGTCTTGAAAGTCTGTTATAACGAGCAGATGACGCTTGAGTTTTTATGTATTAACTCACACACCGTACTCCACGTTATGAGCTTTTTTCACATTTCACTTGCGCGTATATTGTGTATCGATTTTCACCGGCAGCAAAAATCAGTATATTTGAACGCTCAAGGGCTTGAAATGTTTGGGACGGCGATTGAATGACAACTGATTTTTATCGATAGGTCACATATCGCCGTACTTCCGCGTTATTCACGTAGGTATTGACTATAATATTATGACTTTTACAGACTCAGACTGCATAAATGAATATATTTGAACTGTAAGGGACTTGAACTTTTTATGTCAGCTGAACGTCAATTAGATGTTTCCTACGAAATGAACAACTTATTTGTTTGTCTCTTCAAAACCAAAAACTCTTCAAAATTTAGAGGGAAAACTCAATTTTGACGCGAGAGGGACGCAATAATTGATTTGAATGTTGTGTTGACTGTATAATTTAGTTTCCAATTTATATTCTATTTCGTCTGAGTATTTTTTTTTAAATTTGCCGTCTTTTATTTTCAGGTTCACGCCACAATTTGGTGGGTCGCCATATTTCTAGCAACAGGTACTAAATGGGTTTTATTTTGCACGTTCCGATTCCCATACGAGACCAAATCTCGAATTTTGAACTCCAAAATGTCTATTCATCATAAATTTCAAGTCCGTCATAATTCCCTTTCAATTGCCAAAACTGTAAAGTTCCCAGTAAAAAAATTTACTTCCCGCAGGATGGGCGCAACAACCGAGCAGCCAGATTTCGGAAACGATACCAATGAATCTGAGGGATTGCTACAACACCTCGTACATTATAATCAGAGAAAACCTTTTGCCTATGACAATAACAAATTTGATCGCAATTCTACGTAAACTCGAATCTTCGACGTACAGCTTGAACAACAGAATTTTAGCCCCGGCTCTTCTATACAAGTCAGTTCACGATCAAATCACCATTTTTTGAACAACTCGATTTTCCAAGCAAATTTGTTCGAAAACGTACGTTCTCTCTTCAGATATCGTTATGACGGCATCGAACGCAATCCGGACGTCCAGTCCTCGCCGTACGTCAAACCTTACGCTCGATCCGGATCAGAATACTACATTTACAAACTTATCATGAATAAAATCATCCCCTCTTCATCCAGCTCTTCAATACCAGACGGTGTCTTAACGTGGGTTGAAAAGGTGAAATTAATTTACTCTGCAAAAACAATATAATTTTAAAAATCTGCAATGTATTTTTTTTTCTTTTACAAAATAAACCCGCAAATGCTGTTTATTCACAGTGCACTCTTCACGCTATGCTGAGTTTGTCCATCGATAAATACGACAGAGGAGATGGTGACGTGCCATGCACGAAATTGTCAAAGTATTCCGACTGGAACAGCAGATATCCGAGATCGCTAGCTAAATCGGCGGACGCAGAAATGATGTGGTAAAACTCCAGAGTTTTAATTTCAACGATTGAGCTCTTTGAGGTAGAAAACTTGAGTGTAGTCATTAGGCAGATTGGGATTTCCAACGGCTCTTTAAGGCTGGAATTTTGAAACCAAAGTTTACGCTAGTTGAACGAAGAGTATTTCATTCGATATTGCGAGCCTGAACACAGCGTGTGAAATCGATTTTTATTTATTCGACAGGCCGAACTACGACAACGGCTACTCAGGAGATTACCAATTTGCCGCTGGCAACTACCCAACAGCTTTGAGCAAATGCCCGATGGAAAATGGAGTAGTATATAATGAGTAAGTAGCTGCTGCATACATATCCATAAAATTCTTTCTGGTCCAGTGCTTCCACGCTATCTCTATTGTCCAACTGTCCACTATTTTCAGGTTCGGATCAGTTTCACCTGGAATAGTAATCGCAGGAATTGCCGCTGGTCTCAACTACCAAACAGTGCCGTACAATTCGTACTTCGTTCAGCCGAGAACCTCGCAAAGAAGGAAAGTGCAGAGCGGTATTGATCACTACCGTAATCTTATGAGCACCAGTCGACAGTCAGGTGGTAACGGGGGATACGGAGGAACTCAGTCACAAGGAAACATCGGCTGGCCCAACTCTCAAGACAGCAATGGTTACCGACCAGCAGGAGTTTTGACCCAGGATGGCTACGGCAGCAATGGTGGGCAAGGTATTGGATATGGAGCAAATGCCAACAGCTATGGCACAGGCGGCAATGGCTACGGCTCTAATGGCAATGGTTATGGAAGCGGCCTAGGAAGCGGTAACGGCGGAAATGGCTATGGAAGCGGCCTAGGAAGTGGTATCGGCGGAAATGGCTATGGAAGTGGCCTAGGAAGTGGTATCGGCGGAAATGGCTATGGAAGCGGCAGCGGTAATGTATATTCAGGAGGCAATGGCTATGGCAATCCCCAAGGCAACAATGGAATCGGTAATCAGTATGGCGGAGGATCAAACTTAGGAAGTGCTGGTAACAACTACAACCCTTACGGACAGATTGACGTTGATAGCCGCTATGCTGCAACAATTGCAGGTAAATAATGATTCAACTATCATTTGTAATTATCTTTGTGAAGTATGCAACTGGCAGCATTTGCAAGCAGTCGGTTGACCCAGTCTCAGATGAGGGAACTACCGGTTGTTATTGGTTTCAAGAATTTAACAAGACTTCCCAAATAAAGACCTCTAGCCTATGTTATTGTGACTTTGGCCTGGCTTTGGTACACGGGTCGACCCTAGCAGGGAGGTGCTGCGCCCAGATTCCACAACCATCCTGGATGGCTTTCACAAGAAGAAGTTTACCTCCTTTGGTGGTAGAGCTCAAACGTTTGACCATTTTGGGTTGTATAGGGAGCTGGACCCACGTGTGAAATGTGCAAGTTTGTCGGGTCTGGATATGCTTGGGTCCGGTTTGTCAGGTATGGAGGGGCTTTAGCTTAATGCTAGGCAAGAAGTGGGTCATCTAAAATTGCTCACTGTGCAAAATGGGGGCAAGATGATGAAGCCAAGATCAACTATTTTCCTCATCTTCCATCCACAAGTCTATGTAGGACAATCAGGCTCCTAGAAATAGCCATGCATTGCAATTATTGTGATTGCCAGAGAATCACTTGATTTCTAATAGGATCATGGTTTGAAAAATGTGTTTTTACAATTCAGGTATTCTGGCATTGGAATCACTTTTACAAGGACCTGAAAACCTGATATCCGTTGGAGCTAAAGGTGCCTGGAACAGTTCATCGGTTCCAAAATACTACTTTTTACAAAATCCGATCGACAGAAACGTATTGACAGATGCGAGGATCACTGGGGGCGTAGACGGTGAGTATGTTGTGTCTTGTAGGCAGGATTTTCCGGTTAAATTCAGAAAATTACTTTTTACACGCCTAAATTAAAACTGTGCCTGCTATTATACACAGAGAGACCTAATTATGGGTTATGATCTATAGTTAGATACTAATAGATTTAGATACTTTTTATCAAATTGACAGGATTGTACATGGGCACAAATGTCCAGTCTTGGACGAACACCGCTGGCGACATGAAACTGTCTCAAATTTTGGACGCCTACTATTCAGATAAAGGCGTTCTAGCCTCTGGAGTGAAAGCGTGCGGAAGGCGCTACAATTTCGGCCAATTTACTAACCAGCTAACCCAACAAGTTCGTATAATCTTACCTTGGTTCAACTATTCAGGTTTTCAACACCTGTTTCCTATGCTGTTAGCAACGCATTTCAATTCAAGAGGGAATCTATCAAGGAGATTCATAGCTCTAAGGCCTTTTTTAGCAGAAGGACCTCAGTTGACTATTACTAATTCCTGCACAATGGGCAATATGCATCAAACTTGTTTATTTCGAAAGTACATACCTATCATTCCTATTTTCCAGACGTACGCGACAGCATATATGTTGAACAACGATTTGCCACCCACAGTTATAATTGAGCCTGCAGGAGTAGCAGATTTTTCTCAATATGCTGCTCAAGCTACATCTAACTACATATGTAAGATTTTGGGTCACTCGGTTTTTCAAATAATAACCACAATGCAAGGACTATCAGTACAACAGGAAGAATAATTAGGGAAAACAACACGTTTTAAATTTTATAGCAAATTCTTTGTTCACAGCAAGCCTCCCTGGGAAACAGTGTGGAGATAATTCAACAGCACCTAACTCTCTCCCGTATGCGGACATTACCATTGTCGTCGATTGCAGCTGGCAATACCGATTCGTCGCTGGCATATTCAAGTGAGTTGACCACTGAAGACGCTTTCCTAGTCAGAAACTCCCCCATTTCCAAATCCATCATTTTTCGCCTTAAAGAGTTCGAAGCAATTAGAATTTCAATATCCGGTTTGCTGGTTAAATTACGAATCTTGTAAGGTTGAGGGAGAGAAAACTGAGGGGACTTATTCACTAATTCCTTGTATTTCAGCTAAGATCTTTTGCCCGTTAGGGTATCTTCAGGCCTTTGAATAACCACAGGTTATATCAGTGTGGAATTTGCCTGTTGCAGTTATTTAGCAGAGAAAAGCGATTTCTGGAAATACGGGAGCAATCTGACCATCATCAGCGCTAAAGATGGATTTGTGTTAGCCGAATCGATTCAGTCACCGTTGGACATACCGCGGGATTACAACCAAACAGGTAATTTTTTGATATTACAAAAAAAAATTAATTTATGTAAATTGAAACATTATCTATAAAAGGCCATTTGAATAAAAACTTTCTCATTTCTCAGATATAATTTTTTTCTTTGTCATAGATACAAGAAACACTTTTTTAAACTTTTATTCCTTACGATGTTATGAAATCATTCTTTCCATTATGAAATCATCATTCCTTACGATGTTATGAAATCAAAGTACAGTCTTTGCATTAAATATATCAAATTTTACTTTACAGTTGTGGGTGGATTCGATTTTCCAAGGGTGCTCAGCCAATTGAAAGCAAGATTTCTGAATAAATTGCAAAACTCAGTCTATACGCAATCAGCTGGAGGCTTACCACATGTGGTCATATTCGTCCCAATGACCACAACTATGAGCGATACTGATAAGTCGAACGCTCTAGACTACATTAATTACTTCCGCTACAACATTCCAGGTAAACATAAATATATGGTTGGAAATTTGGGGACTTAAATATACACGCTAAAAAAAATCCCTGACCACTACATTTGGAGGGAGTCTGGTATTTATGTAGGCTGGTATCAATAAGCAAGCACCGGATTTCTGAGAAAGAGAGCTTGAAATCGACCAAATCATGATTCCTCGGTTTTGCAATAAGGATATGCGGCTCAATGCCACTATCTAGACGTGTACAGCTGCGCAGAACCATTATGGTGTTCATCACACGTCTTCAGATAAACCCCCGTCACGTTTGGTGTGGTCCCCAGCGCCTTCTAACTGCTGCCTAACAGCTGTTTCACACACTACCTGTTGTCTAACTTTTGCATGCCCAATGTCGTTGGCCAACAGAATTTTTTTGATAGTGGCGGATGAGGGTGAAGCTCTTGTTGGCCTATACATAGAAGCACATTGTATTGAGCCAGATGAGACTGTGCGGTCCTCAGAGCGATAAGAACCAAAGTTAGATTCACAGCGGCGGATGTGTGCAGCATCTGCAACGATGTTGAATGGGACACAATCTTACACTTGTGTGCAGCTGCCCTGTCTTGAAATCAAGAAGATTGTGACACTTCGCGAAGGAATCACGGCCGATGACCAGATTTTGAACATTTATCTCGCCTACTTCTCTCGATGAATTCCAACAATTATTTAGGTTTATGCTGACATCAATTAGGGTGAGATGCATAATTGTCAACGAGGTTTTTTTTTTAGAATAACTTGTGTCTATTGGATAGTATCCTATTTAGCAATAAAAAAATTTTAACGTTGCTGTCTAGTAGTTTTATGGGTTAAATTTTATAGATTTGTACATAATATGGTCGCAGTATTGTAACATGATAATGTTCCATATTGTCGTGCCGAAGAACAAATGTCAAAAAAATAATGCCTGAGCATTTGAAATTTGTGTTTGCAAAATGAATTTATTTGAATTTTTCCTACTCAAAATCGCCGACAATATTTTTTCAGATGTGAAATTTTTGTATTTGGTACCAAGCTCTAAAGACATTTGGGCTCCTTTTGCTGATAACAAAGACAGGGATATCATTGTCTCCTCCACCAGTTCGGACATGGCCATAACGCTACAACCTTTGATCAACCGGATCAAACAAAGTAAGAATACAGTAATTTTTGTATGGTTTTGTTCGCTTGAGATTTGACATTCCAAGGAAAATGAAATTATACCTTTGCTATTCTGCTTAGCCAGTATTCAGTTATCAGAGTATAATGCTAGTCAATTTTTAAGGCAATGAATACTTGGAAGTTCAGAATTAACTTTCATTGCACCTATTCCAGTACCTCGCCGCTTGATTAACCCAAACTGTGGGAGATATTTTGACGGAAGTGCCAACAGTCAAGTTTCACTCGACGGATACTTATCACCTAATGAAATCCATTACTACAGAATCCATCAAAACTATTTCTTCAGAGGAACCAATGCTGTCGTTACGGTAAGAGCCATTGTCCTCGCCCTTCCTTCTAATGAAACCATAATAACTTCACAATATATAACCAACTCATTTCTTCATGGGTGATAAACAATATATTTAACTATTTCCACCATCTACTTTTTCAATATATCTTCTTTTTTTTCTGTGTCTTGTAATTGAATCGACTTTTCCCTGCAGATATCAAAAGCTCAAATCAACTCACCTACGCTCACAGTGTGTAAATCAAGGAACAATCCTCTGCCAACTCAGAACACGACAAATTCAGGAAGCGACAGCGTAGCTTGTACTCAAGTTACCAGCGCTGGAAATTCGTTTTCGTTCAAAATCAACAACGAATGCAGCGATGATTATTACGCAGCTCAATGCAAACCCATCTATTTCTCGATTTACAACCCCAATTATAGTTATGGCAACAGTCCAGCCAATTGCAGAGGTAAGCATGACCCGATGCCTGGATTCTGCCCGCATGTGCAGCTGCAGCGCCATATTGGTCCATATTTCACTTTCTATTCTAATGACTAATTGGTCAATCGTTTTTCAGACTCAGCGTGCCGATTCCCCGATCAGTCGAAATACACGATATCTCACTATGGATTAACTTGCTACAGCACAGCCAGCATCTCGTCCGTTTCTACGCTAATTTTCACTTTTATAGGAATGATCTTCTTTTTAAACCGGGATTAATTTAGTAGGTCGAGCCAGAAGTTTCTCCAGCCGAAATTGACTACTTACATGACAGCGTGGTCAGTTTAAATGTAATTAAACTTTCATAAAGAAAATTTGTATCCCTTTGTAGCTATCGAATTCAAGTTAGGCCACAACGAAAGGGTACTTCCTAAACTCTTCTGATAGGCACCCGGCTGAATGGCCAAGAGCTTTTGATTTGTTTGAGGTCCGATAGTGAAAATATTTTTCACCTAAACTCTCGATTTTAGAGAAAACGCCAGGTATTTATATATAACTAATAGTTGTAGCTGTATGAAGAAATAAAAATCTTAGTCGGTAAATAATTTTGTAGATTACTTTAAACAAACAATATGAATGTGTCCGTAAAATAAGATTCATTTAATTAATTTACTCCCTGTTGAAAGAACATCTTCACTATGACGACAATTGAAAACATTTTCCCTCCAACAGAACTGATCAATTTATCTGAGCCAACAATAAAGCTCAGATTTTTCCCACAGTTTAACTTGGCTTTCCCACACCATGACAAGCCCGGAATATGAGTGGAGTTGGGAGTTCAATGTAAACTCGCCCGAATTGACACTATTATGACTTCCCCGAAATATTTTTGTACTAATCATCAAGTGGAGTCTTGTAAATAAATATTTTCATCCATTATTTTCATATTTAATTGCATTTTTTCTTCTACCCTGTCCAACCCTTCATAGCCGATTTTTCGTACCTTGCCATTAATATTGCTGAAGCTGCGCATCTCTGGCAGGAAAGTTTATTATCATGAGATCTGTGTAGTTTTCATTCTTGTATAAAATTGATTAAAACAATGGAACGGTCATAAAAAATTAAAAAACACCACAGATCGAGCTACTGAGGCGACGAGATGTCTACTGTTGCAGTTGGACAGTGTTTTTCCGACTGTGCTTGTTGTGTATGATTTTCCTGGGAGGACCCCACAGAAGTGCGTTCGGATCGATCGTGAGCCGCGGCTTTTTGAACTGGTTCGATCTGATATGTTCTTCGACAAGCTTTGGCGTCACACAGATTACATGTTGCCCCTTCCAGTATTTCACCATATTCATACTTTGAAGCGTTGAAATAATGTCCGTCTGCGTTATACTGGTCATTTCACTGTTGAGAAATGAAAACGGGGTTTCAATAATAAAATAAAACAGAGAAGCGCAAGCTAGGGTTATCGGAGATCATAGATATGCAGATGGTGAATCAGTTGTTAGCAGAGAATCAATCTTCAGACTCTGCTCATTTTTTTTTTTTTTTTTTTTTTTTTTTTTTTTACAGAAGTTAACCATCTTGAACTGTTCAGAAACTGAGAAGTGAAGGTTCAATAGAGTGAAAAATCTGCAGGAACTTTAACGTCTCACCTTAGATCTTTGATCGATACGGAGCCCCGGAAGTCGCGAAGTATATCAAGAAGTACCCAAGACCAGTAAGAGCGGTACGAGAGTTTCCCAAGATCAGAAAGCGGTTTTTCTGGGCTGCCGACCATTTTTTCCAATTTTGAAAGTTCATAGCTAAAAGCGATTAAAAGCTTGCCATAACCTTGACGCTGGAACGGCGGCAATGTTAGAATACAAGCCACGTTGTTGTTATCTGTCGATTCTTTTTCCTGGAAAAATAAGATGTCAGTCAGATTCAAGATTATGAATGGTGAAGAAAGCCGTCATTTCATTGGTCTGCAGATGAAACAAAAGAAATTCATTCCAAAGTTGGGTACCAAATTAAAAATACATTAATGGTGGATGTCACCACCTCGAATTAAGATTTGGGTTACCGGTAATCTGAAGAATAGGCAATAAATGAGTTCTACCACTCTGAGTTTGTTTAAATCCTTGGGATATGGAATAATTTTAACCTCTTCTTGATCTCAGTGCTAATCTCTAAATCTAGCTTGAGTTTTTGTTCTGGGTGAATTCTGAAGTAAAATCCTTCCACCCCTAGAAATTCACTCATTCTTCCACATCATGGCGCCGGTTTTTTTTTAGTGCGATTCATTAATAAACCATTGTGACCGCCCATGAAAAATAATTTTCTAACCAATCCTCAGAATTTGATGTTTAACGTTTCATGGTATGTAAAATCCCAATTTAATAGATTAATGTCCGTCCAACGTCAACACATCTCTGAAGAAACTATACCTACATACTAGAAATTATCACCAAAAATCATTATTAGCCTGATAACGACTCAATTCTTCACCCAAATTCTACATTCCAATGTTGTTGGGATAAAGATGAGTTAGGTATTAACTTCTGTCGAGTTTTGGATCAAATGAGACCAGTAACGGCTCTCCAATTTTGGGTTCAAGAATCAAAAGAATTCGTCTTGATGATATAGCTTCAAACTAATTGCAGCTATAAATATTGATCCCAACTAGGTGGAATGTATCCAGCTGTATCGTTATGCAATTGATTTGACTTTCAATTTAAGAACAAGAAAAATATTTTTAAATGCCATTTTTGGAGTCTGCCCTTATAGAAACCAGCATGTGAGCTGGAAACGTACACAGGAGTTTGGGTCAATTACTATTTGGATGGTCTTATTAAATCGTGATTGAAGTAAAGCAATCACTGTACAATCATTCCCAGCATCAAAAAATCAGACATCACCGAATTTTCAAACGCGTGTTGGACAGGTTAGGTTTCAGATATTTTGTTCACACTCACTTTGGAAAAGTAGCCAACGAGATGGGCTCCCATTCGATCAACTACACAAAGGACGTAGAACATGAATGGGCCCACGTCAAAGTAAAGTGTTTTGTGGTCGAGGAATAATTTGGCTAAAAGGCAGAGGTTTTGACAATAAAGTTTGTGCTGTACAGAATCAATTTCCCAAATTGATAAAACGCCTTTTCGATATATCTCGTTGCCGGGCGGATGACGCATTGAGCAGCTTTTCTGCAAACGGTAAAAACAATCAGTTACGATTTACAGTACCTAGTGTTTTCAACTAGGTCAAAAATGACAGACTCATGATCTTCACCTCAAATTTATAAGCTTAATTATCGGCTGAGCGACGAATTTTTTTGTCGCTTTTTGCATTGCTTACCACATGTTCGAAGTATATGGACTCGGATTTCCAATATTTGAGACAATATTCACATATGTACAATTTTGACGCTTTCCCGGACTCATCAGGGTATGGACTGAAGTACCACGTGTCTATTTCGTACTGACCGATTTGAATTCGATCGATATATTTGACCTTGGTAATAGCTTCGTGCTCTTTTTCCAAAGCGGCTGTCGTCGGATCCATTTCGGCGTAAGTCTAAAAAGAAATGACAAACAATCTGAATGTAGATTAAAAAAAGAACTATAAAAAATGCATCATAATATTTATGTAAAGCGCCTTCAAAGTAAAAACCTACACTGATTTAGGGCTCACCTTTTGAACGTGGTTAATTTCATCGTGACGTCGCTTCTGGTTCCTTGTGACTTTACGATCAGCCGATTCCCAGATGTCATTGGACGGTCTATCGACGTTCTTCCATTTCTGTTCAGACATGTCGAACCTGGAATTCATTATCCTTGCGTTCGAAGGAAGAAGCCAACTGTTAGTAAAATGAAACAAAGGTAAACAATTTTATTCGAAGGGCTCGCATATGAGAACTTACCTATCTCTGAGTACCCATTCGTCCAGTCTTCGGTTATGACCTTCATAATGCACATAGTACTCGTAACAGCCTTCTTGATCATTGTATCGAGCTTCAATTATTTCAGCAGGTACTAAAAAGTAAGTTGAATTTACGAATAAATTAGAAACACCTTTTCAATTATTAGTTTTATCTCCATAAAAAGGTAGAAACAATTTGTGATGCACTTCTTGTTGGAAACCAGACCAACCAACCAGCGGGTTGTAAATAAATCCCTGATTGACCTACGTAGCCCTGAAGATGCTCGAACGGGCGAAAGATCTAGGCGGATAAAAAGAACCATGGAGAAAGAGTCGCCCAGTTTATTTCCCTCTCATCCCAATGAAGAAAAATGCGACACACAAAAGAAGAACCAATTTTGGTACACCTAAGTGCGTAAAGAGCGATTTTTGGAACACAACTTCTAAGCAAAGGTGCATGTCCGTACGAAGGTATTACACCTTCAATTGACAAAAATATGGATAATAATCACTCACGCCAGTCGTCCGAGTTTCGTCGAACCAGATAATGTTCACCGATGTCAAGAGGTTGTTCCTCGATAGATTCCGCATCATCGTTGTCCGCTTTGTCCATTTTTTCCACCGACTTATCCGCAACGACCATGGAAACGCGAGCAGTAGGAGTTTCTCTCCCCTCGGTCTTTTGTGAATAAATGAACGTCTCTATTTACTAGACGTTTCAACGGATTTATTAAAATCCTACGACGCCTACCGTGTTATAAATTCAAAATACGAAACCACACCACAGCACACAAACAACAGAATAATGTAAACTCAAAACAAGGTTACGAGCAGTAACGCAATCTTTCATGAGATTGCTATCACGCTAATGCACTTGAAAATCCTAAATCAGAAGACTTCCAGCAGGTACAGGTAATAAAATGTTAATATTAGCAAATCGGGTACATTCTACCAATTATACGTGAAAAAATTATATTATTTTAGAAAGTACATTTTATATACGAAAAGGAGATTGAAATTAGTCATTTTCCACGTTATTATAAAATAAAAAACTGGCGCTAAGGCTTGCGAATGGCGTCGATTATATGTATGAACTATCGAGTTTCAGTTTTCGATTAAATCGATAGTTATTCAAAAATTATCGATAGTACTGTACTCTGAACGATTGCAAGCCCCACACAACCCTCGCCAACATCGCGACGCTACTTACATGGTTATTAGCGTAGGATTTGTATTGGCAATATAATACGGGTGAGGGGCAGATAAGATCTGGCAATTTTATTATAATGCACTGCGATGCGCTGCCCCAAAAATCAACTCTGGTCGAGGGGCTCATGAACTTGTTCTTCTACGGCTTCAAAATACTTGAAATTTCTACTTTGGCTATCACTAACCGTGTTGGAAGTATTCATATTTTCATTGCAATATTTTTGTATTACAAATGTTTAAAATTTGAAATTCCACTAATTTTTTACCAATATCGTTTCTTCCATTTTTGTCAAGTTTAACGACATTTTGGTTACTTTTACCTGCGATAACTTTAACAACAGTAGTCAATTACAATGATTGAATAAATAGGTAATAGTATGTTTTTATATCTATTCGAATTCTTTTACTCTCCACGAAGTTCCTATCCATCTTTCAACTGTTTAAATATGCAGTATTTTAGAACCATGGTCAAATAAAGGAAAAAATGGCATTCCTTTTTCAAAAATTCGTTTATTGAGAGTAACTTAAACGGATAATGTCGCACAATATTTTTCGTGTACACATAATCATCGTATATAATCAACAGGCATCGTACAAAATTAACAAATAAATCCAGCAATCATTCCTACATCAGCGACCTTAAATAATCTCGTTTTTTTTTTTTTTTTTCAAAAATCGCGTTAAGTGTGCAGAATGAACGTGTAACAGTGTTTTGAGTTTGGGGGGTAAATTTTTTTGAATACGCCGATGACTAAATGTATTGCTCCATTGCGTGGGTAGTATCTGACCCGATTCCAGCGGGGAACCCCCGCACTTGCAGCCTCCTCCCTTGTAAGACAGCCTAGAGATGAACGGCGATAAAGAAGATGTCACAACAATATTAGTCGTCGATCCTCAAAGGCAAGGCTTGTCAATAACTCAACCTTGGCCGTAAATTGTTCGAAATTGTCTCCGTTTACAACATGAGCGAAAACCGGATTTCGCTATTAACGCCGAATCTGATATTAGCGCATTTTTAGAACTGATACCCACCTGCTATTTTGTTTTGTAATTTTTGGTTTATTACCTATTTGATGATAAACCTTTGTAATCGCTCGTGAAATAATTTACCCCTTCCCCCAAAATTTGATGTTTCTCAAGGCCGATTACCCATTCTGTCCGTCCACCGTCAACATTTTTTAAAAAAACTATAATAAATACTTCAATATTACACCGAAAATCATTCCTAGGCTCAATATTATACTGAGTGAGCTATGGTGAGAATATAATATATTGGCTAAAGAATATAATTATTCTTTAACCAGATCGCTACCTCAATTTTAGGAGTATTTTAGGGGGATATTAAGGAAACAGAGCCGTGTTTTCGGAGGTTTTTCTTTCCGAATAATCAGCTATCCAAATTTTTGTAAACTATTAACCACAAAAAAACTTGAAAATTCATTCCAATTTTTGATATTTCGCTTTTTCTACTCCTCCGTCGAAACTATAATAATTTGACATTTTCAGGAAAGTTTTACTCGATGTATCAACGTCTGATGGGGAATTTTTCAATTCTTGAAAAAATTGCAACACGGTCAAATATAATTCGTACCTATTCGAATTTGAAAAAAATCATTTTTAACAGAGCGATTCACTTTAAAAGCTTTTAAAACTGACTTTTTCCAGGGGAAGCGTCATTATTTGGATGTCATACATACTACGTGCATTGCATGAAGTTGAGAAAAAATAAACTGCAAACCTCAAGACAAATTGTTTTATTCGATCAAGATTTTATGCTCCTCATGCAGTTAAAATTGCTTGCTAACTTGGAAACCCGATTTGGAAAGTCAATCTTCAGTTTAAAGATTTATCACAAATTTCAAATAACAATTTATTATAGCTTTTATCTCTCAGTTTTGCATGTTTTGCTTTTTTTCTTCCTTGGTGCCTATTGTAATTTAATTTAGAAAATTAATTAAAAATATAAAACGAGAACTTTCTCTTGTTTTCGATATTTTTCCTGATTGAAGCTACCTTACAAACAACGTTCCTAACAATCTTTATAAAAAAAATCTATTTGATCCTGAGTACATTCTATCAACTCTTCATAAATAGCTACAAACTCAAGTCATTGTGTGAAATCGTCGGGAGTAGCTGATCAAATTAGATTCAACGTTACATTATCGAACGATGAAAATTACCCCTTAGCCCACGAAGGAGCCCGTGCGCGAGTTAGAAGGAGCTATGAGTATGCGAATGCTAAGCATCGTGCGACTTGATTCGATGTGGGACTTGCGGACTTCGGTGGGCCGACTGGGATCGGTTCGGACGCAATAGGTCCATTTTGCAACGGCGATCCGAGAACTGGCACAAGTTGCCGTTCAGTCGGTGCCTGTCTGCCGTCAAGCATGATCCTAAAGGTAACCCCTGATCAACACATCACAACTAGCAACTTAATTATACCTTTTAAATAATTACTAGGAACAGTCCACTTAAGCGACAAAGGACAATTTTGTAATTTTAATCGCTCCACAATCGATGAACGCGTGCTCTGCATACAAAGCGTTTTTTAAGTGTTTTTAGTCTTCTCACTTGTTGGACGGTTTGACTTTTGAATGCGGCGATAAAAAATGATCTGAATTTAATTTTCCATCGAATAAAAAAATTTGAAAGTTCATTTTCTGAAAAAATAGATTTCTCGGCCATTTGGTCCAAGTGGAAAAATATTAGCTCGAGGAAAATGTTTCAAGAAGCGATAGGAGAGGTAAATCGGTCAAAATATTTTGTACTCAATAAACCGGTGAGTTGGGAAAAAAGTTAATGCAGTCGGTTGTACCATTATATAAATGAAATGCATTTCGCAAAAATACAAAGGGCGTTGAAAATAAATGTGGAGTTCTGAAACATAATAGATATACAAATAAGTGAAAAGAGTTGATTGGGGGGGGGGGTATTTTAATTTGGTACTTTATACCATTAGAGCTATCGAAAAAACTATTAAATGAAATGAAATGAATTTTTTCGAATATTTTCGTGAATATTTTCCAAGATCTGAAATTCTCTGAAACTACCTAAAACTATGAAAACTACGAAAACCCCTTTGCTTGCAAAAAGAAATATTATTTTTCAGAAAGTGCTGCCGTTCGTTTGCCTAGTCGAGGTGCTTAGCATCTCACTTGCATCACCTGTCAGTTTTCCAACCGAACGATCCGACTCGACTGATCTATCAGTGGATAGCAAACATGCGCAACAGTCTTTAGACAACGTTGATCCAGAAGGCCGATCGTATGTGGCGCATCAGTTGAAAAAGAAGCGAAAACGTCAGAAAGTCGCTTGCCTGTTGGCACTTCAGCAGTACAATAACAGATACCGAAGAGCAGCCCCTCAATTGACGGATCAACGAGACGGTCAAGGAAGAACGTTCTTCTGGGGAGGCCTAAACGTTTATGATACAGATATTCACGTTTACAACGGTGGCTACGGGAACAAACCTTCTTTTTCGCCAGGTAAGCTGCACTGCATCATATTGACTTTTATGTTAGATCAAGACCAAGGAAATTAGAAATGCCAGGAGATACCTACCAGATGCTCTCTCTCAGTGGCGTATGGCTCCTTGAGTACCACCTTGGACCATTGATGATGGACGATCTGCTGAATTTATTATTACAGTGTTCTATTGTTAAAGTTTTGCTGAATTTATTCTTAAAGTTCAGCAGATGGCCATTCACCTGGCTGGATTTTGCCTTCTGTGATGTTCCCACCATTTTTAACCGACTTCAAAAGGATGAGGTTGACTTGCGGGGGTTTTTTTCGGTATGTGTTGTCCGCTGGCGTTCAGCTCCAGTAAGTCTAGTCGGGTTACTATTTCTTTTTTCTTTTTTTTTTAAGGGTTACTATCCAGGTAGGTTGTAGGTCCCATACTTTTTTCAATTGAGTCCATCTAGTAGTTACGTCCCCAGATGAATATATATTATATATCTTAAAAGGATTTGTAAAATGGAAATTGATCTTTTAAAAAAGAGCCCATAATATCCCAAACTTCTAAACTGCAAACTGGCGTTAGAGTTGCGAATGGGGTGAATCAACAAAAATCCCGCTAGGTGGCAGACAAAATATTGTAAATTTAATCAGGATGACTAATTTGCCACCGATAGAGAGCATGTATTACGTCTCAGAGAAGCTCACAACTGTCCTCAAGAGTTTAATTTCTTCCATTTTTGTGTGTTACTGCGAGATAGAAGGTGAATTTTGTATTGCTTATTGTTTACCTACATTCTTTCTATTTGATGGAGGTATATAGTTTATGAGGAATTACAAAATAACCAGGATAACTATCATGAACGCAACATACAACAGTTTTTATTACAAGGGTGGCGTTTTCATGTCGATCACATACCATCTACTATTTATAGCAACTGGTTCAAGTATTTGGATTCAATGATAAGCGTTTTTGTAGTTTTATAGAAGACGGGAGAACAGGTATTCATTTGAAAGGGGGCATAAATATGCACGTTTTTCTTCCAAAACAACATGAGGCAAAATTCAAAATGGCAGTTGCTCCGCGGTATTCTTATGTAATATTTTCGTTCTCAGGGACATATTGCACACATATCGTACCCAGATAACACACAAAAACTTTTCACTATCGACAAAATAAATTTTCCTCCCCTAATGAACATTTTTGAACAATGAATATTTATGTTCCCATTTGATAGATTACTCCTCAAATATCTAGTTGTCGAGCATTCAAAATAATTCAATTTTCTTCTTTATTGAAAGGTGGAGGTGGCCTGCAATCTTCCAACCCGTGCCAAGCGTTCCCAGTACTGTCAGGACTCGGCAATTTCGGAAGTTTACCCAGCCTTCCCAGCCTACCGAACTTCCCAAGTGTAGGCAACATCGGAAACGAAATAATACACGTGATCTCTCCAGGCAGCAGCAGTTCCAGCAGTGGTTCGAGCAGCAGCGGAAGTAATGGAGGTAGCAATGGAGGTGGGCTCGGAGGAAGCAATGGCGGAGGTAGCAACGGTGGAGGTCTTGGAGGGAGCAACGGTGGAGACAGCGATGGGGACAATGAAGATTACGACTACAGCGATGGAGCCAGCTCGGACAATAATGGCAACCGGATCAAAAAACGTCGCAAACCGACGCAAAGCTCTTCAAGCGGTCTTTTGTCCAATATAAGACCAGACCGATACATTGACTACTACGTTTTTCGACCAATAGATCGCACTTTTAGACAACTAGCAAGCTGGTTTTAACTAGTTTCTGCAAGAAATGTAAAATCAGACGGCTGAATTTATTGTGACAAGATGGATTTTCTTTAAAATGTAAGATCTTTCCCTGACTGGAACCATTGGAGAGTTCCTACAAAATCTGGTCAATGATATAGAAAATCAGTCTGTAGAAGGCATTGTATCTAGAGCCAGCGAGTGTATCAAGACTATCTAGAGCGAGCAGCACAGATGCTAACTTAAGATGGGCTCAATAGGTTTACTCAAGATTCTTAGAGCCACATCGTGTAAATAATCCATTGATAAACGTAAAAAGTACGCATAAATGTTAAGTACCTACTTTTGATATAACAGTTGTTGGGATTAATTTTCACTAGAATCAAAGATGGGCGAGAATGTCAAAGAACAGTTACCAGAATAAGTTACCATGCATGTTCACATTGAATGTACTTTGTTTTTCGAACTAATGAGTCTGCGGTAATAAAATATCCTCTACTCGACTTTATTATTTGGCTCCAATCCCTTCAAAATGAACTTTAAAATAAATCGCCACTTAATCAAATCCAAGGGTCTGCAAAGCGGGAAAGAGAGCTACAGGCCAAAGAGAAGATAGCTTTTCGTCTACCAGTACATATACAAGCAAATTTTTTATCTTATCTAAACAGTGTTTACAAACATCGAAACTCCTAATGTCTTCATTCTTCTCTATCCTTCGTTTCGAAACTAATACCTAGTGCCTTTAAAAAAGTTGTAAAATGAGCTTTTTATCGAAAAATATATTTTTATTGAATCTGTAATAGCGCAAGATAAAATACTATTATTCATAATTGACTTAATTAAGGTATACCTAACGTCGTTCTCTCGCGGTAAAAAAGTTGCAATAGTGTTGTTTTTCTCTCATTTTAAGCGTTTGACATTAATCACAATGAAACGACGAAAGGAAGGTCGTAATGAGAATGGATTTGAAGAATGGGTGAGTGTTTAAAAACAAAAATTATTCCATATCGTGGTCAACATTATTTCTTCATTTCTCCTTCCAAATCTTAACATCTTGGATGTTCAATAGCTATAGATGAAACTAATTTTTTCTTTAATGCAGGGTGGTTATATGAATGCGAAGAAATCAAAGCTGAGCAAGCAATTCGAAGCAGATTCGGCAAAAGTGGGCTTGAAAATCGACGATTTATTTCAGGACGTGAAGATATTCGTCAATGGGTACACAGGTAATAAAGCGATTGCGACATTTTTCTCAGCAATAGAGCAAGTTAGGCTGGTTCTGTTTTAATCTGGCTACATCATTTTTAGAACCGTCAGCGGACGAGTTGAGAATTCTGATGATGAAGCATGGAGGCGAATATCACCATTATTTCAAAACAGGACACACGACGCATATAATTGCTTCAAATCTCCCCGATAGCAAAATTGCACTAACGCGGACGCAGAAAATCGTGAAACCCGATTGGCTTACAGATTCCATCAAATCTAACAAATTACTGAACTATCACGAATATTTGCTCATTCCGGAACAGCCGATTTCCCAGGCGCCACTGCGGTTCACTAAAGATAACTCAACTAGCAGTTCGTCGAAGCTGCCGATGAAAAATACAACCGACGAGAAATTTATTGGCGAATTTTACGCTAATTCGAGGCTTCATCACATTTCAACAATGGGCGCAACGTTCAAAGAATACGTTAACCAACTTCGTTCGAAAGATAAACACTCTTTTCCTGGACGAGATCATCTGTGCGAAAGATATCCATCATCAGAAACTTGGCCGCTTGACAATAAAGTTATCATGCACATTGATATGGATTGTTTCTTTGTTTCGGTCGGTTTGAGAAACAAACCACAACTGGTGGGTAAACCTGTGGCTGTGACGCATTCGAAAAGTGGCGCCGGCAATTCGAGAGACGGAGTTGACTTGCTTCAGGAGATAGAAGTTTATCGGCGCAGGTAAATTGATTTTCATCCTATGGTTTTTACAGGTTTCATAACCTTTGCAAGTTGTATGATATATGATTGTTTGCGGTCACCTTTTCCCAAAATTGCCAAAAATATGTTCATTTTCTGTATCACGTCAATAGATTGGGCTACGGACCAGGAGAATCGATTCCCAGCGAGGGAAAATTTTCAACTTCAGCCTCCATGGCTGAAATTGCATCTTGCAGCTACGAGGCTCGCAAATATGGCATCAAGAATGGAATGTTCGTTGGTCAAGCGCTCAAACTATGCCCTCTTCTTCAATTCATTCATTACGATTTCGACGCATACAAAGAAGTTTCCTATCAGCTCTATGACACAGTGGCTCGGTAAGAGTTTAAACTGTTATGGGTTTCTAACGTTTGGATCAATATAATTTTATATTGAACAGGGTCGAAGAGAAGAGTTAATTTGTCTCAACACTAAGAATAGGAGACGAAGAGATAGTCACTAATTCCATTAATATTTAACGAGTTATATAAATTTTGGCGTTTGAGCCATCATCAGTTGCATAAGATTGTCAAAATCAGCAGATGTTAAATCTGTAACAATCTTACCGATGATGGCCGTAACCCCAAAATTGTTAAAACAATGAGTTTACATTTTAAATGAGTTTAATTCGTGAATATCTCTTCGTCTCCTATTCTATTGAAATGGGATTAGACAATCTCAGCGCAAGTGATTTAGTCAAATTGAATATAAAAAAAAAAATTCAAGCACCTTTTTGATGACGAATCTTGGAATTTTCACACATACTTTAGACTTTCTACAATTCCAGGTACACTTTGGACATTGAAGCGGTCAGTTGTGACGAAATGTACGTGGATCTCACCAATTTATTCCAATCTACTGGTTTAGCACCGATGAAATTCGCTGAAATTCTTCGCAAAGAAATTCTGGTGAGTCGATTATCTTCTGAGCAGTCATTATTATCTGGTATCCTGCGTTTTTCTCTAGTAGGTCTCTAGCTTCAATTTCCTGGGAAATATTGTCATGCACTAGAATCAATGATGTTGCTCTTTCAATGTTTCAATTTTGTATGGCTGGTGCAGGAGAAAACGGGATGCAATTGTTCGGTGGGATACGGTCGTAATAAACTGATCGCGAGGTTGGCGACGAAAAAGGCTAAACCCAACGGGCAATATTGGATCCAAGATGATGAAACTCCGATGTTCATTAACAATCTACCCATAGGCGAATTACCTGGTGAGTTACGATTTATTGAAGTACCTCTGAGCGGTCTAGGATTCTGACTGAACTTAATGATGCGTTTGTTTTCAGGCGTAGGAAGATCGACAACTCATAAATTGAAGGAACTTGGCGTCAAAACCTGTGGCGATCTATTGCTCTGGTCCCTCCCTGAGCTTCAAAAAGAACTAGGTAAAAAGCAAGGAGAGACGCTATACAAGTGAGTGAACATTTGAAAAAAAACTTAAGAGATGTTATTAAAACCAAAGTAATCCTTGATAAGACTTTATTATTTTTTTTAGCGCTTGCCGGGGAAAAGAGCAGAAAGGCCTTGTATTTAATCATGTGAGAAAGTCAGTATCAGCTGACGTGAATTATGGAATTCGATTAAAGGACAATGGAGATCGAGATATCTTCTTGTTGAATCTTTCAAAAGAAGTAGCCAAACGTTTGGCATCAATTCAAATGAAAGGCAGATGTGTCACAGTCAAACTTATGGTAAGACTTTTATAATTCTCACTCACAGAGATATTTCACCTTTAGTTTTGAAATCCAAAATCTCAAACTTAGGAACATTTTAACTAATTTGAATTAAGTCTTAAATGGCACAGCTGCGGGGTTAGTAGATAATAAATTGATATATTTAGCCGGTGTGTTGGTTTTTTTTTTTTTTTTGCTAGTTGCCAAAAAATCAGGCACTTTATAGAAATGACTCTACAATAAAGATTTTCTGTTGCAGGTGCGTTCCAAAGATGCGCCAGAAGAATCTGCCAAATACATGGGTCACGGAGTGTGCGATCACATCACTAAAAGCGTTTCTTTGCTTTCAGCTATTTCCAACGCAGACGATATCAACAGGTTGATTTTTATTCCTTGGCCAATTTCTAAGGACTTTTCTAAATCAAAAAGTGATTTAAATTCAACTGTACGCTATTTTCATTTTTTAAGAATATTTGGCAGAACAGAAATATTTGAACTTTCTGTTAGCTTTTTTTTTATTTTAATTTTTTTAATTTTTTGAAGAACAAATTTTTCTGGTTTTTTTTTGTAATAGCTTTCAAGTTTACTTCCAAATTTTTCCAGAGAGGTACAGAAAATTGTAAAACGTCTCAACTTGGATCCTAAAGAATTGCGAGGTATCGGAATCCAACTGTCACGTTTGGAATCGGCAGCCGCCTCAAAAAGCAAACTGAAAGATTTCTTCAATGCTAATCCAAAAAGTGGTGCTCCTAGACAACACAAAGACAGTCTTCATACCATTTCCAATCCTGATTTAAAACATCAGATCTCTTTAGACAATGGCATCAATAATAAAAAGGTAATTTTTATAACAATCCTTTGAATGAGTCATGACACATCGGTCATCCATCAATTTTAATAAGGATTAGATGCAATTATGTGAATTGTATAGGTAGTTATTGAAATTAATTATCCTAATGGCACTATCCCTTTTCTAAAAGATTCAAGTATAGGTTAAAATTTCATTTCGTTCAACAGGTGGTCAAAAATGAAGTTAACTTCTCCAGAAGAGTTCCAGTTCACGAACAGCAAATAGATGACCCCAAAAGTATTCGGACACTTTCTTCTCATTATAATTTGGCCTAAAAATTACTCTATAACCTAAATGTAATCAAATGGCATTGCTTCTGAAGGTACTAAAGTCTACAAGAGCTACCTGCTGCCTGAAGAACTAAGGACAATGATCGGAAAATGGGTCGAATCAGAAGAAACGCCAAAGAGGAGAGATCAGAAGATAATTCTTGGTTACCTGTTGCAATTATGTACAGCTCATCAAATGGAAGATGTGTTCCTCATTTTGAAAGCCTTTTTCGTGTAAGTATCTCCTGGATGGGCTACCATTTCCTGCTCTGATAAGTTCTCAATATAATTTAACCTTGGCACAGGTTTTTTATCACCATTCTTAAACCCTTTTTTATCTATTACAGGTACGTGAAAAGACATCGGAGTACTCCCGTTTGGACACAGGCTTATGAAACTATTTTAGAATCAGTGCAGTGTAGCATGGTTTCTATCTTTGGGGGGAAACTTAAAATGGACGGTTATAGCTTTGCTCAAGTGTGAAATCCATGTTGTTGACCTCGTGGGGAAGAGTTTGAAATTAGTTTTGTTTAAACAGGCCCTTTCATGTGTCTTTATAAGTCTACGTGTGTTTTAGTGTCTAATTGGATATTACAACGAAAGACAATGTTTTATTAGTCAACAATCGCACATCTTCAACGAGGTTGATGCAATAAAAGGATTATCTGGTTACAGAAGAAGCAATCCTTTGGCAACAGAGTCAGCTTTTTCTTTGCCTGCAAGGAGTCCAGCAAGAGCCAAGCCAAAATCGAATGCAGTTCCAGGTCCTCGACTTGTTACTAGTTTATCTGTCAAATAAGTTAATTGGTCATTGAAGAAAAACACGTATTTAGAAAATAAATAGACTCCGAGTCATACAATCTGAGTTGGTAACAACCTGCAATTACAACTTTGTCTTCAAGATACTTGTAGGTATCTTTAAGCTCGTCACCGACGCCAGGATAGGATGTAATAGCCTTGCCAACTCCAATTCCATGTGATTTCAGAGCAGTCGGTGCTGAAATCAATGATAAACTAGGTACTTACATCGTTTCTACAGAATATATTTCTCTAAAAACAAAGCTGGGTCTGTCATATAGGGGCTTGCTTATTTGGTGGAATTACTCCCAGAACATGAACAGTCAATGCGACAATACTTGGTCGACATAATAATAATAATTTGAGTAAAACTTCTGGTACCTGCACAAATGGCGCCAATTATCCTGCCTGAAGACTCTTGCTCTTTCAGAAGATTCCCAACTTTGGCTGACTGATGAAAAAATAGAAAAAATTAATTTAATGGCGCGACATTCTTTGTTTGATACGAGGAAATTCAAATTGTGTTATCCATAGAGTTAATCATCAGTTCATAGTTGATCGCGATACTTTTGCCGATTAATTGTTCTATGATTGAAAAATTTCCTGAGGAGCTAGTAAATGTGGAAAAGATGGCTCACAGAACAAAACAGCTTCGAGCCTCCGAGGCCACCAGGAAGAATGACCGCGTCATAAGGCCCTGACTTCAGAGCATCATCCAAAGTGGTGTCCGGGACAATGACGACGTCTCGGCTGCACTTGGTCGCGCCTTTGCCTTCAAGCCCTGCCACAGTCACGCTCACCTGAAATTCGAATCGGAACGCTCAACCACTTTTGTTTTGTAAATCACGGAAAGGAAATCTTTCTTTAATGAAACGACAGAGAGAAATAAACCATTGTATTGTAAGATGTTTCTAGAACATAATACAAGAATTCGGACACTGAAAATCCCAAGTACTCCCACGAACTGAAGATCGACATTATTTGCGCAGTTGAAGTTTTCCGGCAAAAACAAGGGGTTTATTTACTGCATATTTCGGATTAGTTACATTCTGACCAATGTCCTTAAAAATAGGAATTTGACAAACTAAGGAAAAAAACATACTTACGCCAGCTCTTCTCAAAACGTCTATTGTGATAACGGCTTCCATTTCCTCCGAGCCTTCGGCGATGAGAACGACAGCTTTTTTAGCAGTGCTCATTTTGCAGAGTAGGGACAACTTAGTGAAAATTGAGGGGCGGACTAAGATATTTTTATAAAACGGATTTAATGCAGAGAGCATTCAATTTTTCCGATAAAATATGAAAATAAAAGCGAGCGGCTTAAGAAAATTATCTTATCAGTTACTGCGAGGTCAGAAGTCGAATTAGGGATGGGCATCGATTAATCGATTAATCGAATTAATCGATTATTAGGGTGAAAAATCGATTAATTTTTAATCGATGTTTGTATGGCTCGATTAATCGGGTAATCGATTAATTGTTACCGATTAATAAACTCTTCGCCACCGAAAATTTTCTAATTTAATTTCTTTTTTTTTCATAGTGGATGGACTAAAAATTCGAAAGTAGAAAAAACGAAATCCTAGACTGTAATCGATTATGACGTAGGTAGGTAGCAAGTATATCACGCTGTAGGTACTGATGTCTGCATCGTCTGTTGAGGGCAAGAAAGTGGAGATCATTGCTTTTAAGTACGTGCCAGCTGTCGCGACTTCTGTTCCGTCAGAAAGGCTTTTTTCACAAGCTGGCCAAATTTTGAGGGAGCAGAGGAGCCGGCTGGCTCCTGACCTTGCAAATAAGCTCCTATTTCTCAAGGACGCCGACGAGAAATATTGGATTAATAAATAATTACGTATATTACCTAAACGTCAGATTCAGTTATGTCTTATTTATAAAATTTAAGAAAGACAAATAGAAGAACTATTGTAGTTCTGATATAGTTATTTTTCCATCCTAAAGAATTACACGAAGGATAGAATTTTTTTTCTTTAGAATTACGATTGTTCTTGTAAATTAAAAATAATTTTCTCACTTGTTTGGAATTTGTTGTTTCTCATATTACCTACGTCTACTCATTTTTCCTTCTTAAAATTGTCAAACCATGGGGTATTGATTAGTTAGAAAAGAATGGTAAGTAATTGATAAGATAATGATGGTTTTACCATAAATAAAGTTAAATTTTTTGCTGCTTCCAAGCAAGTTGCCGATTAATCGATTAATCGATTACTAAGAAAACAATATAATCGATTAATCGATTACTAAGAAAAAATATAATCGATTAGACACTAATCGATTAGTTGATGTCCGATGCCCATCCCTAAGTCGAATGATCACAATCGATTGAATCAATCGATAGAAACAAAACGTTGTGAGGTCGATGTACGATTATCAATCGATTGTCATATATCGATACTGAGAGCATGTATGATTATCGGCAGGAAAAAAACCTATTGATCAAAAATATGGAAAGAGTATTGTTTATTTTCTTGTTTTATAATTTAGATTGTTTTAGTCTTTATGTACAGTAATAAAAATAACGATCAGTTAGAATTAGAGTGATATCGAATGTAACTATCGATCTGAGAATGAACGAAGGGGAGACCGATATTAGTATAAAATCGATTTCATACACCGATTCGCTGTCCCCGTTGCTCGATTTTGGCTCCGCATTTTCATTCCTGTTTTCCTGTTTATCAGATCAGTCGCCGGAATCAGATTGTGACAGCCGGTACGCGAGTAGATTTTTCTAGAATCTGTCCCAGTCGAGCAACGTCGCCAAACACGGTGAGATGAGAAATTTTTCATTCTGTCATTACCTACCTACTTTCTGATCCTTATCGACTTTAAAAACGTCAATATTGTGAACTTCGCCCCTTTGTCTCACAAGGTCTTTTTTGCAGCGTTAGTTTTCTACCTTGCGACATCAGTTCAATATAAAGCGAACTACATTTCAGTTAATTGAAGAAAAAAATCTTACATCTTTGTTTTCTTTAAACTAGTTTACATTTTAGTTTGTAGCCATCACTGGTACGAATAAATTTTTATGAATAATATTTCGATCGTATAAGTAGTTCTCTCCTTGAATTCTTGAACGTACAATTTTTGACGTTTTCGCTATTTATTTTCTTGGGCGATTACAATAGTTTAATAAAATCATCTCCCAAATTATTATTTTTGATTTTTTTTAATTTAACAGGTTTTCTGAATTATGACGGTTTACAAGAAGAAGCTAATCGTTGTTTCAAACCGGTTGCCTTTCGTGCTTCAAAAAGACGACCTCGGAAATGTGATCCGTAAGCACAGGTACGAATTACAATTAATTATTGTTACTTGAAAGTTTCCGTTGAAGAAATTTTTAATTTTATTCCAGTCTAAAATAAATAATTTTAAGTCAAGTTAATAATTATTTATTTTAATCAAAACTATTTTCTTATCGTTTGTTTTCTGATACCTTTTTATTTCTTGAATATGTATTTTTCCTATGGTTATTTAGCGACAATTTTTTAGCTATTTGATGGATTCGTTTTTGTTTTCTGAGTTGATGATGGTCTCCTTTTTTGTTCAAATCGTTCCTGTTGTTGAATTAAAGTGCTCGCAGTTCATACAATACGAGGCGACCTTGCCCGGTCGACTTCCGCGAGTTGCAACTGCAGTTGATCTCGATTACGAACCTATCGTGTCGTTTCGAATCACATTAGCTTTGAATAGCTATTTGTGTCAATATAATGACTCCTGTAATGCTGTCGCTTTGTTTTTTGTTCTTTTTGAATTGGTTTAAATTAATCACGCCCTTCCAAAATCTTTCACGGTTGGAGTATTTGCGGCGAAAAATGTTTTCTCTAGTGAAAATCATCACTAATCTGTCGGCAAACAGTTAGGATTTCTTATCTCTGTTATTTTTTCGTTTGTATAATTGCCGACGGGATATCTCAGTTAGTCTGCTCAACCCTACGCATTTCTTAAAATAGCTTTTCTGATGAGACGAGGAACGGTACATGACGTACGCTAGAGTATCTTCGGGAACGTGATTGTTGATCAATTTGTTCAATTTTGTGTGTACAAACATTGCTCTACTAAATGGAGATCAGCATAAATAAGCAAGGTTTTAATCCTTTTCACTGTGATGGCGAATTCCTTTCTGCTCCGAGCGATACGATCATTAAATTTGTTACGAATCGTAATAACGTTTCTTGATCCATGATTTTTGTTATTATGAGAACTTTAAACTTATTGCTTTTTTAATTCCTCTGGTTAAAAAAGTAGATCTTATATATATATATATCTCGAATACTTTTACATTGAACGTTACAGATATTCCTAATACCTGTAATTTTCAAAATATAGTCGCCTCCAGCACCTGCCGAATTCTCTTTAGGGATCCTCGTGGAGAAAAAAAAATTGTCAACCGTCTCTAGACCCTTGCTTTGAGCAGTTGCACTTGATTCTGCAAATTTCGCCTATTCATATTCATTCTCCCACGGTCAAGACCAAATTTAACTTGAGAAACGAACGAGTTGAGCCTACAGCAGTGCCCTTGCTTTTTGTTGAAGGCCACATCGAGAAACTGTCGCTTCCCATGTGAAGGCCACGTGATCGTTCGGTGTATGATGCTCGTTATTGCTACGTAACAATAACAAAAGAACTAATCACTACCTGAAATTACGTGTTCTCACTATTTACACTTCATGATTAAACGAGAATTGCGCATCGATATTTCATCGAATTTTACCCACAATTTCGTGATTCAACGAGTGGAAGTAGGTTTTACAGGATAATCTCTTTAATTAATCTAAGAGAGATAAAAAATAATATAAGTATGATACCTCTTGTAGGATGCTTGTAGGGCTGTAGAAACCTTAAATGTCGCCCTGAGGGTTTCAAAGCTTTCGATATTTCTCTCTTTCACTTAATCAGCAAAAGGAACGAGGCAAGACAAATTGAAAGAAAAACGCTGCAAATGATTGTACAGTGGTTTATTATTCCTTTGGATTCAATTATTATTTATGAAGGTCATCAACTATCAAGAACATTTGTGAACGTTTTCATCCATTAACAGATTGGTAACATACGAGAAAACTTCGTAGCAACTATCGCAATTTGAATACATAATTTTAATTTTTCTTAATTTTCATATTAAAAGCTACTTAAATTATTTGCCTAACGGTACAGCTGAAGAGAGTTTTTGTCGATAACTTCAACGAGTTAAGAACGATTTGTATAGTTCCAGAAATTCTTGAGTTATTCTCTCGTGCCAAATTTCTGAAAAAGTCGAAAACTCAACACAAAATCTGCGATAACTCGAACAGCATTTTAAGCTATCCCTGTTGTGCCCTCATTCCATTCAGTGTCCAAAAATCTGTATATATATTGATACCAAACACACCTTTGTCTAGAATACCTCTGAAAATACTGATCCACCCCTTTCCCCCCCAAAATTTGAGTTAGCGATTTGGCTGAAAAATTGAGCTACTATCAGGCCAAGATTGATGTTTGGTGAAAATTTCAAGAATACCGTTGTCGTTTAGCTTTTATCTTTTCTTAAGGAAAGTGAAGGCGGACGGAAAGCATTTTTTTTATTGGATATTCGGATTCTGCATGCCTTGAAACGTATAACATCAAATTTTGAAGGGGAAGTTAAACTATCGTTTTTCTTGGGCGATTACAATGGTTTATTGTTGATAATGAACAAAAATTGTCGTGAGTTTACAAACTAGTTTGAGGATGAAGAATATTGTTTTACATCTCTCACTAATTTATCTAGGTCTCGTTTGTTCGTTTTTATTCCCAATCTGCCTTCGTTACTCAATGATACCTAATCGAAATAGCATATTTATGGCGTAAGCTATCTGTTGATCCAATGGTCTCATTTCGTCTGTAGATGACCGTTGAACTCTCAATTTTGTGATAAGAATTTTTCAATTCGAATCAATAGCGTTAATTCGGGGTTTAGTTCACATTCAAATAAATGTCAATGGATCTCGCGCTCTAATTGCTTTAAGCTGGCGTCCTAGGTTGATTGGTGGTATTTTTAGTCAATCATCGTAGCCAAGCAGGTTTTGCCTCATCAGTCGGCTGCCCACATAACACTTACAGACATTAGTCATTAAAACACACTTGAAAATATTATTTTTCTCGATTCCATTCACGATTATTTTAATCATTTCAATTTCTCGCCTTGAATGAAACTATTTAATTTGAATACACTTAAAAAACTTGAACTTAATTCAAAATAATTTATAACCTATCGATGTTTCTAACTGTAACAATTCTACTTCAGCAACGTGATCAAAATGCTCGCTTGTATTTTAATTAAGCGGAGTGGAATAATGAATAATGAGATAATGGTTTTATTCGTCAACTTTGAAGAGTGACAATCAAAAGGGAATGTAAATTACGGAGTTTCAAATACTTGACCTTGATACCTCAATTTATACCTTATATACTTACATCATTATCGAGCGAAAAATTCCCAGGATTTTGATTGGATCGAGGTTTTTAAATTCCCAGGAGTATGTAGAAGAAGACGTACAATTATTATTACTTCAGCAATAGACATTTTTTTCTAAATAAATAGAAATCATTGACGATGGATCATTCTTAAGTAATCTTCAGAATTTCCCCACTTAATCAATTAATTTTTTCCGCCATTCCTTGGTTTTCTGATTTAGATGTTTCTTTCTTGATTTTTATTGCAGCGCGGGTGGCCTAGTCACTGCAGTGGCACCAGTTGTTGTCGAAAACGAAGGAAAATGGGTCGGGTGGCCTGGGCCTGAGTATGATTTTGGTGCACCTCTACCCGAATCGAGCCTGGGCGATACGTCACCGACCGCTGGGCTCAAATCTTCAAACGTAAGCTCTTCTGTTTTGAATTTCCAATGACTCGACCGCGTCTTGTAGTGATTCACGTTTTGAATTTCGTGTTTCACCAGGTCATTCCAGTCACTTTAGAGCCGCACCTGTACCAGAGCTATTACAATGGATGCTGCAATGAAACATTTTGGCCGCTATTCCATTCCATGCCGGACAAAGCTGTATTCTCTGCCGATTATTGGAAAGTAAGTTGAATTGTATCTAAATATTGGAATTTCGCTAGGCAGTTATACCGTCCAGATAAAAACTGAAATTTAATTTTTTTAGCCTGATATAAAATGAAAATTGTCGACAAGATGTTGTGTAGATAATTTTGTAAACAATTTTGACGTGTAGGGTTATATTTTCTAGGCCTACGTTGAGGCCAATGAGCTTTTTGCTAAGAATACGATAAAAGCACTTGAAGGCACCTGCGATCCCACTGATCCTCCTCTTGTTTGGATCCACGACTATCATCTCATGTTAGCCGCTCACTCGATACGTCAGGTAACTCAATTTTCTTATTGCCGTCACCATGAAATATGCATAGGTTATGTTTTCTACAGAAATTAACTGTCCACAGTATGCGGCAAAGAAACAGTACAAGATCAAGTTGGGTTTCTTCTTACACATACCATTCCCATCGTGGGATCTTATCCGATTATTTCCCTGGGCGGACGAAATTCTTCAAGGAATGTTAGGTGGGTACCAATTCACAAATTTTCATCTCAACAGAAGTTTCTGATACCAAAATGACTTCTACAAACGTTTAACCGTTAATGTTTCTTGTGTAATTGCAGCTTGTGACCTTGTAGGCATGCACTTGCAGGATTACTGCATAAATTTCATAGATTGCTGTAGCCGAGGACTTGGAACACGCGTTGATTCTAAAGATATGCTAGTTGAACAGGGAGGCCGTTACGTCCGCATTGCGCCGTTACCAATCGGAATCCCATATGACAGGTAAAATGCTGACTACGAAACAAATACTGACCTGAAAAAATATCATGCCTGTCGCCACTCACCATTCGTCTCTGTTCAGTAAAACCCGTTGCTTATGAATCAGCTGCTAGCGTTATTACTAGCCTTATAATTTTCCTATATTGCAGGTTCAGATCGTTAGCCGTGTCTGCCAAGCGAACAATACCTGAAGAGAGAAGGGTGGTTTTGGGTGTTGATCGACTCGACTATACCAAAGGTTTGCCTCAACGTCTCAAGGCGTTCGAACTACTTCTAACCAAACACCCTGAATACATAGAAAAGGTGAGTTTTGAAAATACTTTCATTATAAATAGCTCTAGGATTATTCTGACACAAATTTCTCACTCCGCTGCTGCTTAAAAATGTGGAATTTGATATGGATTCGAGTTGTCTTTGCTTTCAGCTTGAGATGCTTCAAATTGCAGTACCTTCAAGGACGGACGTCAAGGAGTATCAAGACCTTAAGGAGCAGATGGATCAACTTGTCGGCTGCATCAACGGCCGATTCAGTACGGCAACTTGGTCGCCAATTCGCTACATCTATGGAACGATCAGCCAGCAGGAATTAGCCGCGTTTTACAGAGATGCTGCTGTTTGTTTTGTCACTCCATTGAGAGACGGTAGGTCCTTAACCAGGGCTGAGTTTCTGGCGGCCGTATGAATTCATATGAAGTCAAGGGATCTTTCTTCTACATACATTATGTCATTCAAACCTTGTCTGATGCTGCTCCTTTGTTTGGCACAGGTATGAATCTGGTGGCCAAAGAGTTTGTCGCCTGCCAAATTAACGATCCTCCGGGGGTATTAATCGTCTCACCTTTCGCTGGAGCCGGCCAGAACATGCTGGAAGCGCTTTTATGCAATCCATATGAGCTGAATGAAACCATGGAAACTCTGCATAGGTTCGCCCTTCGATTTAGTAACATTTTCCACCAAACGAGCAAAGCGTTCGAATATCATTGTCTTCATTGTTGAGCCTTATTAAACTTTAAATCATGCAGAGCTTTAACGATGCCAGAAGATGAGCGTACTCTGAGGATGAACTACCTTCGCAAGAGGGAGCAAACTCAAGATGTAAACTACTGGATGAAGTCCTTCTTGAGGGCGATTGGTCGCCTTGATGGTGAAGAGCCTCCAATTGTTCAACCTGATGGCCTCAGACCTCTATCATTGGATGATTTTGACGATTATTTTTCAAAATGGTACGCTCTTCTTATTTTTTAATTCTATAGTATTGCATTTTGATAAATATCCCCACCATTCAGAGGCGTTTGTTCTGAAAATTGAATAAAGTTCCTGGTTTGAATGTAATTTTAGTTTCTTCTTTAATTTTATGAGTAGCGGGTTGAAATTCCCTCTGAATCGCTTCATGATAAATGAGGTGCAATTCTGAAGGATCAATATCGTACATTACTAACCTTTCACCTTCTTTCACAAGTCTTACTGAAACCGGGTGAGTACGATGACAATTTAGCTTGTTCTGTTAATGAAACTTGGGCTACTGTCCCTAATTTTCTCCCTAATAATGCAAAAAACATTTACAGTTTGAAGTTTTATGCTTTTTCTCCTAAACTTAAAATCGATATTTATGATTTTCTTTCAGCAAATCATTGTTCAATCAGAAACTGGCGTTACTCTTGGATTACGATGGGACTTTAGCTCCATTAGCTCCTCATCCAGACCTAGCTACTATTCCAACGCAGACAAAAGAACTTCTACAGCGTCTGTCTAACATACCCGACGTTTATGTTGCTATCGTGTCTGGCCGTGCTGTCAGTAACGTCAAAGAAATGGTAGGATAATATTCCATTTTCAGTTTTCCATTCCAACTTCTTTTGATCAATTGGAATTTGACTCGTCTAGTAATTAATGATTTTTTTTTTGTAGGTTGGTGTCGAGAACATAACATATGCTGGATCTCACGGCCTTCAAATTGTCCATCCCGATGGAACTCAGTTCCATTACCCGATGCCACCTGAATTTCAACAGAAGGCATCTGATGTACTCAAAGAACTCCAAGATCAGGTTAGCGATGTTTTTCTGCTCAAGAGGGAAATGACACTGTTAATCACTAGTCCCATAATATTTTAAGAGTCCCATTTTGATCATGTCTAAACTTCGGAAAAAATTATGATGGATTTTTGAAAAATTATGATGATTTTTCTTCAAGGTCTGTAAAGATGGCGCCTGGGTTGAAAGCAAAGGTGTTTATTTGACGTTCCACTACCGCAATGTACCGGCAGATGCTCAGGCCGAGCTTGTGATCAAAGCTAAAGAAATTATAGAAAGGCATGGATTCCTTGCATCGCACGCTCATGCTGCCGTCGAAGCCAAACCGCCAATTGACTGGAATAAAGGGCGTGCATCTATTTACATTCTAAGAACCGCTTTTGGTCTTGATTGGAGTGAGCGTGTTTCAATCATATATGCCGGCGACGATACCACTGATGAAGATGCCATTCAGGTAACATAATCCTATGTTTTATTTTGGTATTTACAGTACTGTTAGCTATGATAACAAAACTGCTCAAGTAGTCCAGTCAAATTGGAAGAGGGATAAAGATTAAGTTGGATTCTGATCATGGGTCGCTCGTGAATGAGGTGTGTCAGTCCCGTACATGTTGGCCCCCTCCGTCTGCTGCCTTTTAGGTCAGTGCTTCCTAGCCATCAGCGCCCTAGGGTTCGGCTCTCCAGTGCTCCCTAAACCAATACCGTTTTTTTGTTTTTTAGATTTTTTCATCCTAAACCAAGATTTTTTCATGCACCAAGCACCCTCATAGCCAACCGTCTTGAGATGGTAACCTTCTCAGTGGCAAACAGAGTGTATCTTTTTGTTGCTATATATGTTGCATGCTACGTGGAGGTGCCCCCAGTTCATTGTACCTGTGATTTCCTCGTTAGGATCTTTCAGGACCAGCACCTAATTTTATTGCTGATCTTCTGGTTGGTACCCCATATATTAGTAAGGAATGATATGACACGATTATTTGGGGTTTGCGCTTATTGTAGAACGCTAATAAATTTCAATTTTGGTCGGTCGTATCATTGTCATCATTGTTGTATCTCTAATGAACTTGTTGTACATTCTTAGGCGTTGAAGGGAATGGCGTTCACTTTCCGTATCACGCAGAATGATATGAGTATCAAGACCGCGGCTGATCGGCGCCTCACGTCTACCAATTGTGTCTACACGCTTCTTCAATGGGTTGAACGTTACTACTCGAGCCGTCCAATTTCAAAGCCTGGCGAAGCTATTTCTACCGGCAAAAAATGATCATTTGGACTTAAATGCTGTTCTATGCTGATATTCAAATCCAAAAGTCGAAGCATATCTCTCAGTACTCTTAAACTGCCAACCGTTCATTATCATGTTTCATCGGGTAGTTCGAAGAATTTTTTCCCAGAAAACCTCAGTCTTAGGTAAGTAGCGCCATTTCAATATTGTTATCTCAAGGAAAGTGTCTGGTTTCTTGTGAAGAACTTGTGAAATTATTTTTGAAAAGGAAAACTTGTCATTGTTATTTGTTAATACTTATCCTAGTTGAATTTCTATTTGATAATACTCTTTTTGAATTCTAGTCGAGTAGAACTCCATGATTCATGCACAAAAATGCGATTGTCAAACAATTTTAGCGTTCCCCAACTCTCGTCTTTTGGCCGTGCTGATCTGTAGATCTTAAGCACCCAGTGCAGTGTTGAGTTTTTCACTTGAAAGCGTGTGAATTGAAAATATTCTGTAAAACGTGTTTTCTTGTAAGTGTAATTTTTTAAAGCATTAGGTGCTACGATATATTTTTGAATTATGAAAATTATAGATTATTTCTCTACCTACGTGTCTTATTAAATTTCGATCTTTTCCTCAAAGCATAATATACCTACATAGACTGTAATTTTTTGCTAGAGACGCTCGTTTTTAATATAGGTAATATTTACTTTCTCGCAGTGGTGCTCTTTGGGGGCCACTGCAGGAACGTTTGCCTCTCGGCTCATGATGCGCTAATGCCCTCTCTAGCCGCCACAATCATTGACACTTATAAAGATTCGACTTATCTCCGAAAAGAACCTTATTTTGACATAATTTACAGCCGTTCCAATTTAACACGTTCAACCCGGATGAACCGTTATGTGAATACTCCTGTTATTTGACGTGTTGTGCCATTTTTACTTCCATGTTTACATAGTAAATGGAAGTATTGTGATCGTCTGAAAAGTCGAATTCAGAACGGAGATCCTATTGGAAGAAATTTTTCATACTACTATGCTCATGATCATTTTCTGAACAAGTATCTGTGTGTCCATTTGTCCCCTCGCTCGTCTGTACATTTAAAAAAATTACAAATATCGCCATACATCCTTGAAAAATCTTTCAAACTCGATGCAATATTTGCAAGAGATGTTCTCCCTGGGAAAAACAAGACGTTGTGATTGAATTTTGGATACCTAACACACAATACTTCCACAACATATATGGATTAAAATATTCGTCCATGTTGGTTATTGTAATAGGTCAGTCTTTAAATGTTATTCGTTGCAAGCAGATGACGTTTGATTTTCATCTTTGACTCACACACCGTACTTCCATTTTATGCACTTTTTTATAGGAATGTTCCACTCTACTGGCTGTGGAAAATCAATATATTTGAATGCATGAGGTTTCCTCTTCAGGGCTGGTTATACATTTTTGGGTGTCCTTGCTATAAAAATTATCCCATTTCACAAAACTTACCTTGTATTGTAGGAGGCATCATTCATCTTACTCGTGCATTTTTCTGTTTTTGTGTATTTTTCTAGTGGCAGCTGTAGTGTACTTACGAGTTGCTGCTTTTGTTGGTGTTCCTTAGTATTATAATTGGTTATACCAACTCAAACATGGAAGTACTGTGTGATCTGTACCACTGGTTTGAACCAGCGGTCCTTTTCGGATTTCCTTTTCCTTATTTCTACTAAACCAATGGGAGATAATATATTTGGGTTTTCTTAGTAACAAACAAAGTCAAGTTTTTGCTATGCTTTTAATACATTTCAACACTTAACAGACTTCATGATTGATCGAAGTTTATATCAACGCATTTCACGTACACTAGGAATAGCGAGAAAATTCTTAAATTATCGACAAGGCAACTAATTGGAAACAGCTTTTGGATGGGGCGATCTAATAGTGACTAACAAACATTGGCAAACGTGTACATTACATTGTTATACTCTTTCAAGTTCAAAAAATAGCCTTTTTCTTATTTACACTAGAAAATAGAGCGTAGCACACGATTCCTCCGTAAAAAAACGATTCTCCTACTTTGGTAAGATCAGTCCTTCTGTAAAATAGAAAATACAATTATCAGCTGGACCGTTTTTATTGAAAAATACATCAAAGCGTTTGACCAAATTTTGAGAAATTATGCCTCTAACTTACCTTAGTTCATCTAGTTTCCATAGCCAATAGCTAAAAGCCTGTGAACAGCAAACAAGATCTTTCAGTACTAGGCAAGCTTGTTGAAAATATTTATTCGTTCTAAAAAAATTGTTTTTCTGTTATTCTACGTTTTAAGTCGTTCACAATATCGTATGTAAAACCTCAGAAATTATTACTTACGTCTTTGGTAGTTTCGTAGAAATTTCCTTCAGCAGATTTCTTCACTTCTCCATTGATTGCTGCACTTCTTGAATTACCGAAGCTGTCGAGGGACAGAATCTTTCTTGTGCTCCTTCCCTCGTTGTTAGACCTCATATCGCGTTCCCTTTGAGCGATTCTTTCATCTGCTCGTCCATTTTTACGTTCTGCAGACTGTACGTTCCTAGCCATTGCCAAAATGTTCTCAATATGATGATCCCTGGTTAGTGAATCCCGTTTTAATCGGCTGTCGATTGTGTCAGCAGTTCGACTCTCAAGCATTCTTTCATCAGCTGTCCGTCGCTCATCTCTTACCTGTCCAACAACTCGACGTCTGGTTTCGTTTTCCCTCCTACGACCGAGCATAGCCACTTGTCGATCAGCATTGATGCGCTGACCTGCTTCTTGCCAGTTGAGTAATCGAACTCTTCGTTCCTCAGAGGATCGTCTAGCATTATATATCGCTCGACGTTCAGCAAGGCGCCTATGAATCCCTTCGATCCTTGCATCTTCTCTATCAACAACTCGCCTGGTATCGCGAGCTAGCTTATTATCTCTTTCTGCAGTATTGCGTCTGAATTCGCGTTCTCGAACGTCCGAGATTCGGCGTTGGCGTTCTGATTCCACTCTTTGGTGCACAAGGCGGATTTCACGCTCCTCTGCAGACCTCAACTGCCTCCTTACTTCTTGCCGATCGGCCGATCGATCGCTTTCATGGATGCGCCTTTGAGATTCCCGAGTTTCATGCCTCACCCTTTCATCCCGAGTCATCCTCAATTCAGACCTCGTTTCGTCAGAGCGTGATCGAGCGTTTCTGCTCGGATGAACACCCAATTCACGATTATTTTGGCGGATGTTTCGATTACGAATGTTGTCTGTGTTTCTTTCACTTGCAAGCTGATCACGAACCAACCTTTCAGTTATACGTTCATCTACCAGCGCTTCATCTCGAGTTATTCTCTGTCTCTGATCGACTTGAGGCAATCCAACCCTTGTGGTGACTGTCCGACGTCCAACGTTTTCCTGCTGAACAGAAAGCCGACGCATCATGTCACCAACGTCTCGAGAGTTGGTAGACCTGTCACTTTGGTTGTCTTCTTGAAGTTTCCTGGAGTTGCGTTCGTTGGCCAAGATATTTTTACGATTAACCTGCTGTACTCTGGTTGAGAGTCGGTCGTGTTCAACCCTGGATCTGACTGCACCGCGTTCTACAACATTTCTCACGCGTCTATCCTCATTTTCTGATCTTTGGCGTCTAGTGTCCAATCGTTGCTGCCTTTCTTGAACGATCCTGTCGAATCTTTGTTTGCTCAAGGTGCGATCATCAGCTTGTACACTTCTCCTTTCAATGCTTTGTTGATTTTCACGCTGCAAATCACTCAGCGATCTACGAGTTTCAAACCTCATCTCGACGTTTTGTGTTCGTTGCTGTTGTTTCCTGTCAGTCCGGACTTGCCTTATATCTTCAGACCTACCTTCTCTTTCAGATTTGCGATTATCTTGTTTCCTATCGTCCCTTCCTTGTAGAGACAGCCGCCGATCTCCCCGTCTTTCAGTATTTTCAATACGAGCTAATTTTCGTTCATCACGAACCATCCTTTCAGTTCTGCGCTCATCAATCAACACTTGATCTCTTGTTGTGTGTTGTCTTTGATCGCCTTGAGACTTCCTCAAGGAGACAGTCTTACGTGTGACAGTTTCTGGCTGAATAGAGAGTCGGCGCATTGTATCCCGCACTTCTCGAGAGTTGGTAGATATGGCATCTTGGCTGTCATCTTCTTGGTATTTCTTTTCTGGCTGTGATGACATTGATGAGATCCTTGAAGCATCATATCGCCTTTCTGCTGACCTCATCTCTTGGTCCTGGCGGTTACTGGTTAAGCCCCTGACGTTTCTCTCCAGAGATCGCCGATGCTCTGCTTCTCTTGATGCAGTAAAGTCTGATTGAAAAGAACGACTACGATCGACCAAACGTCTCTCTGATCCGTTTTCTCGAGTTAGTTGTCTGACATTTCTTCTTTGCTGGCGAACTGCAATGAATTCTCGCTCAGCGACAACTCGTCGTTCTCTGATGGCGGAGCGTTCCGCTTCTCGGTTTTCAAATTCGGTCCTTCGAGAATCGAATCGTGTTGCTGCGTCTTGTTCTGAATTTAGTTCGCTTGGCGTTCTTGTAGCTGCAGCTCTATTCTCTCTTCTGATTTCCCTCATGGAACGGCTGTTCCTGCTTTCAGAGTCAATCCGATCAACAGAAATCTGGTCTCTCATCGTTCTGGCTGTCCTCTCCGTTCGCCTATCGTAAAGACGAGAAGAGCCAATTGTTTGGTCGCGTACATCATGTCGCCGAGATGCTCTGATTTCTTCTCTCAGTGAGACAATTCGAGCGCCCTCAGCGTTACGGATCTGAGTAGACCTCTTTTCATCAACAGCTCGCCTGGAGTTGGTTCTACGTTCATCAATAGATCTTTCAGCGTCACGAGTGAACATCCTGCGGTCACTATCAGATCGCCGATCTGCTGATGCGATTTCTTGGCGGTTGGATTCCCTCCTATCACTTTCCGATCGAACTTCGCGTTTCATCCTATTATTACCAAATTTTCTCTCAGCCCTGAAATCAATTCCCTCTCGGCGACCATTGGTAGGTATTTGGTTTCTGCGCAGAGTCCTCTCCCAGTTTGAACTATCATCTCTCCGGCTATTTCTGAATCGCCTCTCCTGTAAACGGTTGTCATCAAAATGTCTCTCTGTCCTACCACTCTCACTTCGCCTACTCTGATGTTCTCTAGGGAGTTGTGTAGTAACGTCTGAACCTGCAGAGACTACTTTTGGCGTTTGAGAATCGCATTCTTTACTTTTTCCCTCGTCAAGCCTTTGTCCGTTGCCCAATACGCTATCCGGTGATTTAAAATTGGCTTCCCCTGGCTCTAATGCCTCCTTCATCCTGTAAACCAACGTTGTATTTATTCAGGGACAGGTAATGAAAAATATGACATTTATTTCTTTCTTTATTATTCTAAACGGTTGAGCAGTTTAGCAAAACCAGTCTAGGTAGCTTGTCATTAATTGGTATAACTCACCAAAACTCCTTGAAGTTATCCGCCTTGCAGAAGGTTTCGATATCCCGGTTTTCTTGACCTTTGAACGCGATGCTGGGACAGGCGAGAAATAGCAGGAGACATCCGATGGTGTTAAGGCTCCTAACGCCCGGCAAGATAACCAGACGAGTTTTCCTCATTTTGTACAATGATACCGTCTGAAAACGGCAACTTATTAGAAGTAACAGTGTAAATTTCCTTTGGGTTAATGTATAGAGTTATTTAGCAGGTGTCTTTTATTTTTATTGTTTTCCAACTGCTGCCTTCGGGCCTCTTCAGGGCCTATTTATTCGATTTAAGAGCAAGATTTATGATCTAATAATAGGAACTTTGGGAAGTAGTGGTTCGTTATGCAAAAATGTCATTTGTTCTCGAATGAGATCTCTATGGCTGAAAGCGCTTAGAAAATTGTAGAATCGGAAAGAGGAAGCCTTTCAACTAATCCTCTGACGAGAGAACAGGTAATAGTTGCAGTGGACGATAAAAGTGAAGTAATACTTATTCCATACTAGTGAACCATTTAATACCGAATTTATAGTATACCTAGTGATTTTATAAAAAAAAGCCTTACATTAGTAAACAATTGTATGGGGTTCAAAAATTTGAACACCCTTATTTGACAAAAGAGTGGATTTTATACGGTTGAAAGAGCTATAACAACTGGTCCAATCTAACATTAGCATCTCTAGATTGCACTATAAGAGGGCACAAAAATCCTTATAGATTGCTAGCATCTCCAATTATTTTTCAAAGTTGAATATTAAAAGAGATGAAATTTAAAATTGAAGGGAAAAATTTCAGTAGGATTAAAATTGATTTTTAAAGACTTTTATTCGAAAAACTAAGTTCCAGTTTGAGTGGGAAAATCGGCAGAGAAGTTTTAGTATCAATTTCTATAGATTTTTGGACGCTGAATTGAATGAGTTCATCGCAGAGTGATAGCTATAATGGTTCCTCGAGTTATTGCAGTTTCCGTGTAGAATTCGCGAGGTTTTGAAGAATTCGCTATGATGGTTTATCTCGAGAATTTATGGAGCAAATTTATATCGATACCAATTAAGATCCCATTCCTATATCGAAAAACAAATAATAAATGCAAACTCTTTAGCAGATATCGCAATTTAAAACATTTTTATTTTTCTTGATACCTAATTTGGATAACAAGCGGATTTATGTCTCATAAACATAAGAACATACGAATCCCCTCTCCCCTAAAAAGCCCATTTGTTTTATTGGATAATAGGATTCTACATGCCTTGAAACTTTAAACATCAAATTTTGAGGGAGTTAACAATTTTTATTTTTGAGTTATTACAATGTTTTTTGTTTGTTTTTTTTTTGTCATTTTTTAAACCTAAATAACCAACGCACTGAATAGTTGTTCCCAAAATCTGAAAATGTCCACTTTTTCACTAAACTGGCTAGTTGGCTAAATTGACTACAATTACATTTTTCGTTTTCAGCGTTTATGGTATTTTAATTTGAAAGGGGATCGGGTGCACTATTTTGACAAACATTCACTCAATGGGCACTCACCTGTCTGGTGCTCGTGTACTCAGGATCGGGCAGTTCTGACATCCGAAGTAACCAGGGTAGTGCTTTTATACCCTTGGAGACAACCTCAACCTGCGTTGGCGTGTTCTTCAATATTCCCCTTCCATTCACTGCAAAACCCATGAACGTCACCGCGATCATGAACGAACCTGCTAGCAATTTATCGCTAACCTGATAGTAGGACCCGGAGACCAATGGCTCAGGTGGTTCATCCGCGTTCCAATACCACACTTCAGCGGTTCGACTTAACACAATTACGATCAGCTCTCTTATCTCACTGGAGCAGCGGGTCCCCTTTATTTGCCACTTAAGGCTACGTCTTTCACTGTCACGAAATAGGACGAAATCGCAATTTTTCTCTGTATCGCTGTATAAAGTACAGGGTAAATTGTAAGAAACGCTATATCAAAAATTGATGGATTCACTTTTTTGGCGTGGGAAGATTTACAGTGCAAAATTGCATTGCACAAATGCCTCAACATTGAGTTAAAATCTCACGCTAAATATTGGAGAGTTTCAGTGAATTTCGAGTTTTTTGAAAACATGAACGGAGAAGTTTTGGTTACTTTGTAAAATCGTATGCCTCTAATGGTCACCACAATTTATACTCCATCCACTTGTTGTTAACTATAAGAAACGTATGATTTAACATTCACCAAAACTTTTACGTTTTAGGTTTTCAAAAAGAATGGAATTCTCTAAAACTCTCCATTATTATTGGTTACTTGTTACTTGGTTAATTAATTTTGTTATTACGAGTTACCTACCTAATATTGGGGGCTAATAGGTTTGTAAATTTATGACAAAATTTTGAACCAGGAATATATTTGTTTCATCAATGGACGTCGTTGCATTGCTTCGCACCTTGATTCCTACTAATAATTTTCGCAATCTCTTATTTTTTACTTCCATGTTCACGTAGTAAATAGAAGTATTGTGATCGTCCGAAAAGTCGGTTTTTACTAAAACACTATTACTGACATTGTAGGATCCCATTTCATAACTATAGAAGACAAAGAGACTGTCACTAATTCCACTGATTTTGATGAATTGTATTGTTATATCCATTCAGTAACAATGAGTTATTAGATGATGGCACAATCGCCGAAATCGATGAGAATATAACAATACAATTCATGAAAATCAGTGGAATTTGTGGCAACCTCTTAGTCTTCTATCCTGTGAATTTGGAAGAAATGTTCGTAGTACTATATACTCTGAACAAGTGTCTGTGTCCGTGTTTCAGTGGTCGAAAAGTGACAAAAATCTTCATATCTCTGTGAAAAATGAATGGAATTTTCAGAAACATTCTCCAAATGAATTGACATAATTAGCCGTTTCCAAACTTTGGATAACACACACTACTTCCGAGATAGATAAACGCGTTCGAAGTTATGGTTTAATATTAAAAATGAACCATAGTAATAGCTCACAAAACAAAATTACTATCATTCCATCAAAAAGTGGTGCTTTACGTTTCAAGTACCTGTGTAGAATCCGAATATCGAATAAAAACAACACTTTTCCGATGAAACTATATAAAAGCTACATTTTTAAAATGTTTGATCAAAAATCAATCTTGGCCCAATTCTTTAGCTAAATCGCTACCTCAATTTTAAGGGTATTTTTGGGAGTTTCAGGGGGAATTTGTATTTTCGAAGTTTTTTGGACAATAGTGTGTTTAGAATTATCCGCTCTTACAAATTATGTAGTACAAAATTCCATTCTTATTCCCCGGTCCGGTGGTTAGGCGTAAGATGAACACATTAACGCTCTGATTTCTTAGCATTATTCGTTTTCAAACCTGTTCTTTTATAACTTCACCATCAGAAATGATCATTTATCGAGAAAGAAACGATGTGGGTGGCCAATGAACGCAAGGGTCAACTTGTTGGATAAGTCGCTTCAAGAGAAAAAAAAAACATCGTGATGTTCACGGTTCACACATCACATGAGAGCGGTCCCGACGTTTCGTGAAGAAGACTTATATACACACGGTTCTGAAGGTAAAGAAGCGTTAACCTCTTTATTAGTCTCGGGGAAGCGAGGGCATAGACAAATTGGGTGAATGTCACTGGATGCTCGAGAACCGTTGGCCGGTGATTCGTCTTCAACTCGGAATCCGCCGTACTCTCAACCTGAGTCCGACCTGATCTATCATCCTTTTGAAAAAGCTTTGCTGGATTCTATGTGTCCATCATGTTCTCAGGATTTTTCGGACGCTGAAGATGCACTCGACTTCTTTTAAAATTAGTTCAGCCTACATAAAAAACGTGTGAGGTTTTTTTCGAATTTTACTTGACCACCTGGTCTTTTCGCCATTTTTAAAACGCGACGCTCAATTTTAATCTGTTTATTATAAATATTCGTCGGCTACTGCCATCGTAGAAACTTCTTTTGGTTTATTATTCAATAATAAACCTTTGTAATCGCCTAAGAAAAAAATGTCCTAACTCTCCTCAAAATTTGATGGTTTGCATTTCATTTCAATCGAATTAAAAACACAAAAAATCAGTTTTTTCAGAAGAGACTATACACTTGATTTTTCATTGAAAAAATCAATTTCAGCCTGACGGTAGCTAAATTCTTCAGCCAAATCGCTAGCCCAATTTTGAGAGGGGGGGGGGGTATTTTCCGAGGTTTTCTAGACAAAGGTGTGTTCGATATCTACTTATATAGATTTTTGGAGACTGAATCGTAATTAATTCAAGAATTTGTGGATTTCATTTGACACTACTGTATTATATTTTGGTTTCTTAATACCTCAACTTCATCTTTGTAATCTGAGTCCGACCCGATCTATCATCCTTTTGAAAAAGCTTTGCTGCAATCTACTTATGTGACCATCATAACTTTCAGGATTTATTGAGACTAATTTTTTATTTGAAAATATCTCCAAAACAATACTCAAACTATGGATTATTGAACATTCATCATTTAACATTTCCTTTTTCAACTCGAAGAGCCTTCAAATCTACTAGTTCAGTAGCGGTTCTTGCTAGATAAGGCTTATTGAATTAAATTTAAATACATTACGCCCCAGAAAAAGAAGCAAGGTTGGACCTGAGGGTGTCATGTGTCTTCACGGAGGAATCACGGACAAGTTGCAGCGATCGGCGAGTTGAGGCGTCGTTTCGAATTCACTTCGCTCCATCAGCTGCGCAGGAGCAGAGACACGCGATACTTACGTACTTCGAAGGCTCATGGAAGTCGCCGAAGACCGAGGGGAGTGCAGTTCAACTGACTTGATTTTGGCAAAAAAAAAAGTACGAGCAAAGTCCAGACACAATTTTTAGCCTAAAAATGAGTTCTCGCCGACAACATAGGAGAAAAAATTGCGGAAAAATGTTCTCTACTTCAATTTTGTGGTTCGGATTGGCAAGAAGCATTTTTTTCGAATCTACATAAGCAAAATATGTGCCACAATGTTGGTTAAAGCTGTTGAAATTATACGCTCGAAGAAAATAATCAAATTAAAATAAATGAAAAAATAATAACACGTAAAAATTGGAAAATCATTATTTGAAAATTCAAATGTGTTTAGTATGTTGAAAATCTATTTTGCTAATGTTGCCGTACGACTGAAATTCGTACTATATCCGTAGGATTGAAATGAAACTGTAACTCTTAAATACAATTTAATACTAAACGACTGCTTTGGTCGCGAATGTAATTCAGGGTCAATACGAAGTCATTGTAAATCATCAATAAATTAGCAAGTTTTATTCGTACGCTCGTTTCTTTACAATTATATATTTAGCAACTATCTTATAATACAATCAAATTTTACTACTTTCGCAATGTCCATAGTGCGCGATAAATAGGAAACAAAATGAACATTATAACGAAATCCGAGGAACTGATAAGTATAGCGGATTGGATTCATGAAAGCTCGTAGCGTCGTTTAATACCTAAATTATGAGATTTTTCCGAGTCTAAATTTTTCCCAATTCGCCTGCTGATGAACCTGCAACGGAAATTTTTTCCAGATTTTCCCAGATTAGGTATTTGCGAAAAACGGCGTCTTCTATCAAAAATCGGAAACCGCTTTCACGCCATGTGACGTGATAGTGTTTGCAACGAGGTTGATAATAAACCCTAGCACAATAGCATTCCGAGTTCTTGCTGTTAGTTTCAATAATTTTCAAATTATTTTCATTTTTTTACTATGTGTTGCAATAATTTCGGAGAGGGACGAGACTAGTACGGACGCCAAACGGAAGGATCGTTATGCGACCGGTCGTAGCGCGACATTTGGTCGCCGCCGACGTTCGGATCGCCCACAGTGGCGTGTTCAATGGCTGATGTCCTATTTCCTCCGCCGAGGCTTATCGTTACGTTGCTCGGGGCGACGATTGTCGTCACGTCGTCCGTATTGTATAGTGGACCGTCGGCAGGACCTCCTAGCGTTTTATACTCGCCGTTTCCTCCAGGAACGTTATGCACGTGGAGGTGGATCTGGTTCTGGTTGACTGTCGAGTAGAGGGATGGGTACAGTACCATAGAAGGAGTGTAGTGTTGAGCTGCAGGTGGTGGAGGCGGTACGACCGGGGGCGGCTGTGGGGGGCTGTAGTAATTAGGGTAACCGCCACCCCCGCCGCCCCAATATCCAGGTCCTGGGTCGTAACCAACTCCGTGGCACTCGTCAAGCTCTCCACTCGTCGCAGTTGTCTTGTAACCTCCGTAGTCGTTATCCATCACTGTAACATGATTTTTTTTTTAATTTCTTCGTTATTTCATAAAATTATGGGCAATTTGCATCAATTTTGTTTTATTATTCAACTATAAACCATTGCAATCGATCACGAAAAAAGATTTTTTTATGCTAATCGAATGAGACCATAAAGAAGTCGATAGATCTAATAGTTCTTGTTTCATCGCAGTTTTTATCTGAAATTGTAAAGATTTTTGGATACTTTCCGAGGTGTTTTTCTCAATCCGAGGTTTATTATTGCTTTGCTTGAAACATGATTTGAAAAGATGGTCCAATATTAATTTCTAGTAACTAATCCACACTCTTGCGAATGTGTAGATCTAACAACCAATCGGTAGCATAATGTACCGTGGCAAAAATCGTAATTCTAAATATTTTTATTTTTTCTGTAACCTAATTGGAAGAAGAATTCATCACTTAACAGTACAGTTTGAGAGAGTGATTGAAGAGCATCCCAACGAGTGAAAGATCGATTTCTATAGCTCTATAAATTCTCGAGCTATGCGATCAGGCCAATCCTTTAAAATTTCGAAAATTCTACACAAAAGCCACGATAACTTGAGAACCGTTGAAGCTATCGTCTCCGTTATAATCACATTCGATTCAGCGTCAAAAATACATATAAATTTATATCAATCTTGCCTATGTTTCAAATACATTGCAAAATACTGATCCCCTCTCATAACTTTTCACTTTCTTAACATTTGAGTGAATTAGGTATTTAGACGAAGAATTAGAGCTTGCGAGTATATATTGCGTTGAACTTACTCGGCGGATTTTGATATGGTGACGTTTCAGTGACAGCTTCCAGCGGCCCAGATGGGTAAGTATTGTAACCGCAAGGTGGAGTATACCCAGACCAACAATCGTTCCCGCTTCCTGGATCTGTACGGACAATTTATGAAAAGCGTTAGCTTGGAAGTACTTCGAGTGATACAAAATGAAAACCATGTTGCAAGCTCAAAAAAAAGAAAAAAAAAAGTAAGCTCATGAGCGTTGAAACTCATAGTGAAAATGTAATTAGCCGAGTAAATCGAGTTTTAATTTTTCCTCATATTCGATCGGTTTTCCATTTCCGTATAATTACTTGTGAAACTGAAAAAAATCCTATATTTTCAGTAATTTCAATTTACATTTTTGGCAGGTTCCAAATATGTCAAGGAGAGGTGATAATTTTTCTTCTTAAATTGACTGCGATGAAAATTCAAAGCACTTCTCGGGGTTCAATAGATTTTTTTTTTTTTTATAAACGCAGTACGATTGACGCTCATTATCTGAAACTGATCCGACGTACTTGATTTACTTCCTTTCGAGCGTGTTAAAACTAATGTGGCTACCCTGTAAATCTACGATTTCCCAGCCGTCATACTCAATAGTTTAATAATAGTTCGACTCTATAATTTTGATTGATTACCCGTCCGATTTCGAAGAACTTGCGACTTCTCTAATCTCTAGTGGGAAAACTGAAGCCATCAGCGGGCGAACTATAATCATGCATATATTTTCAACATATTATGCACGTAAGAAGGTGAATGGATCGACAACCCTGGGCTTGGATCGAGATGCGAGGAGGAAAGGAGTATATGATGGGTATATGGTATTAGGTAGGTGCCTTCCTCGGTAATCACACGGTCTTATTGGTTTCCGGTGTTGAAGCTTTGAATGGAGCTCCCAGTTCCTTTGATCACGTAGGCGATCCGGCATATAACTTCTATTCTGACTGAGCACTCCTATCTGTCTGTCTTCTTCAATATTTTCTCCCAAACCGCAATCACATCGCAGTTCCATCGGAGGCTGCCCCTGCTCATCTCTACCTACAAACCTACCTGTCGGTCATCCTCCCGTTCCTCATTCTCTTGTCGGCCATTCACAAGGGGGCCATCGTTTCTAACATCTAATAGAAAACTCATACGTTGGTGCTGAGAAGTTCTACAGATGCCGACGGTTGAGTCCGATTCAATTAGCATTCCTTGAACCCCTTGCTTGATGTTCGGTTGCAGGATAGAATCGGTGGGCCCAAGTTTTCTTTCACTTCCGGCCAGCAGATCGACTGGTCACCTCGAAGAGGCAAGTTTTTTTTTCTAAGCTGTTCAAAAAATGTTTTTCAGTTTCCTCTTGGCAAGGGAAATTCAATTGATTTAAAGCGAGCCTCGTCGAGCTAGCTATCGATTTCGGTCTCTTATCGTTATATATATAAGCCAAACGATGTCTGTCTGTTACTCTTTCACAATCAAACGAATAATCACATAGAGCTGAAATTTTACACGGTAGCTCATTGAAACCCGATGCAGATTTTACGCTACTTTGATTTTTCACGCGTCTTTTCGAATTGGAAAAGTGAACTTTATCGATTTTTAAAGCTGATATTAGAGTGGATTCCCGCCGGTTTTTACCGCATAACTTTAGAGCGGGGAGAAATTCCATATTAAATAAATATTTATAAATAAAGATAAATAAAAATGACTTCAAAATAATTTGTTTTTAACATTATTTAAAATTATTAGCAAACAATGTTGAAATCGGTTTTATTTTTGAAAAATTTCATTGTTCTCTTTTTAGTGTCATACAAACCTGGACATCTCTCTTCGTAGAATTTGCAACAAAATCCACATTAATGTTGAGCACTGAAATTCTAAAAAATAATTATTTCCTATTTACTTTCAATGTTATTATGTTGATTGAGATGTGAGGTTGAACGTCTGGAATAATCCATCCATTGATTTGGGACTTTAGTTCAACCTGATATGTAGGATGTTTTGATACCATTGATCCTCCTCAGAATTACCATAATTTCAAATTGTTTATTTCACCATTGGTTGGTTATTTAAATGCACACATCTACTCATTATTTATTTCACAAGTGATAATAAAGTTGTACTTTCCTCATGCCGATCCGCAATTAGGTAAGTACAATGAATGAGAGAATCCGAAAAAATTTCAGAAATTCAGCAAACTTTAGTGCATGATAATCTAATTTTTTGGCCGTCAAAACAACAGTATTGGTTGAAAATGTAATTCTGAAATCAAATCTTTTATTTAAAATGCTATGGCTAATGCAGTTTTTTTTCTACAGCCATAAATATCCCAGAAACGTGATTTCGAAACAGTTTTGTTAGACATATGGCCTAAAGAGTAGCTAGTTTTAAATTATAAGACTTAAATTTGAACAGTTAAAGTTTACAAACAATAAAAAAGCTTTTTTCATTAGGGGCTCGATCCAAGGTCAATTACTTTGTTACTATGTCACGTAAAACTAGTCTTTTACCATCGATGAAAAGCTCTTGCTAGTCCAACTATAAGCATTTTTTCACGACTTGTTTGGGAATAGTGGGCGAAAAACCTCAAAAATCAGAAAATTGTATTTACAATTTTCGTTACACTTTCTTCTCTACACGTCAATATCAGAATATTGAACAAAAATTTCAGTTCTTCAGCTTAACTATAAATAGTTAAAAATAAATTTTAAAAATCGAGAAAAAACGGCAAGCCAACCATAATAACCAATTTTTGTTCTAAGTCGGTTAAAAAGGAACAGCTTCGAAGAAACTTCACGTAGATTACTCTAAAATACGATTATGTTTTTCTTTTACGAATTGTACGTATTAGTTATTACGAAAGAAAGAGAAAATCCGAGGACAGATTTTTGTCACGGTTCTGGTTCCGACCAATACAGCTGGAATGAAGTTTCTAGCTTGATTTCATGGAGTCCAAAACAGTTTTAGTGCTTAAAGCAGTTAGTGCTCCTTGGCAAAATTAATCGTTAAGACATCTCAAAAAACAACAATAATCAGTGTTCGATTGAACTCGCCACTCGCTTAGGTTTTCTGAAGTTATTTCGCGCCGTCGTCAACTATTCAACCTTCACCTCATAATGCAACTGGAAAGTCCAAATTAATGCAGCCTGATGATAACATGCATCTCTTAGTACCGTTGGTAGCATTTCGTGCCAGACTTATTTGTGCCTTTATGATACTCAAGCCATTATTTTCCGATAAGACGTGCGACATCTTGCCGTTTTCACTTTTCATTCGTCACACTACGATGTTTTTCACCCCTTGGTCATGACAATCTTTACGTGTATGCGTATCATTGATATTTCTAAAAGATCTCGTATCTCGAGCCCTGTTTACCACCGCTCATCGAAGGTTCTATCATCACCACGTCTCGATATCCGTCCGGTTCCTCCTGTCCCCTGGCCAACAAGAACAGGGCCTGCTTGTCATCTGTCGTCTCCCATATCCTCTACGTACATCCAAGGCACGAAACGCCACAGTTTTTTCGCCTCCTCTTTCAGTATACCTTTTTTGCGTCATTCTTCCCTTTTTTGCTTTTTTGTCTTATTTTGAAATCTCTTCTCGAGCGAACGCGAAGGGTTCGAATTAGGAAGTGAGGTATTGAGTGTCGCGACAACCGACACCGAACTGATTTTCCCTTACATGGCTGGTGACTGGCGACTCGGCTACTTCTCGAACCGACTTAACAACTCGAGATTATGTAGCCCCATCGTCCCACCTTGTCCGGTCTAGCTCTTTCACACCTTCGAGCTAATTTTTGACTTATCAACAACGGTTTTCCAGAGTTTGAATTCGGAATAGGACCGTTATTGGCAGTCATGGTGTGATGGGAGGTGCTTTTACGAAATCGAACTCCCCTATTTATTGCGGTGTTTATACGGTTGAAAGAGCTGTAACTGTTGTTCCAATTTAACATCAGCATCTCCATAAGATTTTCTATTAGAGAATGAACAAAAAACCGAATAATAGATTGCTAGCATATTCAACTATTTTTCAAAGTTGAATACAAGAAGAGGTAAAATTTAAAATTGAAAGAAAAAATTTCAGTTGTCAACAAAACATGTAAAACTTGGCCATATAGGCGTATGGCAGGATAGGCGTATTGGTGAGAGCCCATTTGAGCTATTAAAAAGAATATTAAAATGACTATCGAAAAAGAGAGTTGTTGAGCACAACCCAGTGAAAACGTTGCAAATGATTGTACAGTCATTTAATATTCCTTTGCTTCAATAATAGTAACGTGATAGTAACTTTTCCAAACATTTGTGCACGTTTCGAAATATTAAAAGATTTTTTAACAAATTATTTTCATAGCTCTAGGTATCGCGCGTTACACCACCATCATAGAAAATTCTGCAAAAAAACTACGATAACTTAAGAACCACAAAAGAGATCAAACCCGTTATCTTCAATTTCGCGTCAAAAACCTATATCATTTTATATAAAACACACCTATGTTTCAAAAACTTTGGAAAATAACAACTTTCACCCCTCAAAACAATTTCGGTAGCGGATTTTTGAGGTAGCGATTTCGTCGAAGGATTGAGCCATTCTCAGCAACATTGATTTTTGGTGAAAATGTAAAGAATTTAGGCGGTATAGTTTTCTCAGAAAAGTGTTGACAGCGGATGGAATGGTTTTTTTAAAATAAAATATTCTGATTCTACATGCTTTGCAAACTCCTTGTTGAAAATAGATATTGTTAATATTTAATTTTCATTAATTACTTATTTCAAAGTCAAAGAATTGAGCCATCGTTAGCCAAAGATTGATTGCTAGTAAATATGTCATGTATTCAGCACTATTAGAGTTTCCTCTGAAAAGTGTTGACGGCGGACGGGCAGAATATTTTTTAATAAATATTCGGATTCTACATAAAATTTTCAGGGGAACACGAGATCGGTTTATTATTGAACAACAAACCGAAAATTGCAGAAAGCTAGCGTATGAAATTTCAAAATCCGTTGTTGAAAAATTGTTAGGTACTCAAAGGTCGTATACTACATGTATATAATCTGTTTTCAACAACCCCGAAAACAAACTAGAAACGCATCTCTTGTCACGGTGCTCTTGTTCCATTCTAGTCCCGAGACAGGTACTATTGTTCGTCCGATAAAGACATTTTTTCAAAATCAAACCTGCTCTAGGCTTCATGAATAACTCGACGTTAAAGTGTGTCTCCACGTCACGGCTCCGTTGGTCAGAACTATAATAATCGCTCCTTCAAGGCGTCTAAGATCTTCAAGAGTCGAAGCTTTGATAAAATTATTCACAGAGACCGGGACAGAGTTGTCATGAAAGTCTACAATACGGACGTTCGACGTCGCGGAAGGACAGAATTTATCATGCATTTTTGGAACTGCTGAAAATTTGTGATATGGCTTGATGTTTGCCTCGTCGCGTATCGACTGACAATTTTTATTGTTAGATTGTTACACCCGAGAATTCATCTCCGGTTGATAACTATTTCCTCCATCGTTCGCTGTTCACACTTGGCAATTCAAATGGCAGCCAACGAACAGGAAAATCGAGACCCGGTGCTACTTTTGTTTCAGGTTACGATCGGTATAATTCCGTCTCGAGTGGGACCGAGAGCGTTGGAAGTAACTGACTAAAACTGAGGAAGAGATGGCCGAGGTGGTTATGTGAACGGCTTTCCAGTTGATCGGTTGTCCTTGTCACGCTCGCCTAAGACATTAAATGACTGCCATGCTCACCACTGCCTATGCTCAGCAACTCCGCTTCGACGCTTGGCCCCCTCCAAGTTCTGGAAAAACCTTCCTTCGCCTCGCAGAAGCCGACAGCTCGAAACTTCTCGACGGATGCTTCGTGATTTCATCTTGGAATATTCAATTTACTCTTTTTTTTGCATTTTTATATCACAACGTATTGGAATTACGAGGACCAAAAAAATTTCAACCGAAATAATCTCTATGAAGTATCAAGTTTTGAAAGATTTGTAACATCTACCATAGATACCATCAACAAAACGTGGTCAATTGAAAGGTTTGAATATAACAAAGATTGGTAATTAAATCCTTTACATTTTCCCGGAGCAACGTATACCTATATATTTCTCAAACGTTTATGAAGTATTCAACAATATTGGTGGAACGCTAAAAAGGCCATTTATCAAATGTGAACATTTTTCTCTTTCAGTTGAGGCAACAGAAACGAATAATGTCGCATATTGTTATCGACATCGACCGTTATTACAGATATCATCAACCGAGTTTTGAACGTAAACAAATTTTGAAAATATTTGCAAATAACCAAAGACCTAAAAACGTAAATTACAGAGAAAAGGGAGGGAGAAAAAGTTTGACTTTCTTATTCCGCGTGATCATTTGAATTGATGTCTTTTAATTCAAGCCATTTAGGATTAAAGCTGAGGACATTGGATACGTCGAGAGTATGAGAAATGAATAAGATAACACCAATTACTTCCCATTCCTTATTTCTTTTGTTCTTTTTTTCACCCCAATTATTTAGTGCAGTTAAGTGATCTCAAGAGTGACCATTTTGCGGGAAAAGTGAAACACTGCAGGAAGTGATTCCGAAGTCCTTGAGTAAAGCGCGCAATCGTGAAGTGCCCGATGGTGAGCATGATCTTGCTTCAACGTGACGAATGATAGGTTGAACTTCGAAAAAACGAAAACGTCTGCTTTAAGCTCGAGGACGAGTATATTTGGATCGGAGGGCGATCCGTCAAAAACAAACTTCACAACGCGTCTTTATCTTCATGTCAAACGTCACGTTTCGACGGCGGACGTTCGAGGCGGACGCCGGACATATTAATGTGTTCTTCGACACCTTCGATGTATGAAATTGAAGCGCTGAGGTCATTTTATACCTGTGAACCGCATTAATCACTTTCAAGTAAGCCAATTTTCGGATCGTCTATCTTTTCGGCTGCCTAGGGAGAATCTTGGATCCGGTACTTAGTAGGGAAATTAGATTGAATGCGAAACGGTTTACTGGGGATGGTCACTGATATAAGAAAATATACAGAAAACCAGCGATGTGCATAGATCACACACAGTACTTCCATGTTTGAGTCGGCAGACAGATATAACCAACGACAAAATTGAGAAAATTATAAAAATAATAATGAAATAACGAAAAATGAGTATCAAATGGAAGTACATTAACGGTAAAAATCAAGCGCCATTCACTCGCAATAACTAACATTTCAAGACCTTGAGCGTTCGCTTGTAATAATCGAAATGCATAGTATGCACTTGTGAAATAGCGAAAAAAGCTCTTACCGCCGAAGTACGGTGTGTGAGCCAAATGGCAAATACATCAGACGTTATCTGCTCGCGACAAAAAACATTTCAAGACCTCAAACGTTTTTTAAAAAAATCACTCTTGTAGCATGTATAAATCGAAACAGAAAAAATACTTTTGAACGTTTATATCTCAAAAGCACTGTGTGTCATCCTGATTCCGGAAACGGCTAATTCCGGGCATTCACGTGGAGAACATTTTCTGGAAATTTCATTGAATTTCATTAATTTTTCACAAAGATCCGAATTCGACTTTTCGGATCATAATACTATTATTTATTATTTAAACATGGAAGTAAAAGATGGCTTTTGAATAACGGTTTCATAAATTTAAAAAAAAATGCAAATGATTTCAACTTTTCTCGCCTAATTCCAACTTGACATAGCTCTAGTTACCATGATGGATCTGGTGGAATGCTTCACTGAAAAAAAAACCTTTTGCCCGCGAGATCTGACAAAGTGAAGATTTTTCCTCGTTTTCTCGCTGCTCCGGATTCAACCCCGTTGCAACGGGCTACTGAAGTTCTAGGTTGGCGACAGAAAAATGATTTTTTCGACCGCCTAATAACTACAAAACTCTCCATCCAGGGCGGTCCCGCGTGCATTGAAGCGTGAACAGGTATGGAAGTGAAATGAAGGCCTCGGCTGTTCGAAGTTATGCCCTTATAGGATAAAAAAGAAAAAAGTTGATTTCTGATATCTATAAGCCATTGTTTACTCTGCTTTGTTAAGAATTCTATCGCAAAAAATGCTCAGTAATCTTGTAAAATAAAAACTGTGAAAAAATGATATATCCATTAAAAAAAATTAATCATGATAAAGATTAGAAATAATAATTATCAAAAAAAAAGAATATTATAAAGTAAAAATATTTTATTGCAAAATCCCCATGATATTCATGCTAAGGGAGATTTTATACAGTTGATAATGATTTTCTTTTTTGGGTATAATAAATTGACAATATTGAAAATTCTTGAAAATATTTTCGAAATTGGAAAAAGCTCTTTATTGTTCAAGTAGATGTTATGCAATTTTTTCAACCATCTGAAATAATTGATCATGAGAAAATGCGCTGTTTTCGTAGAGGACAATTTCGAGAACGATTTTCTAATGTCTACCAGTCGGTCACCGGCTCGTCCATTGTTAGGCACGCATCTTACAATCAGTTCGAGATGCAACCGGGTGTGATCGCATTTTGACGGTCCGGATGACCTCCGATCAAGGATGGTCGTGCCGAGTTCATCAGTATCAGATTATCATCGACCTCCCCTCCGGTCCTTTTGAGAGTGGAGTCAGGTACCTCTCCGATTCCTGTCCGATTGCCTCTCGTTAGAAAAAGATCGTGTCAGCTCGAGTCCGGGAGCGATCCAGATTTTTTCTACTCGATAGGACTTGAGTCCCTCCCCCACACGCAGGCATTTTTACATAATATCACCTCCATTACCTCGACTGATACACCCACGTCGAACATTCATCGCTTCTTCTGCTTCTTGTTCTTTCAGTAATAACTTTTCTAGCGCACATTCGACGAAATTGCCTCTTCCCCGGGGCTTATATGTCGATCGTGAATGCGGTTATCATGTTTCTTCTCGCGGATGTGTGGTTACATTTTTTCTTCCCTCGCACACTCGTGTACTCGCTGTACTCAGTTTCACAACGCTTTCTCGTATCGAAGAACATCATAGGTCACGTGAATTTTCTCAAGCTTATATAGAAATATATCGCGCAATTCGCGCGAGATGCGTGATCTGAGAAGATGGGTGTTCTGGAATGCAGAATCGACCTTACACGACCAACACGCTGCGAAATATACATAGAAAAACAGATAATTCGATCTATAGTTTCGATTCAAAAGTGCCTATCAAAAACTGTATCAATATTTAATTTGTTAGCCGTGTACAGAAAAAAAAATTATAGTAGTTTAACAATAACGGTAATAGCAGATGGTTTGAACGGTTAATTGGGAAAAAAACCAACCAAAGTGCAGTATGATAATAATTGCTCGAAATTTCCTTGATTACCTATAATCGCGGGATTTTTTCCATGACTGCAACATTTCTGCTTTATGCAGCTACGGGACACAAAACATAGGAAAAAGTAGGAGAGTTTCAAAAAACTTTTAGGTTATAACTTATTCAAAACCGTATCTAATTTTTACGAAAAATTGTTCTCTACATCTACTCATAGCTTCGACGGTTTTGTTAATTTTTCATCAATAAACCACGGTGATTGGCCGGAAATTGTTTTAAACCCCCAACCCTCCACTTCGACGTTTGACATTGCAGTGCATGTAGAAATCGAATCTCAATTAAAACCAGTTTTATGTCTATAGAATACACAGTACTTCCATGATTGATTCAAAAACAGGTATAATCAATTAAAAAATAAAAATAAAAAACTCTTGCAAAAGCCGCAACGCTAGTACACTACGACGATTACTGAAAAACTAGCCAGGAGACAGACAAATAGAAGATCGAGGTTAATACAAACGACGTTTTGTAAAATGGGATCATTTTTATTCCTAGGACACCAAACAAAGTATTACCAACCCTGAAGGGGAAACCGGGCGTAACTCACTCGTTGTTATAAACATTGAAAATCTCAACCATACGAACATATTGATTTTTGCAGCATAATAAACCACTATAGAATCATTTGCAGCGTTTTTACTCCCATGTTTACAAAGGCTTCTTTTCCCGAAAGATATCGGCCAATAAAGAAGAGAATAGAGAAAGGTTCGCCAAGTTCATCTCTACCTCACTCCTGGTCCTTTGTACGTCGTGTGGTTTTTAGTGTCCAAAGTTAGCAACGCGATGAGGACCTTAGAACTGAAATGTCCTCTTGCCACGCAGGAGATCTAAGAGCAAATCTCGCGTCACTGTTTTGACCGCAGGTGCTACTGACATTTTTCCTGCAACGATTTCCCAGTAATAAACACCACTTGCTGTCCTCACGGATTTTCTCACAGCCAGTGAAATCGCCGCCATTTCCTTATACTTCGATTCACTACTTCTCGGATGAACTTGAATGAAAGCCATTTTCTGTAACCGATTTCCGTTTTCCAGTCGAAAATGGAAACTATCTCGCGTAAATGGATACGTCTTCTTTGATAGGACGATCATTGAGCAACGTTGCAGACAATCCCGCGATTGAGTATTCGGTAGGATATGTGAGTGGAAAACGAGAATACCATCTTTTACGTGAGAGGCTTCCGTCGGCGGCCAATTGTGTAGGCACAAACGGGTACAATCAGTGATGCCCAGGGCCTACCATACTCTGTGAAACAGTAGCATGATGTCACGTACAGCATCCTCCATTAGTGGAACTCCTACCAAGGGCCGTGGAGATGTTTGTTTTTTAATACGCCCGTGGAAGGACGTACGTATTGGAAAAAAGTAGAAGATGATGAGGAGTTAGGTTCAATGATCAGCTGCCCAAATGAGCATTCGGGTTTTTTCAGAGACGAGGTAACGGAAATGTCGTTTATCCGTTGTGAAAGTTCTCAAATCCATTCTGGAAAAATACATAGCTCATCTGAGGTTCTCATAGATGAACATTATTTTGTGTCGTAAGCACTCCTGACCAACAAAACAAAGAGAGAAAAACTCAAACGTTTTGTACGGGTAAAAACGTATTTTTCACCTCAGTTGTTGAAAAAACTATTGGTACCTATTTCTCATTTAATTAAATCTCAACCTTTTATTGGCAAAGAAAAATCATTATCGTGACTCTGGGTGGCTTCATAGGTCGTAAGCAGCACATGGACATAGATGGACTACACTTACAAGGTCCAATGAGCTAAAGTTCTTGTCTGATTGAGTGAATAATAATGAAGTAGCTGCTACCCAATTTCCCCCTTGGCCCTTACACACTACATTTTTCCCGTTTTAAAATTTCCAAAATAGTTCATTGAAATATGAAGGTGACATTTCAAAATAATATATCCCTAATAATTTATCTGTAGATAAACAAATATTTGTGCATTCCAATACGATACAGTCCAGGAGCTTTTCGCCCGCTAAAAAATGTCCCTAATTCCTCCTCGCTCGTGTTTCGGCCACTTATTCGAAAAAGTGACACTAATCTAACTGGTCAAAGAGCAGATTAAGGATTGTATTATAGATAGTATTATCCTTCGTGTGGCGTGCGGTTAATTTGTACTGACGAAGACGTTGAGGTGGCGGTTTTGTAAGGTGTCGGACCTGCGGGAACCATCAGCTCCCGTGGTCTGCGCCGGATCTTCGCCTCATCTTTAACGGAGCACCGGTTCCGAGTAATAATTTACCCGGAGCGGATTGTAACGCACGGTTCGTACGAAATTGGGGCGATACGATTTAAAGAGGATACAATCAGAATGTTGCGGGCTTGAGCTTGAATTTATTTACAAGTCGACTGTAAGATTGATAGTAATTTACGAAATTTGATTTCCGATGCCGATGGAGAATCTTCGCGGTTTCCTCTAACGTTTTCATGCGACGTGATTTTCCAAGTAAAGAACGTGCCCTTATGGCCAGCTGATTTTTACCTATTCGTCGTCGTCGATGGTTATAGTCCTATGATGAGGTCTGCGAATTTAATTAACTCACCTTGGTGCGACTGTTGGAGGATTTTGAAGTGATCCGGAGGAGCATCTTGCTTCATGGCCGGCTCTCGATGGCCGAAGGCCGGGGCCTCCAAGAAAGGCCGCTGCCCCAGACCCACTGCACGGAACTGCTGGTTCTGCCCTGCTTGAAACACAGAAAGGATGACGTCTTTGATTAGTATGTTACTCATAGAAATCAAAATAATTATCCGGGGGTTGTGAGGGGGTGAAAACCCAGGCGACTCATTCTCCGATTCATTATTGGCTGGCCGAGCACTTTCGCCCATTCGGGCATCTTGAGGGCGACGTGGAGCCATAGGGTCCACAGCCCATTAGGTTACCTGGTTTTTCTCCCCCTCACAACCCCCGGACATCAAGAAATGCGACGACAAGGAAAAGAAAAATAATTATCGAACGACAGAGAGCGCAGAGTTATACCTTTTCAAATATCCTAGGAAATTGAATTAGTTATTGAGATGTAGGTACGTGAAAATTTTTACGGCCGACTAAGATGAAGGAATGCGTCGAAACCTTTCCATTTTCAGTGTTCAATTGCGTGGCACGAGTAACCAGCTGGACACGTGCTCAACTGGCCCCGGAAAGAAATCTAATTACTAACTATTTAGCTCGACACACGAAAGACCTGCGTCTTTTGAACTGATTGCACCTCGAGTTTTCCCGATTTCAAAAAACGGTCCATCAAGCACCTTTTCCCTGTTAAATTTCTCCTTTATGCTATCTTCGAAAGTTTTCGTTTCATGTCGGCCAGCACATGCCAGGGAACAAAGGATGATTCCCGTTTGAATTATAAGGTTGGTTTTTTTAATGAAGGGGCCAGCTCAGGTCCAGATGGCATGGCTGAGTCAACCTGTTTGGGCATCTTGCCCGGAAACTGACCTCTGAATCACACGTCAACGTCGAAAATTATACATGGCAACTTCCAGCGTTATTTCATCGCATTGCAAACAATTTTTGAGTTGTGTAGACTAGTTAAATTTGTTTAAGCTCAGTTTTCACTTCAAAATTATCCATCCGTTCGTGTCTGTGTAAGGAAAATCCGGGAAGTCAATAATTCTCTCAAAAATTATTATAGGTACCCTAAGTAAGGTATCGGCATTGAGTTTCACTGGTTTAGAACAACAAATTTGCATTGCGGTTTCAGTTGCATCTGACAAAAAATGTTTGCAGTGGTTTCAAATGAAATTCTTCCAACTGTTCTCGTAATGTCAAATCGTGATACTACTCGGAGCCCTCGTTATTCCCTAAACTCGCCTCTTATTGCTTCAAAGCTATGAGAAGGGTCGAAAGGGAGAGCACCGTCTAAGATTACACAGCGTTCTCTCGAAAGGTTGTCAAAGCCAAATCGCACTCAATACGAGTGACACGCCATCTGAGAGGTCAACAAGTGGTGTTAATTACTGAGAAATCGTTATAGGAAATGTCAGTAGCACCTGCGGTCAAAACAGTGACGCGAGATTTGCTCTAAGAACTCCTTTTGGCAGGAAACCGTTTCAGTTCTAAGGTTTTCATCGGGTTGCTAACTTTAGACATACTAAATTATTAAACCGCACGACGTACGAAGTATGTGTGAGTAGTTTTGCGATTGAAAAATTATAGTTCGAATCTCAATATATCAATAGCCCTTGAAAACTGGAAAAGTAGAACAACATGAAAATCGGAGCATTGAAAATCGAAGAAAATGTTATTTTAAATGTTTTTACAACTCACGACTCTTGTGGAGAATGATTTCTACTTTCGACGGGTATATGATCTACCGGAATTATGTTTCAAAAATTTCTGAGAACAGAAGAGTTGGAAAAAAAGAAAAAAATTCGAATCCACTAAAAAATGGTATGAGGATTGTACTTCAAAATTGCTTTTTAATGTCCAACCGAAGATATATTCGGCTATGATTACTAATGAGGCGTTCTTCTCTTCTTAAAACCGCGACCGTTTCATTAATACACGACGTTTGTATCAACTAATTCCGTGTAATTCAACGGAAATAGTCTCGTCGATACTTCATTGGTCGATTATACTTTAATCAGAACGCCATGTGACGATATCCACGGCTTTCGCTCCCGTTTTATTTTATTCAACGGATTTTCTTCAGCCCTCCGCTTCATGTTGGCCCATCGTTTCACACATATCTGCCCCGCAGCATAAATCATTAAACCTACACGTTTTTTTACAGGGGAAGCTCCTAATATTTCATAAGTATACGACAAAAGTACGACGTGCACGAATGCCTCAAATTAACATTATTAAATTTCTCGAAGTTGAAAAATTTATCGTTTTGCCGCGTCAGCAAAATCGTTGAAGTTTTATTGTCTTGAGGGTTGAAAAAATGATCCCAATAATCCTTTGTCCCAAATCACCCCAATTATAAACCAGTGGTGTGCATTGATCATGCAGTACTTCCATGTTTGAGTCGGTAACTGGAATAACCAATTATAAATCAAGAAGCTCCTATACTTAGGGTGCAACGATATTACTCTACTACTACTGTCATTGAAAAACTAGCAGGCATCATTCAATCGCCGACCCAAACATTATTGTAAGACCTTGAACGTTCAAGTTATTATTTATTTATTTATTTAACGATTTTATTGTTGGCCAAATTATTATTTAAAAAAAAACCGCAAGTCAACTACAGTAACCTCCTCCTTTTGAAGTCGGTTAGAAAAAAGGAGAAAATTCCTCTGTTAAATTCTAAAATTGTAATCTCTAAATGTTTTAATTTTCTTCTTCTTAATTTTAAAGTTCTGTTAAAAATTCTAATTTTATTCTAATCTAAAAGCATCCCAATCATCACAAAAAATCTTCCAATTTTATTTTTTTTAAATTATTCTTATTTTCATTCAGTTCAACGCAAAGACCCAGACTCGACTTACCTTACTCATAATTTATTGATCATCGAGTTGATTCTAATGATGTTTTTATTATTACTAAATCAGCTTCCATAACTGTAATATATGATTGTCTGAGTTGCTATCGTTGTGCCTATTTTGAGAAAAATAAACTAGAAAATTAGATTTTTAAAACGTATTATAGGAAGAATAAAAATTCTTTATTGTCTGCTTGTCCGGGTAATTCTTCCAATAGCCATCACCTCTTGATATTCACGGCTGTCAAATTAAAAGGCGCTATATCAAAATTGCGGTTGGAGGAAATCGTTTGTCAAGACAAACTGAAGGGATGGAGAAATACGTTTATAACTTTGATAGATAGTTCGTCCGAGATGAACGGAGTTTCCGTTCCCATGGAGATACCGCTTAATGTAAATGATTGCCACTATCTGCGGCAAAGTCGCCGCGTGGCGCCGCATTCCAAAGGAAGCTTCACAACTGTTATCGGTGCTATTTTTAAATGCGAAATACGTTATCAATTGTTGGTATTTTTTTGCTGGTTGACTCAATTCGAAAAATATATACATTTAATTTTTTTTAAATCGATTTAGAAAAAAAACAAAAAAGCAAAAAGTCATGTTGTGTGTTATACGTTTCGAGTCGATATTACACCGTACTTTCCGTGTTTGAGTCGGAAAAAGGAATAACCGATATGAAATCCAGAAGCTCATACTAAGGGTACAACGTTATTACTCTACAATTGTTAATTTAAAAAAAAAAAAAAAACTAGCTAGGAGAACCCAAAAATAGAAAAATTCACCAATTAGGTAAATATACTGCGGAAGTGCAGCATGTGAGTTTAACATAAAAATACAAGCCAAGTTTTGTAAAAGGGATAATTTTCCTGAACCTCCAGCGTCAAAGATATTGATTTTTTTGGCGGCCTGTAAATGTCGAAATAGTCAATAAACCGCATAAGGCGAATGTACGGTGTGTGATCCAACGATACAGAACAAGTTTTGTGAAATGGAGTCATTTTCAAAGCAAGGAAACCAAAATATAGAAAAGTGCACAAATAAAATAACTGAAAATGCGAATTACGAGAGAGTACGGTGTGTGACACCCTTATAAAAATCAAACGAGATTCAGCTGACAAAAAGGAACATTTCATGTCCCACAGCATTAATTTAATCATTGTTGCTGTCTGAAAAAATCAAAATACAGTCAATAAGCGTATTTATAACGCTTTCATGTTATCTCATGAAATGTTCGATGTAAATTGTTGCTCCGTCAGAACTTTTTATGCGAATCATAGTGGAAAAAAAATTGAATATATTTCTCATTGGAGCCGATTGCAGCTATTATGTTACTGATGATGGCGTCAAGGCTCGGGTGGCCTCTAATGATCGGTATCGAGAGCAACTGATGTCGACAAATGAGACGGGAGGGGTGGCTGGAGCGTTATAGAAGAACGAACGTGCGAAAGGAAAGTCTTTTAATGGTACTGGCCCGGACATTCAGCCCGTAAGACCGCAACCGCACCCGCACGGTACCAAGCTTCAACAGCTGCACAACTACGCGAAGAAGTAGACTACTACTATGACACGGCTTTAGGTCCGAAACCGAGCTATTCGCGCGACCACGCACCTTCTTTCACGGATTCGTACAGCGCTGCCGATTCGTATCAATGCGCAGCTCACTATCGGCACGTAGACCTATTCAGATTTCCTAAAAAAACGCTAGGCATTATTCATGCAGAAAGGGTAAAGCGTTTATCAACAGCATAACGATCAAATTCGAAGTCACATGTCGTACTTGGAATACTGCTATAGAAAATCGATTGTACATGGCGACCAAAAATCCAAAACTATGTAAAACTTTACTCCTCTCGCGAACAATTCTTGGTTTATTATCCAATAATAAACCATTGTAATCACCCAAGAAAAAATGTTTTCTAAACCATTTCAAAATTGTTTTTAAAACCCCCTTTCCAGATTATTAAGGCGTGTAGAAAACAAATATACCCAATTTAAAGAAAAATTCTGTCCAGCCGCCGTAAGCCGTCAACACTTTTCTGACAAAACTATAATACCTAAATTCTTGAAATGTTCAGCAAAAATCAATCGTGGTCTACAAATGGCTCAATTCTTTAACTAAATCGCTACCTCTATTTGAAGGGTATTTTGGGAGGTTTTAAGGTGGGGAAATTAATATTTTCCTATATAATTTTTTTAACAAAAGTGTGTTTTGTATCGATTTATATTGATTTTGACGCAGAATCGAATGAGACCATAACGGAGTCAATAGTTTCAGTGGTTCTCAAGTTATGACAGTTTATGTGTAGAGTTTTAGATATTTTTAGAAATTTGTCATGAGGGTAACTCGAGAATTTTAAATAACTCGAGAATTTTTGGAGCTATAAAAATCGTTACCTATATACTCCTTGGAACGATCGTCCAACGCTCTCTTGGGCAGTTCTGTTTGGCAAGTAATATAACTGTTACTGTTTTTTTTTAGATAATTAAATATTAGCTAAATTTAATGAAATTACGATAGCTACTAGAAGGAGTTTTCCCTGCTAGTTACCAAGCTATTGTTAGGTGGAAACGTTCACAACTGTTCAGAATTGTTACTATCACAATTATATATTATGGAAGTTTCGATTCCGACTTTGGAGGGGCGAAGCTCGACAGGAGTAGAAGTAATCGTAATTCTATCCAAATGACAAAAATGTTAATAATGTATTTGTCAACAACTTTTCAATTCAGTTGCTATAGAAAAATCCCTCTTCTGCCTTAGTTGCTGTGACAAATCAGCAAAAGTACTAAAACGGGAAACGTTTTACGAAAAAGAATTATTGCTTGTCTTTTCTATTGGACTGGCCAGAAAAATCCCAAATAGGCATACCACCGATTCCGTTGTATGTCTAAAGGTCAGAAAGATCATACGATTCTTGCAACATAAGATGAGTGCTGTTAAGTGATGAGTAATTTTGCTTACAGCGTGTGGAGAGGTCCTTGGACTTTAAAAAACCCGAAAGCCTCTCGAATATTTCTTAGGCTCTCATAGTTATCCTAACTATACAGATTTTATACTTCCCCTCCAGTTTTCGAAAATGGTATTGTTCCCTGTACAGCTGTTCGAGGACCATGATAGAAGACGAGTTTTTTTTTTTTTTTCAAGATTTTCTATAGATCCGTTGTGCATATGTTAACACCGGCAGCATGGAGGAGTAAAGCATAAGATGAGAGGGATAGGGATAGCAGAGCAGGATGCAAGTCATGTGGTTGCATGCCGAGGACCACAATGCCAACGGCCACGCTATCCCCGCGATCCCCTTATTATCTATCATTAGGAAGTTATTAGTCCGAACTCGACGGGTGAAGCCGGAGTTCGAAACTTCCATTGAAAGTATAACATCTGACACCCCGAAAAATTGTGTTTTTATTATTTCCCCAACCTCGCCTATTCAATGCACGGAATGTTTTTCATTTTTCAACCGATTATTTTAGGCTACCCTTAACAGTTGAAGCGCGGAGAAATGTGGACGTACACTTGCTTCTATGATTCCCAAGCAAGGCATGGCGATTCATATCGACTCTTTTCTATGCTGATATCGTGGTGTACTAATAGCGTGGAATTGATATTCATCTCCGGTTGATAATTTGTCACTCAACTTGACCTATTTAAAAGCGTCTTACTAAGGCGAAATCTTATTTCACTGATGATTTCCTGCAGAAAACAACCAGAAGTTATATAATTTTTAGAACCAATATATTCGAACGCTCAACATCTTGAAAATTAAGTTACAGCGAATGACGCTCGATTTTTATCGTTAATTATTATGAGCACCAATAATACTCGTTAATACCACAACGAAGATAACGGAGGAGATATAGTTAGGTTATTAGGTTTCAGTGTGCCTAATTCAAACCCGAATTCCATTTTCCGCTTTCAGGTCTAGTTTTCGAGGTACAGCCCAGAAACCTATTTTCTAGCAACATTTAAATAGTAGAAAAAATGAATAAAATAAATAATAATAATAATAATAATAATATTCTACGGAAAACAGAGGTAAATACAATCTGGAGGCAATAATAATGTAGTCGACTTCTAGGCATGATGCCTAATAAAAAGTCTAACAACTAAAAAAAATATTTCAACCTTCAGCAACTATTAGTTTCATCTGCGACTTACTTGTTTTCGATCTTGGTTCTCTAGGGCCGTCCACGGTGACTTTAATAGCTTTGTTGTAAGTAGCGACTTGCGGAGGGCAGCAGGAGACGGTAATGGTGAGGGTGAAACTTTTACCTGAAATTAGAAATCGAATGTGAGGAAAACATTTTAAAAACAAACCTTTGTGTTCTTCCCCCTTTCTTTAAAGTTTAGTTTTTACATCTGGCAGAACAAAGAGCTTGCAAGTAGAATGGGGAAAAATTAATATTATGACAAACGAGATGTCGTGACGTATACGACCCATGAACTCCGTTAACCATTCATATGGGCGCCCGCCCGCTCAACTCGGTGAAGAAGAATCGGCTTTTACAGCCGTTTAAAGTCTCCAGACGGTAAATCAAATTCGCGGTTTCCCTTTCCACAGCTTAAGCTGACTCGATGGCGGCTGTTGACGTCCCATTCGCAATCACGTTGACGACACAGCCGACAAAGAACGTTTTCAACTTAAAAACTAAGAGCCCTTTTCCGGACATAAAACACGTCGCCACGTAACAAGATCGTGCGTCGCCGTATTTTCTTGCTGTCAAAGACAATCGAGCTACCCTTGAACGACAGTCGGAAATTTTCAAGAATCATCTTCACCAAAGACAGGGCATTTAAGGTTACCTGCATTGATTAGAAATTAATAAAAGTCATTGAATAATAAACAGTTTCCTTCAACGAGCATTCAAAATCGAAATATTTTTCAACTCTGATTTTATAGTAAATTGTGATCATTCTACAAGTGGAACTCGGAATAAAAATAAACTCGGGAAAAGCGCTGCAAATAATTGTGATATAATATAACATAACGATACAACGGTGTAACGATATATTACTGTAAAATAAGTGATTTACGATTACTTTGCTTCAACCCTGATTTTAAAAATCCATCCCCTTGTTGTCTAACGCAAACTCTCGTGTACGTTTATACCTAACTATATACTGGTAACTAAGGGTAAACTCCTCAATGAAAATCTAAGTTTGAATATTTTCATTTTTCCTAATTACATAATTTAAAATAAAATTAATCGCCAAATGATACAGCCGATGAGCGTTATTGACGAGCCTCCCAACGAGTATAGAACGAATTTCACAGCTCCACAAATGATCAAGTTATGTATCCATATTATCTATGTCATTGTGCCAAAGTTCTCAAAATCTCAAAAATCCCACACAAAAGCTTCAATAACCTGAGAACCATTGGTTGGCAAATTGGTTTTGGCTATTCAAGATACTGCAGTGTTCCTAACTGATTATGAAGCTGTTAAATGGAAATAATAAATCTTCTCGGTCAATAAATATGCTCGAATTCGGAGGAATATTATTGCACGTTACTCATTGTGCTTTCGCTCGTAAACACTTTAGCGTTCTCCTTACTCGATTGATGTTACATATAGTTGGAAATACCGTCTGTGCACAATTTCTAATTAGAGAAGCCTCCCGTTCGTCTCCCTTCCTTGGCAACTCCTCATCTCCATCCAGTTTTGATATTTAATGGGCCCAAGAATGCGCCTCTATCTCACGTCAAATGACTCCATATTCTCGCATCGCTTGCTCGCGCGCCAAAGGAATAATAATTTCGCCAAAAACCGCAGACGCAGAATTAATATGTTTCTAATCAAATCAAAGTTTACTTTGCCGTCGCTCGTGAGCTACGTGAGGAGAAGCTTTGCCTTATGTATAACAAGCTAAGGCAAGTTTAGGCCTGAGATTCGTGTCAGTGGTAGCGGACAGCGTGGAAGGTAGGTTAGTATAATTTGTTTGCTCTTTGGGACTGTGTTTGGCAATTTTTTAAAATATAATAGAATTGGAAAGGATTCAATATATTTCACGCAATCCGTTCCAAGCTGAGAATTTGTATTGGTTTATCATTTATAACATAACATTGTAATCGCCCTAGACAAAAAAATTTCTAACCCCTCAAAATTCGACGTTTTACGTTCCAAGGCGAATATCCTATTAAAAAAATTCTGTCCGTTTGTAGTACGCCATCAACACTTTTCAGACGAAACTGCAACAGCTAAATTCTTGAAAGTTTCACTAAACATCAATCTTGATCTGACAATGGTTCAATTCTTTAACCAAATCGGTACCTCTACTTTTAAGGTACTTTTGGGGGGAGAAAATTCGTATTTGCCTTCGTGTTTCAGACAAAGGTGTACCTAGTTGGTATTTTTGGACGCTGAATCGAATGAGACCATAGCGCAGGGTTGAAAGCTTCAATAGTACTCAATTTACCGCAGCTTTCGTGTAAAATTTTAGATTTTCAGAAATTGACAAAAGGGAATGATTTATGAGGCTATAAAAATCGTTCTATAATTTTATAGACACTCTCTTCAGCCGTACTGTTAGGAGAATAATTTTGTTTTTAACTCGAATACTAAGAAAAACGAAAAGGATTAAATCTGTTCTTAGGTTGAAACGATTGCAAATGTTCGAACAAATAATTATCATAAAAATGGATGGTCTTCTTACATCATTATTGAAGCAAAGGAGTAATAAACGTCTATGCAATAATTTGCAGCATGTTTTTTCTTCGAATTTATTGTAGCAATATCGCAAATCACTTCAACAACTATTAATACTCGTTGGAAATAAGTCACACTGCAAATAAATTTTTTTGAGGGGAATAAAAAATAATTAATTCTATTTTCACAATGGCTTATTTATATTGAATAATGAACAGACATATTGTGCGATTGTTTCGGGAGATTGATAAGGGATAAAATTAGGTTCTCGGTCAACCGCGTTACCGTCGGCTGCTCAGCGTAACGAATCGGTAATCGCTCAAAGCGCGTCATCTGGCGAGCCCAAACTCGCTGCTACTCAGCACAGTTGAGTGGGCGATTTCTGTATCGGTTTTACGAATATGTGAAAAATGACCTCTGTAGCGGTGATCGTATTATAGCATAAGTAGGAAACAGGGATAGCGTGCGGCGTTGAATACGTTTGGTTTCCTTGTGTTTGTACGGTCTTGTTTTCGAGTTAACTTTTGAACCGCGATCCGGTGGTTAACCGACCCTCCCTTGTTGCTACTTGGATATAAAACGACCGCCGTCACCTCATCTGACTCCGACCTGCTGAGGTTGACATTCCTCCCTGGGCAAGATTTGATTTTTGTCAAGGACGAAACTTGTTTGTTTCAGGAATTTCCCTTTTTTTTCGCCATATAATTCAGGTATAAAGTTAATTAAACGGATGAATTCGTAGTTCATGTGTCGAACTCAAATTGGGTTGTTCTGTTTGTTTTTTTGGTTTTTAATTTAGTAACTTTTTTACTTCTCTCATTCGAATTTTTTATTCATTCAATTTTTCCCTAAATTGGATTTTTTACAAATATTTTGAATCGGCAAAACGTTGAAGAACTTATTCTGAAGACGTTTATACATTTTAGATGATTTGTTTTGCAATTGTTATTCAATTGTTTCTTTTCACCATTGAGCATTTCGCAAAAACTCGATAAAATAAAAGCTTACAAAAGATCGATAAAAACGGAAAAATAAATTTTCTCGAACATGTGCCCTCATATTTTTCGTATTAGATCGCGTAAAAAAAAGAACGATGAGGCATTAGAAAGATAAAAAAAATTAACGGTCTTTCCCACCGTGTGCTTCTATTTGGGTTTACTTCTAAAATTAAGGGGTTATGGCCGTTTCATGAGTTCGAAACAACGAAAAATCCTAAAACTGAAATAACTCGGAAAACGGTTGTCGATTGGATGTTTTTTTCCACTAGAGAACATTGATAAAAAGCTAACATATTTTTCTATGTTCTTTTTCAACTAAATTCACATCAAGTTGCACATCGGCTATTGTTTTCGTAACCGTTCTTGGAATAGCAATCCTATTTTTTTGCTGGGGTTGATTTATTATGACGCTCGTGCTAGTTGGGCTCAAGTTATCCTATGCTTAGCTATGCATCGGCATTAGATTCTATCTAATCATCTGCATCCGGTAATTATATTTATTCGCAAATAATTTCCGCTTTGAAAAAATTCAGGCTCATCGGGAGAACCAGTTTAAAAAAGCAACAAATGCGGTTTGGACGAATTAAAACGGAAAATGAGGGCGAAAAACATGCAGGGGCGACAACCCTTTCTCGGGGACATTTTAATTGCGTTTTCAGACAGCTAATAATATCCAGCTGGATTTTTTCACCTGCGGTGTGCAGTCGCATACGTTTTAATATCGCACCCTCTAAAAAAAGGCATTAACGTGCATTAGTCGTATGTAATTCGATAACCTCGAAGTTTGTAACCGTATAAATGAGTGCGTTACGTTTTTTACTACTCGTTCATAATGACGATGAACGCATTTTTAATAATATAGAGTTAATATATATATAGTTAAGAGTATATAGAGTTAATAATATAGAGAGAAAAGAATAATATGTTGAACAGTTCCCGTTCCATCTCTTTCGAGCACAATAAAAAGTTGACGGTGTTGAGAGAAAATTTCGCCACTGTTTGAAAGTGTTCTTGCGTATTGTTCATTTTTTAAGCACTTTCGCCTCCGTTGGCCTCTTCGGTAAATGTAATCTAGCAAAAATGTTTCGTTGTTAATATCAGTATGTTACCACAGAGTTGAAAGATTCAGAAATGCTCAGGTCATATCTACCAAGGTATACAAAATTACTGTCCTCACGGATTATGACAAAGTAATTCTCAAAAACAGAGCAGTTGTAACTTGTTTTTGGAATATTGATATATATTAGCTTTTACACACTATGCTGCTAGAACAGGAACACAATTTACCATGGGGACATCCACACTAGACTCTAACATCGGACATATAGGTACCATCTGGACCGAAAATGGCTCTGAGGGTTCCTCAATGGGCAAAAGTGCTGGGAGAAGAAACTATATCTCAGAGATTCTGATTGGTATCCCTCTCAACTTCCCGTTGGTAATGAATATTGTCATTTTGAGGTAACGTTTTTACTTCCACACTTTGTAGTAAATGGAAGAATTGGGATCATCTGTAAAGCCAAATTCGAGGTGGAAGAAATGTTCAAATAGTACAGACACGGGTACTTTCTGAACAACTATCAGCCTGTCTATCCGTTTAGGGTCTAAAAGTGATGAAAATCGCCACATCTCTGTGAAAAATGAATGCAATTTGAAGAAATTTTCAGAAAACGTTCCCCCAGTGAATGTTCAAAATTAGCCACGTTGCGGCCTTTTTATAAGTCTATTATTGATCCTATAGTTGGTTACACCTTGTAACAGAAGTACTGTAAAATCTATGCATACCTCTATACCTTTACTAAAATTTATTTCTAAAAAACAAAAAAAAATGCATTGAATCAATAAAAGCAGGTTTTATAGAAAGTTTGCATCTAACACCAATACAGTTTGAAATTTAATATTTAATTATCAATCACAGTTCATAGGAATAATCTTCCATGTGTGGTATGAATCTTGAGTTGAAAGATGAGTTCGGGAGACTCTTATTTGCAGTGATCTATTTTTATGGTTATCATTTATCTACTCTACGTAATTTTTAGTTTTTGAGTGCAAAATTTCATTTTTCGTACTGGGTTGGTGAGGGTGAGAAGAACCAGGCGACATGTTCTCCGATTTTTTATTTACTGGCCGAGTAGTTTCGCCCCTTCTCGGCCAGTAAATAAAAAATCGGAGAACATGTCGCCTGGTTCTTCTCCCCCTCACCAACCCAGTACGATGAGAGATGCGACGACTCAACCAAGAATTTCATTTTTGTTACCTATGTAGTTCTCCCAGAAAACATTCTATTACCTAACTGTTATTCAATGAATCCAGTGAATTTATTGCACAGCAATTTCTTTCTCAATGAGGAACAGAAATTATTGAAACTCCAGTCTGAAGAATTTATAAGACTTTTCGGAGAAGAGGGGGTTGAAACTTGAAGTCATTTCTGTATACGTATCCGTTTCTGTATCTGAAGTCGTCTCTCTGTCTAGAGTCCCTGTTCTGTATCTGTGTGGGTGGCAGTGCTTCGTTCGAATTATTTGCTTTAGGTTAATGAGTAGTATTAATTTTCAAAAAAGGTAAAATATTGGTATCAAGGAAAAGTTGTGCAGTGTGCTTCGCGTCATATTCCCACAGTCGATTTGTAAAAAGACTTGACAACTTGCCAATCGATAAAGAACTTTACACTTAAAATTTCGAATCTGAAAATTATAACGTAAGTTGCGAATAATTACCTCGGCCGCTCCTGCCGACAAATCGGAGATCGTTGAATTTCGCCACCTGGTTTTTCATAACGGCTGTACAGTTCCTCAATTCGGCGCAATAATTTTCATCGTTGCCGGCGCGTATCGTTACAACTGTACCGTCCATAACTTCACCGAGAGCCACAACTTTGAAGCCCACCGGTAGCGTTTTATTGGAACGCCAATGCGTCGGCAATGCAGAGCACAGAAAATACGGCGATCCTGTTCGGACAAGTTCGCCCGGATGTTCCGCTTGGGCTTCGTTGACAACGCGTTCGGTCCACCAGAGTTCGCCGCCCGCGGATGCTGCTTCGGTTCCACCTGTTCCGCGGCGTCTCTTCTTCCCATCCGACGTCATGCTTCCAACATCACAGACACCGTCTCACTGGAGATCACATTAACATGTTGAACATGAAATCCGACACAAATGCTGGTCAAAGTGCACCCATCGCGTCGAACTTAGGAAACTCGGACTCGACCTATATCCAAGCAAATTTTCGACAAGTTCGAGTATTGTCTGATCTGTCGTCTGTTTGCACGACTCTCGAAGAATATCACGGCGCTATTTTCCAAATTAATTCAACTATCACGAATTAGAATTATTACGATTGTCAACTCTACCTATTTACCTCGTGGTTGTAAAAACTTGAAGAGAAAAAAAACCCGACCGAATTTGGCCAAAATTTTGCCGGTTCGTGCCGTTTTTGACGACACCGCGACGACCGCGTTAGGTCTCGAACTACAGAACTCTTGATTGCCGGCGTTGAGCTGTGGTCTTCGAGTTCTCCCTTCTACAGCAAATTATGCTCCTACTCTTGAGCAGATCGTTCCACCACGAGTTTCGAGATAGGACAGGACGGGTATCGTCCCACCCATCAGGGCTGCTATTGGTCAAGTGCCACGCCGAACGGCCGCCTACTTTGCTCGCGCCACCTTTGCCTCTTGATGTCACTTGGCTTAGGTACTTGACCGTTCATCATGCAAATTATGGCAAAAATATTCTGCCATAACTCTACAGTGAATGTTGTACGTTTTTCTTTGTAAGTCGAGGGAAAAAGATCGAGCAAAGTTTCAAAATTTGACGTCAGAAAATGCTGAATCAGATATAACAGTAAAAAAAATTGTATCAGATAGACAACTGCAAGAAGTTAATTCAAGGTCTCAAATGACGTCATCTTTTGACATAATTACACGGAATTTAACCAAAATCATATCGTAACGCCGAAAGTTCACTATCAAAAGAAAACCAAAACCTCTTATTTATAAACAACCTACAAAACAAACGAGGTGCCAATCTTATTTCAGCTAGAATACCAGCGATCTTCTGATAAATAATATATTTTCTCAACTTCTTGTAGGAACTACTTAGTTGCTCTTTTTTAGATCGATATCACGAGCGTGAAGTCATGAAATAGCTCCACCGAAAATAGTTTATGTCCAGAGAAGAGGTAATATCTTTACGAGGTGAGCTGTATCGAGTTTGTGCACCTTATCATAAATTCGAACTCTTGCGATCGTTTTCAACAATTTTCTTCAGGGAACTCTTACACTGACATCTCATCCATCTTCAGATTGCTCATCTATCTAATGCAAGTATTTCCTTAACTAGGTACCGTAACAAATCATTTTTCTGGCCGTGTGCTTCTTTATTTTTGCAAGATTCCCACCATTACGTGTGTATGGCATTCAGATGAAGCTCTGTGCAGTAAACCAAATCATTATCGAATTTCTCCACCACGTGAAGCTCTATTTAATCCGAATTTTTCTGAATGCAAAAGGTTTTTATACTAACTTATAAATTTATAGTAGAATTGGAAAAATAATAAACACAATTAATTATATCATGGTACAGTGCAATTTTCCGTAAAATTTTACAACTTAACTTATCTTGAAGATCGAACAAAAAATAGAAAACTGGTCATTTCCGAAACTCGGAGAGCAGGAAAAGTTGAGAATCGAACGGAGGAGAACAAAACCGTGCAAATGATTGTACAGAGAACCTTGCTTCAATTATGATTTAAAATTTGTGATAGTAACTATGCCGAACATTTGTGAAAGTCTCCAACAAAGACTTCTGAAAATCTTGACTATTCCACACATAAGCTACAGTAAATTGAGAACAACTAGAGCTATCGACCCGTTATGGTCTCTATAGATTCAGCGTCCAAAAATTGATGATTGCTGGTACAAAAGACACCTTTGTCTGAAAAGGTTGGAAAATACGGACTTAAACCCCCAAGCACTATAGCAGCGCTATAGTTTCTTCAGAAAAGTGTTGACGGCGGATGAATAGATTTCTTATGGGATATTTGGATTCTGCGTGTCTTGACACGTAAAACATCAAATTTCGAGGTAGTTAAGAATTTTTTTACTGAGCAGTTTCAATGGTTTATTAATGAAAATAATAAACTAAAAATTAATAGTTAATATGAATGGCATTCTTGGCGTTTAATGGACAGGTATTCCTCAATACCGGCTAAACTGTTAAAAAAACGGACATTATTCTTCAGGGAAAAGTAAGGGAATAATCTCCTATAACTTTTGGTACATTCAATCATTTGAAATGAAGTTATCGACGGTGAAATGGACTAATCTTGAAAAACGTGAGAGTTTGCAGAGCAGTTCTGATGAAAATCAATAGGATTTATTTTTATAATAAGCTACGAAACAAAACTTTATTTATATTCTACTCGTTTGGTGTATTTTGTAGGGGTTTATGGTTGAGGAAGCTAATATTTTCCGTTTAAGAACATCGAAGTGCCTATATATTTTGGAAAGCTGAATCAATAAAGCGATTGAATTGTTCCACACTCGTTTTACAGTTTTCAAATACCCTTAGCAATTCAATTTCTGCTTTGAAGTTTTATTTAAGTTTATTTTTCTTTGGGATGTTGTTCGGACAATATTCGCAGGATTCATCTGTAAACGTAGGGCTTATAAGGGCGAGCGGTCGCTGCCTACGAGCTGAACCGCCGCGCTTCTAATCTCTCAAAGGAGCCGGACGTACGCCAGGAAGGTCTCTTTCCTGGCTTCACCCTCTGCAGGAAAGCCGTCTCTGCAGGAGTGCTACCTTTCCTACTTCTCGCTCCCAATTTGACCTCAATGAATCGCCCTTCCTCTCGTTCAACGCGATGTGAAGATTATCGTCCCTTTGATTCCTCCCCAAATAAGACGATATTTTATTTGTTTGATGTGGTCCGTCGTTTCTAAGCGATGAGCCCTCCGTTTTTCTTTCACTTACCAAAAGTGGCGCCTGTAAATCTCTTTTTAATGAACCGTCGTCATCGTATTATTGTTTGAAGGTATTTCACTTATAAAACTGCTCCGGCTACGAACAAATAAGCTATATTCAAATCAATTGAAGGAAACGAATTTTTTGTCGTCCGAATTAAAGAGCACTGTTGACCCTGAGCTAAATAACCATATCAAATCGAGAACTCACCAAATGATCATTTTTTTCCATTTTCACATCCCAAATTTTTACTTTATAACATGACAACAGGAACAAAAAAAAAAAAATATTATGTAAGCTGTATTTGACAGAGAATAACAAAGTCAATAGAAAAAATAATTTACAGTCGCTTGAGAATAAATTTACATAGTAAAAAGTTTCATCACTTGCCATGGCGAGCACTGTACAATCTTCGCCCGCTAGCGGTAGCCAATCGTGAATGTTTCGTAAGAAGGGCATTCACTGTTTGCTTTTCAGTAGTCAAAGGGCGAATGTACGGTTCAATTTCTTCAAACGTCCATTGGCTTCGCTCGGCAAACAGTTGAGCGAAGCGCTCGCTCACATCTTCGGATAACTTGCTCTCAGGAAAATACCAGATTACCTGCGATTAAGAGAAAGGAATAAATTTAAAAGTCGACAATATGAACTTTTTTTCAACTTTACTATGGTACTTGAAATTACTGGAATTGGAATACTTTCACATACGGGAGGGTTTGTGTTTGTATTGCAAAGTGCTAAACCGTCTAACTGCTTCAGATCTGTAACAAGGCCGCTGGGCACACTGTTCTGCCAAGCTTGGAGGAAGTCTTTGAGATTGAATTTATCCACTGGCCTCAGAAGAGCCTCTCCCAAAAACCTGTAAACCAAACACTGTGTGTAGTTGAACTCGATACTTTGTAGCTACAAAGCAGCAGTAATTAATTACGCACTTTAACCCTCACTTGGTGAAATCCACCACAAATAAATATACACTTACCGGCAAATTTTCACCTCGTTCAGTTTAAAAAGAAGATCGGACTCGTCCGATTCGTCTTCGGTTTCAATAAGATATACTCGAAGAATGTGAAAAAGTATACAATCAGGTAGCAAACCTAAGAATTGTAGAATTTTTTATACTGCCTGTATTTAATTTAATAATCAATAATTAATTTAATAATTTTTAATTATGCCAAGGGTATTAAACCGATTTAAATCAAAAGGAACACAGAAAAGACCTTTCAGTGTGGAACTAGTTTCTCCAATGGGTATGGCGTCCGGAGGCCAGCTTTGCTCGTCGACGAGATTCAGAAGGAAACTCAGAGCTCGAAATTTGTACTCATGGTCCAGTAATCGCCATTTACCTGAAAAATGAGAAACCCTTTAAAAACATAATTATGTTCCCAGGCGATTCATTCTCCAATTCTTTATTGGCTGGCCGAGCACTTTCGCCCATTCAGGCATCCTCAGGGCGACGTGGAGCCATAGGGTCCACGCCTGGTTTTTCTCCCCTTCACACCACCTGGACATAAAAATATGCAACGACAAGGCGAAGTAGTCTCTCTACGTGTCTCATTATTTAATTGCTCAACTAACCATCTATCTCTACTGCCTCAAGCTCATCAAGAAATGCTTTGATTTCAGCTTCGCTGGCCTGTACTTCTTCCAGTAGCTCGTCAAAGCCATACGTTTTGGAAACTTCGCCATTTCGTCCATTTTCTTCCTCCTCAATGCTATCTTCATTTTCCGGACCACTGTACGGCTTCAACGAAAGCATAGCTCTTAATCTGAAAGCAAAAGTGATGATTATTTCGAAAAGATTTCTTATTCAGTGTCCTTACAGGGCACTTACATTTTTATTCATATTTTTAAGCACTAAATCGTAGAAAAATAATGGAAATCTTATTCTCTTATAATTCGAACTTAAAGGTTCTTCCAAATTGTCAACACTTCAAGAGTAAGGATTCATCAGCTGATACTGATGATTTCAAGCTCAAGACTCACCTGTTCAGACGTGGCTTGATCTTCCTCAGCTCAAAGTATTCGTTATATATGCCAACAATTGATTTCCTCTCAATGTGGCCATCCCCTAGATTCACATTATTTTCTGCCTCCAACTCGTCCGCCATTTTTAGACCAGGTACAAGCAGCAGTGAATTTGAAGTTTCCGCTTCCTATGATAAATCAATTAGGAAAACAAGGAGACGTGGAGAATATAATATTTTTTTCTGTAATTATTATTTTCATTTTTAATGAAATTAAAATCAATTAATTTAATTAAAATAATTCACAATTAATTCAATGATTTTTTTTATGTTATTCTTTAACCATTTTATTTTTAATATGTAAGTACGACGTACTTTCAGGTCAAATGTATTGTCCTTGGTGCATATGACAGCTTTGTCGGAAGGCCTGCCCCGAATGTACAGCTCTTGCCCGGCCGTCAAATACTGAAGGATAGCGGGACTGCATTCAAGAAGTTTGTAGCTTGGGAAATCAGATGAAAAGTACAAAATTTGACTCGTGCTTTTCAATTCACCTGGCGAACGAGATTACAATAACTAGATTAAGTTGGAACATATTTAAAAATATAAATTTAATTAACCGTATTTGCTCTAAATTGAAACTAACCTCTAGAAAGTTTGGCATGAGTTATGACCGAATTAACATCTTCCAATGTCCTCTCGTAACCACCATCTTCTGAGCGTATGTCCATGTCCACGTCATTATCTGTCATTATGATGCCTAATGAAGTAACTATAAAAAGAGGACAATTTTAACTGTTCAAAAATGAATACAGCTGCACGTATCATAAGCTGAGCCTGAAGTCTGTTCTAGGAGTAATAAAACCTCCTAAAATCGTTTAGGCTACACAATAATTAGAAATAGTAACAGCAACACGATGGTAAAACACACAGTGGCTAAGCTTGTTTCAATTTGATGAGCATAACACGACTGGTCCCAATTTCCACAAGCAATGCATATGACGATGTTGACAGTCGGTATCAAAAATCGTATTATATAATCTTATACGACACCAAAATCTATACCACCAACTTGTCTACAATGGCAACACAATTTTCAGGTTAGTTTAGCAATATTCAAACCAATAAAATCCTATTCAAAGACCGTACCACCTATTCTACCCCATACCATTATTCTACTAAAAATGTTTCCTATCAATTTCAATTCACCTGTTGTCTGTTGTGAGTTTGGAGCCGACACCTCCGGCCGGCATTGTTGATAAGAATGATAACGAAGCGCGGGAAGTTTTATTGATTGTTGTCGAGGTGGTCATTGATGGTAGACATCAAACCAATCAGCTCATCAACATTTCTTGGACTGTATGCGGAATAGGAGCGGTTCGAAAAATGTTGGTTTCTAGACTAAGGCAAATGAGAAGTCTGAGTATAACGGCTAGGATGTCAAAAAATGATTACCAGCTGCAACTGCTTTCTTTTACCTGGGGACCAGACCCAAATCAGGCAAGCGTTTCATCACCTTGTTTTTATTTTTCATTTTTACAGTACTAGAATGGCAATTATTGATATCAACTAACAGATTAATAACCAAACATGGATTATGAATAACAAAACGTAACTTAATTTTTCCACGCATTTTCTGTACATTTATGACGTACCTCCCCTCCAGCACTCGCCTCTAAGTACAAAAAAGTCTACACAAAAAAATCCCTGTAAGTTTGCTTTTCTTGCAGTTAATTCTTGAAATTACTGATACGGTATTGGGTAAGGTTCGATGCAAATAATGGAAATATACGAACAATTTATTCCATCGTCGAGTAAACTTACTTATATTTTTAATACCCCACAATCCATAATAATTCAAAAAGCTTTCTTAAAAATAGCTCTAATCTGAGAGACACTATTATTACAGAATCTAGTAGCATGAAAATAATGATTGTAGGCTGTACCTGATGGACCTATGTAGCCCACAAGATGCCCGAATGGGCGAAAGATCTCGGCCAATAAAGAAAAGAATGGAGAAAGTCGCCAAGTTCATCTCCCCCTCACACCAGCAATCACAATGAATATAAAAGCTACGTGCTCTGTAAAATTTAAAATAAATGAATACACAAAAAAATACTTCCATTTACTACGTAAACATGGAAGTAATATATGATGCGCCAACTCGGGTTGGCTCAGTTCATCTTCATCTGAGCGAAATGTTTCGATATGCCGCTCCAACACTTGATGTAATCAGGTTGTTGAAATTTCCGAGCCCATTTAATTGTCTTCAGAACGAGCGACGTTTCGAACATAAACGCCTGCAACAAAAGAGGCAATTAAGAATTTGGAAAAAAAATATTTATTAACAGAGTTACGAAAAAGCCTCGATTTTTTCACAACTGGATAATTATCTAAATAATTAGTTGAAATAATCTTCCGTCGAGCATGATTATTAATATTATAGAAAAATTGAACGATGAATAAAATAGAGATACAGCGGTATTTTACTTACCAAGGCATCATCGCCTACCCTTGCTGGAATTAGCTCAGCAGAAGAGGCTTGTTCAAAACATGCTCGATCTGGACCATGTGCAGACATTGCGGGGTGGAGGGATGCCCCTCCTGGAGCGAAACCCTCTTCTTTAGCTTCGTACGACCCTTGGATCAACCCCATAAACTCCGACATGCAGTTTCCTGCATCAAAATGACGGATTTGCAATTGAACTATTCATAATTACTACGTCTTCTAATTCGATAAAATTGTTGAACCGCTTAAAAACTGAAATTCGGAAATCTTGAGTCGAATCTTGAAACAATATTGTCATAAAACTCCGTACTCACTATGGTAGTAAGGAGGTCTGAATGTTTTCTCCGCGACTGACCATCTGGGAGGAAAAATGACAAAATCTGCAATCGCAGTGCCTTTTTTGTTCGAAGGGCACGTCAAAACTGTGAATATCGACGGATCCTGGAATGACACTTTCATGAAGTCAGCGAAACGGATTGAATGTATCACTCAGTTGTTTGCTGGTTTTACTAGAATTGTACTTATTAGTGTCAAAAGGTTTTTACTATAATTTTATCCATTTTTACTTTTATCCATGTTTACGTTGTGAATGGAAGTATATTGTGATCGTCCGAAAAGTCGAATTCAGAACGGAGATGAATTTGAAAGTAAGGTTCGTACCTATACAATACTCAGAAACACTTTCCGAATAGTGTCGGCGTGTCTGTCTGTCCAGGTGTCTGAGGTCAAAAAGTGACTTAAATCGCTATATCTCTTTGAAATGTTAATGTAACTGTAAATGTTTTCCAAGCAAATGCGCAAAACTAGACGATCCAGACGTTTCCAGATTTATAACACAATAATAGAACTTCCAAGATAGAACCGTTCAAAGTTTTTTCTATTTTAATTTTTACAGGCTACAATAGTCAATATTTTCAAACGTTTCAGGTGTCAAAACTTTCTTTATAAAAAGCAGATGAACCTTGGTTTTTATTTAAAACGTATTCGCTCACACGCAGTACTTCCAACTTAATATGATCATTTTTCGCTATTAAATTAGTGTGAATTTTGAATTGCTTTTCTTATAGGCCGCAAACTCAATATATTTGACCACTCAAGGTCTTGAAATATCCAGGAGAGCAATTGAAAGACAGCTGATTTTTATCGCGTAAGGTCACATACTGTACTTCCGAATTATTAGACAGTATTTTGATTTTTAGACATTGTAAAAAATGTCAATATGTTTCTATCCTGGGGGAGTTAAATTTGTCTTTATGTCAGCTGAAAGTCACTTGATGTGATTGGTGTGTTTCTATTTCCGGTTTTCCCAGCTGGTTTTTGAATAACAGCCTTTGTATTAGTTTTTTCAGTATATAATTAGTTATACCTGTTGCTGACTCAAACATGGAAGTAATGTGTAATGTATGCACACCATTGGTTATAGTTGATTTTTTCTACTAGGCGACACTACTAAGACATAGAAAATATTTTCTTGCTTATTATTTGCAATTAAATTTGTCAATTGAATAGTTTGCCTTACGCAATGATCATACGAGACGGTGTTTATAGCCATGAAGCATGATAGATCGTATTTGTAAGGTGCGTAATTCCCGTGCCAAGCGACAACGTCGAATGGTGAATGGTCCTGGACTAAAGTCCACCAGTTTTCTTGAAATTTGCCAACTATTGCATAATTGCAAGAGATGTCCTCGTACCAGGCGACTGGTGTCAGGAAATCCCTCGGGTTGGCGAGTCCGTTTGCTCCTGTAAGATAACGCAGAATTGGATTTTTTCCAGAAAAGAGTTAGTGCCTTTTTGAAACGGTTCGATAGGTCTTTAGGGAATGCTGAATCTAAGAGGTTTGTACATTGATGAGTGAAGCTTCGATCGAAAATTGTAGAACACCTATAACATTTCGGGCTTTAGTAAGTTGACCAAACCATACAACATTGTACTAGACAAACTTCAAATTGAGATTCAGCACCACCAGAATTGAGCTCCGAGAAGATGACCTTTTGAAGCTAAGGCTAAGACTCCTGGAGTAGAAAAAAGGCATGGCTCCATTGAAAATGAAAGACTAGCATGACCTAAACCAACCGCATCAATACCAGGAAATCAGTGACTTTTATTAACAGACTGGGTTTAAATCCTATTTTACCTATTGGTCCTAGATCGGGAAGCTGAAAATGGTCGCCCCATATTTCCAAAATGTACCCTCTCGAGTCGCCGGTAACGGAAACGCTGAATTTGATTCCTTGCTGAAATCAAGCGTTACTGCATAATTAATTTCTGCGGCTTTGATGGAGCAATAGAAACAATGCTCTTTTTAGTTTACCTGAATTACGAAAATTTCACCAGGATCTACGGTGAGACGTCCGAATTCCGTTTTCACATCAAGTGTCCCGTATTGAGGAACTGGAAAAAAAACAACGAAAAAGAAAATGTTGAAAAATTTTTTTGCTTCAAGGAAGATTACCAGAAGGGGCCTCAAAGGCAATAATTACCCGTTTATTTGGGGGATTTTTCAAAAAAATTTCACATTATGAACTTGATTTAAAACTTTAAAAAAATTAATGATTTTGTAATTTTTTATCAAGTGAGCATTTCTTTCAATGTATTTGTTTTTAAATTAAGTTGTACCTATCAGAAAATCCCCATCAGCGTTGTACAAAGCTTTGTTATCCATCGGGCTGTTGCAAGAATAGACGTGAATTGCAAGGCCGCATCGGGTGCTTGGATCTCCGGCTTTTGCTATTGTGAAAATCCCTTGCTGAAAATCAATTTGCAGAGATTTCGGCGGAAACGGAAACGGAGACCATCTCATCTGCATCGAAAATTGGTCATAAGTGTACAGAAAATGTGTAGGAAGATAAAATGAGATTTTTTGTTTTATAATCCATGTGTGTTTTTTTTTTTTTTTGTTACATTTTTATAATCTAACAGTTGATCAAAATAAATTTCCATTCTAGTACAGTAACAAAAATTAATAAATAAAATGATAATGGAATATTTATTTAATTGATCGCTTGCCTGATTAGGGTCTGGTGTTTCTTCCAGAAACGCATCAGTCTCTGATCTGTTCTGAAGTCCGATAGACCAGTCGCTGATGCTGTAGGTTGTTGGGATCTGAGTGTACGATGAGTGCACCACAGAAGGGAGAATTCTGTATAGCCAGGACCTCTGATTTTCTTTCCTAGGAGCTATTAAATTCACGCGCCAGCGTTACAGAAAATTGTCATTTTACCTTATCGAAATATTGAATATATGGAAGAGGAATTACCTGTAAATGCAGTGCCGGAAAGTTGTTCCGCGTAAAGACCATACGGACATTTTTGAGGGGTGTTTTGCCCATCAGGAAGAGCTCCGGGGTTCCTGGGATCTTCAGTGGCAAACTCGTTGCCAAATCCTCGCTGATACTAGACATACAATTTTTTCCGTATTTAATTTTTGTTTGCAATTTGTAGGCGGTAAACATTGGGTTTGTTGAAAAAAAAGTGTAAAAATTCTCTCCTGGAAAATGAAGGTTTTTAGAATTGGTATGCACACAAACAGTAAGTCATTGTTTTTCATCAAGAATATTTTACTATTTCACTCTATGGAAAACAAAATTGCGACTTACCAGATACTTCGATTCACTCATAGTTGAAAAGCTTATATTCGAATGAACTTGGATATTTATAAACTGGCGAACTGGTCCAGCAAGGGGGCTCGCCTAAACCAGTTCTTCTGGGCAGAAATTTATTCTATTTTGTTACCCGGTCGCTTATGTAACTTGTTGATATTTTTCTGACCAGAGAAACCTGTATCAACATTTGCTGTGATAAAGCCAACTCATTCGTGCCGCTCAAGATTCTTGCCACATTGGATGAGAGGGAAAAGTTGACAAAATAAAAAGGGGCATAAGTTCGATATTTTCTTCAAACTCAGAAAAGGAAAGAAGCAAATATATTTGCTTCAAGGTTGATCAAATAAGGCTCATTTTGAAACTGCATCTAAAATACAAACCTCAAGGTGTCAAGAAACTTCAACACTGTTGAATATTTTGACACCAATTTGCATTTCATTAATAGATAAATCATCAAAATGGGATAATCATAAAGAGAAAAACAAACCAGAAGGATAAATAATTGATTATATTTACAGAGTAGAGAACAGAAATAATTCAATCCCTAACAACTGATGCGGTTCCGCCTCCGAGAACAGCGACAATTTGAGAAGGGTCTCTTGGAAGGAGAGCTTGCGGATTTGAATAGCCATACTGCGGATCGTGCACGTATTCGTAAAGCTGTTTGTAAATTGCTATAATCACCTGGGGGAAAATCCATGAAATATGAAGATGCTAATCAACAAATTAACGACGACCAAGAACAAGAAAAATTCCTCACCTGCTGCGCACGAATAAGGACTTGGGAGCGATGGGAAGTACTTGTTAAACATTCGACTTGAGGCAGGGTAAGAAGCTCAGGAGAAACAAGATAACGCTCCATTTTGCTCTGGAAAAAATACATGAGACAGGGAAATAAATTATTTTCGAATTGTGAACAAAGAGATGAATGAGTGTTTGAATCCAATGAAAATAGAAAATACTAACCACAAAAGTATTTAAAGCAGTGGGCTGTATAGCAGCAGACCTGCGAGGAGTTTCCTGAAGAATCGTGTACAGTGGGGACAAATTCAAATTGGCCACAAGTGAGCTCGCTTGCTCCGATGTCAGAGTATCAATCTGCGCATCACATTGAGCCTGAAATTTTGTAATAATGAGGACCTTGATAAGAAGTACATGACATAATGGAAGGAGGCATTGCGTTGGAGGGTGAGAAGCATTATCAGTGTGCTATTGCTATTAGCTAGTTCCAATTTTCTATTTCTCGTATGAAAGTAACTCAATATCGATACCATGCTTCTTCCTCTCCGTCTAACAAATGCATATTGTGTTTGGTACCGTACACAGTCTTTACATAGCCTTTATAATAGTCAATTATTTTGAAAAAATCATCTCCTGATTTCATTTTTTTTTTCAAAGTCAAACTGCAGTACCTGCAATCTTTCCAACCATTCATCCATGAACTCGAATAGCGTCACTGTGTTCAAAATTAGATGCAAGCAATTGAGAAGGTAAACAGCCATTTCTGCTGTTGACAATCGAGACGCGGAAACGTTGATTGCCTGAATCAATGGTTCTATGATGGCATTGACGATCTGGAATATTTAAAAAAAAGAAGGAGGAATTAAAACGGTGAGCAAAAGGAAAAAATAGCATAAGGGCCAGTTTCTTATAACACCATTAACTTTGAAAGTGGCGTCAGCTGACAACAGCTCAGAAAAGGCGTTTCTCGTACCTCTGTTAGCGATTGAACGAGGGTTAGTTTTCCAAAACTGCAACTGGCCGGTAACCCACGATTTGCACGTTGACAAGGCTTCTCATTGGTCAATAAGTAGACAACGGCCTTGAAACCGAGTTGAGACTGCATCTTTGTTCTTTATCTTTCTCAGTTTGTTAATTTCCTATGTTCAGTTCAGTTTAGTATACTTCTCTCCTATCTGTATTACTTTGATCTATTCTTCTTATTGTGATCGTGTGATGTGCTCTGATTGCTGAGACTTTCCGTATGATGGAGGTAAGTTGAACAAAAACCGTTCATATCATTCTATTGTTATCAAAGATGATTGTACCTAGATGAATATTCAACTGGATGATTCATATTAATTAGGTGCTGTTCACTGCAAAAGCTATAAATGGGGCTCTTTTTACTTCCTTGTAGGTGTACATAGTGAATTAATATAACTATGGAAAAAGCTCGTATCTGTATTTTTTGAATAAATAAATTTCCCGTTTCAACACAGCCAGAGTCAATTCGGTTAAGGTGAAGTTGTAAACAAAATTGGGAAACATGGCAGCACTGTTTGGCCAAACTGTATGAATTTTAACAGCTATGACAGCGTCGTTAGCTAACCCGAGAGTGATCATGGCTCAAAAAATGCTTTCCATTGACCCAGTGTCAAGTGGGTTTGACAGCGGGTTGAGGGACACAGTGATCTTTGGTGGTTCAAGAAACGGGCCCAAAGCCAGATAAACTAAAAGATGATTTTCAATTTACTTTGTCAACGCAATTCGAAGGAGGTGGCGATGACAATAAAGCTCTCATCAGCGCCAGAAGGGATTCAATGCCGGAAGATGGAGTGAGTCCGCTGGGCGGTACTGATATTCTGAAATCCATCAAGCATCAGAGTAGAAATCACTAGAAATGTCGCGTCAACTGCCGTTGCTCTCTTTCAGTATGAGAGTAGAAATACATGAAATTATTTATTATGCTCCGCAACATCAAACCAGCAAATTATAACCATCTTACCTCTCAATCACTTCTTTCTTTACCAAAGCGTTCAACTTCAGCATGAGTTTTTCAGAACAGGATGAAGAAATGGCGATGAGGCCCCCTGCTAAACCTCCATGGCCCATCATCTGAAAACGTGTAGTTTAAAATGTTATTTCATTTCAGGGAATGGGTTCGTTGTGCATTTCTATTATTCATAAAACTTACTTGAGACAATGAGTCAGCATGCTGGTTCAAGAGGTAAACGATGCTGCACAGAGTCGGCAGTGGTAGTTCAGGATGATCGACAACTCGTTCGATTCGAGTTTTTAAAGGAGTTACAACACCTTCGGAAGTCTGCGACAACGCCTCTTTTGCTTCATCGACTAAATCTTTGTAAGAAAAAACATGGTGTGATTGACAATATTATTACAAACTGCGGCAATACGAGTTTGAAAAACACAGAAATGTAATCAAATAAAATCACAGAGAACACAAGAAAACCGATTCTATAAATAAATGAATTTTGAAAAAAGTTTCACTTTGGCTATTTGCACATTTTGCTTCATTGTCTAAAATTCTAGCTAAAACTGAACCATTTTTCATGTTCGTGGAATATGAAATGGCATTTCAAATGCATTTGTGGGAACTTACCAATTTTATCACATTCGCTGAATAACGCAGTCATATCTTGGCTCTCGATTGCAGCTTGAAGAAAAGAAAGCATTTTTGCCACGTACAGATGAGGATCATCGGCTACCATTTCTAGCGGTTGCTGAAGCACTCCATTTCGATCGAGAATACCTTTGGTCAACGCTTCTAAAAACTCTCTCACAAGCACAGACCGTTTGTGAGTGCAATAAGCGCCAACTACGTACCTTGAAGAAAACCAACATTAACCATCATTGAATGGCCACGGTAAAATATTTTGGAAATATTTTGTGCTGGATTGGTGAAAGGGAGAAAAAAAGCCAATTCGTTCTTCAAACTTTCAATTAATGGCTTACGGGAACTTCAAGCAACAAGAAACCAACGTCACTTAAAAGTTTAAAGTTTAACTTTAACTTTAAAGTTTAACGTTTAAAGTCACTTCTGGATCCCTCGCCGCTGCAGCACATGCAAAGCAACGTCAAGACAAAGAGGACACTACAATAGTTCTATTTACTTGAACAAGGTAGGTCGATCTTGGAGTTTTGCCATCGCCAAGCTGAACAACTTGTTACTGGTGGGAGAATCAATATTCTTGCAGTGAATCTGAGCCCACCTGTATAGCCTTTCCAATGCAGCTTCCTGAAAAACCAAAATTAGCTCTACAACTGCAAGAATCTAAGAGAATTAAGCCATGAATTTGCTATAGAGGTTCACCTGATAAATAGACATTTGCTCCATGATCTCAAGAGCAAGTGTTTGGCCACCCGAAGCCACTAAAGTGTTGCAATCTTTGTGAATCTTTGTCACTCTTTCAAGTACGTCGAAAAACTCGACGGACACTTCACCAGCTCGTAATAGTTGTAATTCTTCTTCGCTCAATTGGAAAGTCTTCAAGAAAGCTTTGGCGACTTGTTCTTTCATAGCTAATTTATCACTGCAAAAAAGCTAAGATAATTAACCCATGTTTTGAGTATTTCCTTCTTCGTACTAATGGACATCCAAGCCTTGTTGGGAAAGTTCACTTGAATTTTATGGAACCATTGATATTCAACATTTTTTATTTTTCAAAAAAAAATATTTAAAAAAAAAATAATTATACTAAAAAATAAGGCCCTTGTTAGCTTGAAAAAAAATCAGATACTTATTATCTTTAGAAATTCAGGTACTTTTCAGCTTGGAGTTTTGACGTTTGCTCAATCAGTTGATGAGTTTGGGCTTTTGTCGCGCTCAACTGAGAGGACATGCTGTTCACAGCATCGTTCATATCGTTGACATTTTTATAAATCTGGTCAAGTTTTTCCTTCACCTTTCTGAACTCTTCGAGAAAATTCTGCAATATTTGAACAAAAAGTAAAACCAGAATACGATCTTACAGAATACAAAGCATACAATTGGGCATAGTAAGTATAACCTGGTTGATGATTATACTTCTTTTCTCAATCTGACTTCGTAAGCTTCTTCTGGAATGCAACGAATTGACGGAGAAGAATCCGTGGAGATCTTTCAAAGCTGTTAAGGCATCCTGGGTAGGGAATTAAGAACAATTAGCCTTTCAGCTTGCCTAATATGTAAAAGCCAAAGGATGTCTGTTAATCTTTCACGATCAAACGAATGATCACATGAAGCTGAAATTCAACACCTTGATTTTTTGTCAATTGCTCATTCGAATGGGAAAAGTGGATTTTATTTATTTTTGAAGGAGATGTGGAGTGGATTTCTGCAGGTTTTTACTCCATAACTTCCATAGGGATGCAAAGATTAAAAAGAAAGAGCTTTCAAAAACGTACGTGTAGTGTAGATATATATACTAAAAAATAATTATGATGGTTCTTCTACGAATTATTCGATTTTCTTCCATTCAACTGGCAGTCTTTCCTAGCAATAGTTTCTAAGGACTAAGAAAATCCGAAGACAGGTTTTTTTATCATTCTGGTCCCGACCAGCACAGCTCCAATGAAGTTTTGATTCTGCTTTCGACAAGTCCAAAATGGTTTTTGTGCCATTAGCCGTGTATGCTTCTCGAAAAAAACAACGATCAGTCCATGAAGTTCAGAAAACAACAGTATTCAGTGTCTATCAGCCATGTAAAGCCAACCCTTCCTCTTTTTGACACAAATACCTACGAGGCTGAGATTTAGGAATTTATTGTCAAACCGTATAATCTCCTCTAATGGTTTGGTCAATGGGTTACGGTTTTGAGGGAAAATTACCCACCGCCACCAGCAAATAAACATTCATATGCGGTTCTAGGTCATGAATCATGAAACTGTTTATGGACTGTAAGAGGAATTCTAGAAAACTGTTCCAATTCTGTTAAGAGATCGATTAACGGGAATTCCGTTCCGGGAACAAAGGTTTCTTTCCTCATAAACTGCAATTTCACAAGTGCATTGTTTTGAGTTTTGATCTAGCGTTCGTTGCATTTATCACAACGGGCTTAATAGTTTAGTAATATCTTAGATTTTGAGGAATACTTGCAGAACGGGATAAAAGGTTTACTTTATCGTTTTCGATTCTTGCGTCCAGCAACTTGTTGACTCTTTTTGAAACATTTTTGTCTCCGCTGTCGTTCGAGGTAGGAGCGATCGCTCCGCTTACCGTAGGAGTCATCCTCAAATTTCAAAAGCACCTCATTCAATAAAAGCTTATGACAAATTAGTAATTTTTAAATAAATAAAAAATAATGCTTTATAATTAGAACTTGAAACAATTTTTCGGTATACGCAAACAAGCGTTGGCATGTCATTTGATAACGAGTGACAATGAGTTTGTTCAATGCACTGCTGTAACGGACAGATTTATTGCGTTTTGCGAAACAATAATAATATACATTCATTTCACTCAAAGAGCCGTAGTTCGCAAATTTTTTTGTTCAAAACTAATTGCTAGCTGTGAATTAGGATTGAAATCGAGAACCAATGTGAATGTGCCAACAAACAATATTATTTTATTATGTCTGTCATACTCAAAGTGGCCTGTAAACACGAAGAAGATGGTCCTTGAACCTCTGGATTATTTTTGTTATGATCAATGATAAATGATTCAAAATTTTATCGTTGACGACGTTGACTCTTGAGCATAGAGATCCATGGCTAAAGCTCTAGGCATTGTTTAATGTTTATCCTGCCCTCAGCTCTGGAGGAGCAATAAAGATTTCTGTATTTAACCATGATTTAAACAGTTATGATCGATAATATTTGTTTGTATATCATTATTTCTATTTTTATCAAATTTTACGCTGTGCGAGATAACGGTTCATCAGTAAGTGCAGCAACGAGCTTTTATGAAATAATATACCTATCATTCATCTTAAGTCCATCTATTTCTGCACACAAACTATAGTGAATCTTCTCATTAGATTTGACGTTATATTTCATTCTAGATAAGCAACTAAGTACGAATAGCACGATGGTTGACGCTGAAGACCAAGATACCACCGGTATGGACGGATCGTTCAAAAAACCGGACATTTTATCCCACGCATCCGTCAGGAAGGGTATGCTTCAGAGTTACATGAAGAAGAACATGGGCTTCGTCCAAGGTGGTACGTTGACGTCTGTGTCTTCGGAATCCAGCGAGAAATCGGCAAGCGTTTCCGAGAAGCCAAAATCTGCGACGCCCCAGGCGCCACCATCGTTTAAGTACCTGGAGCCTGAATGGGCTGGCATTCCTGCTGACAACTATTTCCTAGAGGTCAGTAGTTTGTGTACATTCAACAAAAAAAATACACCATAGCAAACGCTTCTTATCTTAGCATAGTCTATGATGATTATGCTTTATACCCTTGCATTACGTTTTAATGCCACTGGTGGAGACTGATGGCCACTGCAGAAAACATGGCCTCCTGGCTCTTGAGGTGCAAATTCCCTCACAAGCAGCTAGGTTCAACAGATTAGCCACATTTATAAATAATAAACATGTCATTGGCTTTTAGGAAATAAAATCGGGAGTTGTCGAAAAAAGTATTCCTCTCAAAGACAAGAGCTATTTTACTTTTGGACGACTCGACAGCTGCGATATACCAATGGCTCATCCGACAGTATCACGTTACCATGCAATCCTTCAGTATAGAGAAGAGGCTGAAGGAGAAGATCTCCCTGGTTTTTACATTTACGATCTGGGAAGCACTCATGGGACATTTCTGAACAAGTATAGGATCAAACCGAAAATTTACGGTCGCATCAAGGTAATTGCATTGCCTAATATTTTTTATTCGAATATTCTCCTTATTCAAACTTCTTCGAATTTGTAAACGACACTGAAAAAAAGGTGCTTGTTTGGGCTGTCTTTACTGCACGATTATGTAAAACGTTGTAAGTTAATTATATTGAAGAGATGCTCATCATTGGTGTCAAGAAATTTTTCTACATCGCCATACATATACCCTTTGGCAATACCATAAACATCACACCAGAAACAGATCTCACTCAAAATCTTTCGGTTCGCAGGTTGGCCACATGATCAAAATCGGATGCAGCACAAGGTTCTTCATTTTACAAGGACCGGATGATGATGTCGAAGAGGAATCATCACTGTCCTTCACCGAATTGAAGCAAAAGCGCGAGAAAGAATTGCAAGAGCGGAAACTTCTCGAGGAAAAGGCAAAGGAGGAAGAGGAGATGGAAAAGAAGCGGCAGGAACGGCTGCTTGAAGAAAAAGGGATATCTTGGGGAATGGGTAAGATAGCGAGATGCTATGATGAAAATTCACATGTACCAGATATGATCTAATGAATTTTCTAATAATCTATTTGAGTGGATATTTAAGGGGGAGTTAAGTATGGCAGTATCAAATCTTTGCTGAGTACTTTCACCTCTGTGTATATAGGGCTTCAAAGAGCCGTTAGAGTTCTCTAACGTTAGATTTCTCGTTAGATAAATGATCAGCGAATGGATTCCCAGGATTCGATTACACGACAATAGGAAAATATTGTAGTATATTACTCAGCAAGACCAAGAAGCATTTATTGTTTCATAATTTTTCATTCTAGGGGAGGATGCTGACGAAGAAACCGACTTATCAGTCAACCCTTACGCTGTTGTTACCAACGAAGAACTCTACATTGACGACCCTAAGAAAGCTCTTCGTTTATGGTTTGAGCGGGAAGGAGAAGAACTGAATTATGAAATCGAAAAAGCTGAAAAGGGCATGTTTGTGTGTAAAGTTGTGTAAGTTGCATTGTGGACATTAATTCAAATTTAATAAATTAGACTTAAGATGGTAAGTCGAAAATTGGAACCTGGTGATAAATCTTTGTTATCTAGGCTACCTGTTGACGGTGAAGATGGAAGGGACGTGACTGTGGAAATATCTGGACGCAACAAGAAAGAAGCCCAAGTTCAATGTTCCTTAGAAGCATGCAGAGCTCTTGATAAACTTGGCGTTTTCCGTCCATCCAAGCGAGGCATGTATTACCAATTGTTTCCATAGTCATCAGAAACCAAGTACCTTCTATGGAACGATTTCTTGTGTGTGTGAGTAAATCATAATTTTCTCTCAATCTGCATATTTACACCCTTTTCCATAAACGCAGAAAGCAAGAAGGCGAAGAAAAGAAATTGGGAAGAGAACGATTATTATGACAGCGACGAGGACAGTTTCTTGGATAGGACCGGTGATTTGGAGCAAAAGAGAAAACGGCGTATGGAGAATGCGGGGAAAATTGGAAAAACAGTCGAAACCTACGAAACGCTGGTGAGTTCTAAATCATTCTATACATCTAATCGCAGTTCATTTCTATAATTTAATGCCACCAATTCAACGTTTTGCAGCAAGTCAAGTATTCGAATGTCATCGAAGATCTTGAAAAGGCAGAAAAACAGCTTTCTAATTTGTTAGCTAAAGCTTCAAGAGCAGAAGAGAAGACTGAAGAAGAGGCTGACGAGTTGGACGCGTTTATGGCCAATTTGAAGAAGAACGTGCCAAGCAAAAGTCAATTGAAAGCAGCCCAGGTATGTTAGTAGCATAATTGATAAGGATTTTGTCAATTCGCCTTGAAAGATATCCAAGTAGTAAAGTAAGTATTTCTGCCCAGGTCGAAGTTGAAATGCTGAAAAAGGAAGAAAACCGTTTGCGACAGTTGGTGAACATTGCAAAGCCTGCTACTCTACCCGAACTGAAACCTCCTGCTCCACCTCAACCAGTAGCTCGATCGCATGACCGAGCTGAACAATCCATAGTTAGAGCATCATCGGGTGATGAAGAATCCAACATTTCCAAAGGTCCCTTCAAACTATTAATTTTATCTTGACCAGTTGTGTTTATATATTTGCTGATCGTTCCTTAATCTGGTAATGGGTGATCTTCTTTTGCATGCTGAAAATATAGAATATAGAAAATATATATGAAAAAACTGGCACTTGTGTCGCTCAAGAAAAAAATTGTTCAACTCCCCACAAAATTTGATTTTCTATGTTTCAAGGCATGTAGAATCCGATTATCCATTTAAAAAAATGCTGTCCGTCCGCCTCACGCCGTCAACACTTTTCTGGCAAAACTAAAAAGTTAAATTCTTGAAATTGTCACGAAAAATCAATCTTGGCCTGAGAACGGCTCGATTCTTTAACCAAATTGCGACCTCTAATTTAAGGGTATTTTTGAAGGATTTTGAGGGGGAGAAAATTGGATTGTTTTCCGGGGTTTTTGAAACTCGGGTGTGTTTAATATCCATATAAATATAGATTTTTAACGCTGAATCGAATGAGACCTTTGCGGGGTTGATAGCTTCATTGATTCTCGAGTTATTGCAGCTTTTGTGTAAAATTTGAGAGTGAATTTTGGTTTGGGTATTGCTCGAGAATTCCTGGAGTACAGTTACAGTTACTAATAGGTGGAAACGTTCACAAAAAATAATGTTAGGACAAGTTATTATCGAAGGGTTATTATGCATGTTATTATAACTGAAGAGAAGGAACAATAAACCTCTGTACAATCATTTGGAGCGTTTTGTTTTATTTTGTGAGTTGAAAAAATAATGTAAAATGTATGCTTCTTCTTTTACCCTAAAAACCAGAACTAACAATTTTCAGAAGTTGGAGTTTCTGCTTCTGTATCCGCAGCTCCAGCCAATTCGAAGCCTGCAGAGTTTGTGAAACCGTCCGTCAAACCACCTCGGCAAAAGAAGCCAAAAGTGAGTTTCCTTTCTCCTGGAATAGATTTTTCGAAAAAGTTATCTATCCAATAAACCATCACAGATGTTATTTCGCTTTCTACTAGACTCTTTCCTCATTTAATTTGATGCGTGAATTTTTTTACAGGTGAAGAAAATAGTCGAAGATGATTTCGAGGATCTTGTCTGGCGGCCTCCTTCTGGACAAACTGGTGATGGAAGAACTTCACTTAACGACAAACTCGGATACTAGAAGAAGTGGGCAAAATAGCGCTTCTAAATAAGCTTACCTACCTACTTGAGGACTTTTACTTGTTTCTCTGAGAATAAATGAAGTTTGACGTATTTTTATTTATTTTTATTCTATACCGATTTGCATGCGCCCGACTAACTATCTTGTGTAAGTCAGATCTGAAAAGTCGGTAACAGGTGATTATGCATCAAGACTGAGACTGTTTCCATTTTTTTCTCTGGTTGAAAATGTTGAAAGTTATCAATTGGCATTTTGGTCTGTTATCAATAATAACAAACCATTGTGATCGCTTATGAAAATAAGGTCGAATTCCCGCTCAAAATTTAATGTTATACGTTTCAAGGAATGTAGCATCCGAAAATCCATTAGAAAAAAGTTTTGTCCGTATGTTTCGGTTTTTGAGATATTGCATTTTTTTAAGGAAATTCGTGTGTGCAGCGACAACACGTTTCTAAGGAAACCAAATTCTTTACGAAAATCATTCTTGTTCTGACAACTCAATTCTTTAGCCAAACCAACACTTCAATTTTAGGGGCTAAAGGGAGCCATTCGCATTTTCCAGGGTTATTGAAACATAGGTGGGTTTCATATCAGTACATATATAGATTTTTGACGCTGAATCGAGTGAGACCGTGACGGAGTCTTTAGCCCTGATGGTTCTTGAGTTTTTGCAGCTTTTATGTGAAGTTTTGAGATTTTTGACTAGTGGTTTAACTCGATCATTTGTTGAGCTATGAAAATCGTCCTAAACTCGTTGGAAAGCTCGTCAAACACTAGTTACCAATATGTTTCTGGGTTTAAATTCACAAGAGTTTGGATTAGGTATGACATGTGGATGGTCTTTCCAATTCGTGATGGAAGCCAAGGAATACCACCGTGCATTAATTTGCAGCGTTTTTATTATTGTTCGATTAACGGGAAAACAGTTGAGAATCGAATGCCTTGAAAATCTCAGGGAAGAGAAAGAGAAACTGAATCCATGTGTGGATTTCAAAAGAGAACAATATTGTAAAAGTATGGTATTACTTTTATCAAACGAAACCGAGCGCAATTTAATTATTGGTTTCGAGCCCCGATTTTTTCCTAAATTATCCATTGAAAGTTGAGAATATAATATTTTTGCCCACAAATTCACCTCTCTCACTAAGTATTCAATTTTTAATTGCGTTTTAAATAGTAGAAGTTTTAATTTTAACTGAATATATGGTTTCTTCATTCTGTGGTACGAAATAGGAGTATTCTTGGTGCAACAGCATCATTTTTTGTTCTTTCATACATCGTTGATGTTTTCGTCCGTACGCAGACAGTCGAATCGATTTCGCATAAAAATTTTTCGCTGGGCTGGGAGGGTGGAAGCTGTTGAGTCAAGACGAACAGTTCCAGGCAGCACCCAATTCGTTCATCTGTATTTTTTTACGACGTTCCTCCTCGCAATTGTTCCTTGTGCAATATTTTATACATTTAATAGAATCTATCGGGATTTCTATTGAGGATAAACATTACCTATAGTAATGGTTCTCATTTATTGTATTTTAATTACATCAAGGAATTCATCCCCTTACATTTTGAATGTGGTATACTTTCATAGTTTGGTGTTAAACTAATTTTAGCGCATAATTATCGGCGTGGCATTATTAGCAAAATTTTTCGTAATGTTTTGATAATTTCCCTGGTTTTTAGTCATTTGAACGTTGATAAAATTAAATTTTTGACTATAGAACCAGCCAGGCAACGACTTACAACTTTTATACTCATCATCCATATTTTACAAAGATAAAAAATGCAAAATATTATTTGTATATATGATTGTTGAAATGTTTCAAGCAAAGTTTTTTTTCATATACCTACCTCTTTTTTATTTATATTCCTTATATTATTTATATATTTTTTAAATTTATTTATTAGGTACATATATTATATATATTTTAAATATTATCTGTGACCACCCAAGAGAAAATGTTTTCAAACCTCACCACCCTCGCCCTCAAAATTCGATGTTTTTCGTTTCAAGGCATGTAGAATCCAAATGTTATCCGTCCGTACTCGGTCAACTCTTTTCTTTGGAAACTGTAAAAGCTGAATTCTTGAAATTTTAACCAAAATCAATCGTTGTCCTTTAAACAAATCGCGACCTCAATTTTAACGGTAGTTTTTGGGGGGAGAGGTTTTGAGAGGGAGAAAATTCGTATTTCCAAACATTTTTCAGGAAAAGCTGTATTTGGATCTATTTACCATTCGGTAAAATATTTCTAGCTTTCAATTTGAAAATTAGAAATGATTGAAATAACAATAGTTGCAACAGAGTTTTTGCTTTATACCTAGTTAGGTACCAATCTGTTGTTAGATGAAACCGTTTACAAATGTTCGGGCAAGAAAAGGAATAATAAACCACTCTACAATCATTTTTTTGCAGGGTTTTTTTTTTTTTTTTTTTTTAAATTATTCTAGGTGCATGCCTTGAAACGTAAAACATAATATTTTGAGTGGGTATAAGAAATATCCTTTTTCTCGGGCGATTGCAATGGTTTAGATTTTATATTATAATAAACCCAGCACGCATTCCTGTGCGAACTATGGTTAACAGTAGCGCTGTCGCTAGCTAGCTCCCGAATTCAGCTTCGTCCCCTACCAGTTCCGCCATTGATTGACGTATCGTATCATCTCTATCCTCATCTCCTCTGAATCCTCCCTTGTTCCCCAGACTTCCCTTGTTATACGTAAACTACCGGGCAAGTTTTTGATTCCGTTTTCGTTTCTCTCATGTACCTTTGCTAAATATTCAATCCATAGTCGGTTCGCCGGTAAAATCGGACTCAGCTCCTAGCCAAGTGTCGGGCAAATTTTTTCGAGGCTCGTCCTTTTTTCATCCGAGGTCCTGATCCCTGTCGCTAAGGCCTAGAGGATTCCATCTCGGCTCATCGCTGCGCATGATGCACTTGGGCCGTTGCACGCCAACACCCCTGCAATATGAGAGACACTAAAATAACGTAAGTTTCACAATCCTATCAAGCGAGGCGAGGCAGATCAGTTAGGTTGAGAAGAGTTTTGTTCCGTAGATGTTGCAGCTAATTGCCTTTTGGGGAACCATTATAACCGCAGTGGATGCGGTTAATTGCTGTAATTTTTCCCGTTTACCTGTTGGTTACGCTTGCCTCAAAATGTTCCCTTCTCTGCTTATTATCCCCGATGTGCCCGACCAAGACGCATTCGACTTCATCTGGAAAAAAATAACTAGAGATAATATTCAGTATCCTGCTCCGCTGCCACTTAGTAATCGTACGAGTTTCTATCCTTGGGTGGATTCTTAGCCTCTCCTATCGGGTGCATTCTGTTTTTACAATAAGGTATTATTCTCCTCGTTTTAAAACTTACGCTAGGTCTCAAATAAAAAAATGAAAATAATTGTAAAAATTGGAGTTGATCTTTTATCACCAATTTAGTTACAGTTTAATTATATTGATAAAAGTGACTATAACATGATGAAAAAATCGATAAGAAAATTTATTACTGACGTTCCATACTCGTCGGATGTTGGTTAAACACTCTCTTCAGCTGTACCGTTAGGCGAATAATATAACTTTTAATTTGGACATTATGAATTATCAAATGATTATATTTACCATAGTTGCTGGTTAGGGCCACAAGTAGATAGTCTTCTAAAATCATAATTGAAGCAAAGGAATAATGAACCACTGTTCACTCATTTGCAGCGTGTTTACAATTGGAGCTAAGTTAGCCGATAACGTACCTGAAACCAAAACTTGTACAGTGAAGTGGAAAAATTATAAAAGCCAATGCTGCTCTCATTTTTCTACAGAACTAAATATAAACATTTAAAATTGTGAAAACTATGTTGCTCACAATTTTATAACATGTTTGAATAGATTGGCGTCAATTAATTGGAAGCTCGGCTGAACAATAGTATCAGAATCGATTAATCAATAATATTTTACTGGTTCCTAGGTGATATCTTACAATTATGTGTTTCATTATTACAGATGGGCTGATATGCAGGAGAACACTATTGCGATGGTGTCCTACCCTGACAATGGTAACGTTGTACAGGACCAAGCGGTTTTTGAAGCTGATAAACGCGCTGTGTACAAGTAAGTCCTTTCTGTAATTCTTACTATACCTACTTTTATTTATTGTTGATTGGTGTTATATAATTATGTATACATATATTTTTTTAATGGCTATGTATAGTATGTATTAATGGCCATGTATTTAAACACTTCTGAATAGGTCCTCAATACTTGTTCAGTGTATTTTTTAAAATTAATTGTCTATTTTTCGTCACAGGCATCCCCTCTTCCCATTGTTGGCTTTACTGTTTGAAAGATGCGAACAGGCGACACAGTTAGCTGAAACTCCCAACTCGGAAAGTTTCAACATGGATATTCAGGCTTTTGTTCAACACCAAGAAAGGGATCGCAAGCCGTTTTTGATCAACGATGCTGAAATCGACGGCTTGGTTAGTTTTTTGATGATTTTTTCATGACAAATTGAATTGAGTTCCATAAGTTTTGTCGTAATGTGATCTTTTGTTGCATTTTATTTATATTTGAGAGTTGATGAATAATTCTAATTGGAAGCTCTGACTCCTTCTTACCTCTAATTACTTTTAAGCTTTGAACAATTATCAGCAGAATTATTCAACCACGTCTGTTTTCTAAAAGTCGTCATCCCTTTTCTTTTGTAGATGATCAAAGCTATACAAGTTTTACGGATCCACCTGCTCGAGTTGGAAAAAGTGCAGGAACTTTGTAAAGACTTCTGCAACCGCTACATTACCGCTCTGAAGGGAAAGATGCAAAGCGAGAATCTTCTCAGATCAGATTACGCGGCCGGTTATCTTGAAAACAATAACAATCACAGCAGTCACTCAAGCGATAGCAACAGTCCTACTGTTTTCCCTCCCCATTCTCCTCATAATATTCAGGTATTGATTTAAAGGTGGTGGTGTGTATGGATTGATCGAGTTATGGTGATGTTGGGAATTTTAAAACGCAAAGTAAATATGAAAATTATTAAAATTTGTTACGATGCCGTAGGTATAGTTTGAGTAATTAGGGCTCTAGGTGAATACAAGTGTGCTTTGAAAGTAGGTTCTAGCATTGAAACGCTTATTTCTAGTTACTGAGGTCTTGCTAATTCTTCTCCGTTTATTAGTCTCCAGCCATCTTTTATAATTTTGTTTTTGCAAAATACCTGTCACTAATTGACGTAATCACTGGTGTGGTGAGGTTAAAGTAGGGAAATATGGCGACTCGTTCAGACTTTTTTTACCGAGTACATTCGCCCCTTCAATCATCATCAAGTATTTATTGAAGGTATCTAACCATATATATTATGTTTGAAAAAAGGTAGCAATTTTTACAACTTGTTGCTCAACTTTTTGAACTAATCATAATTTCCTAACTTGATTTAATTTATGTATTAATTTCCATGAATCTCTTCTTCCTCTTTTATCATCTGGTTGTTCTTCTAGTTCACTGCAGTTTTCAATAGCAGCACCTAATTTTTATATGTGTTATGGAAAAGTCTTTCTTTATCTGAGTGAATTTCAGAACGAAATTGAATGAATTGAAACGTTGAGGACGAAGAACTGAAAAAACTATAGAAAAACTTCTGGAAAATGCCCAAATTTAGGTTACTGATTGTCTAGGATACTCTGTTACTGTATTGTAATTAAATTTTAGTAGGTATATGCATTTGATGAATTTATAGGTTTCATAAAAATACAGGTGCCACTACATAAGGTTACACATTGATAATATCAGCGTGAAAAGCGATGAATTTAATTTTTGATACTAGCTAACAAACCACTCCTTCCATTCCCACTCATCGTTCTCCAACAATGAAGACTACTGAAGCTTATTAGTGATCTTGCTGTTTCATTACTGGTTAGTTATTGAAAAGGCAATAGAGCCGGGCTACAATTTTAAGTTCGTTTTGTTTCTTTTTTATTCTGTGGCCGCTAGAAAAGAGCATGATTCTATTTGATCAGTTGTGATAGGTGTCTCCAGTGGGTTGGAGTGGACTCGCGTGCACCGGCGGAGGGGGGATGGGTGAATCCGGAGGAGCGCAACCTCCTCTGTCGCCAGCTTGTCCTCCGTCCCCCGGTATTCAAGGGAGTACGCCACTCTCGCAGATTGGCGCCCATCCGTGCCCTCCTCCTCAAGACTCCTCCAGCCTATATCAAGGTAGGCCAAAAAAATGTGCGTTTTAGTATTGATATTACTTTTATCAATTCATAAATCACTTAAGACGGTTGAACGTCTTTTTCCTGCAGGTTCCTTATCGGCTACTAGCGGTGGCTCTTGCGATGAAGATGACGACCCTTTGAATCTGAGGAAAAAACAAAAGAGAGGGATCCTACCAAAGCAAGCGACTAGCATTTTGCGATCCTGGTTGTTCCAACACTTAGTTGTAAGTATTCTTAAACCCAGTACATTTAGAGAAAAAAATTAATTGGTGACAAAAATAGGTGTCATTTAACACCAAAGAGTATGGAATTGTGCTATGATATCTTTGTTGAAATCAATAAGTTATCGTTCAAGTTGAAATTCCTACCGTTGCTGTGTTACTTTCTTATTGTGTCTTAGCGCAAACTATTGTATTACTCTTGATCGAACTATCCTTTTTTCAGCACCCCTACCCCACAGAAGATGAGAAAAGGCAACTGGCTGCTCAAACGGATCTTACATTGCTCCAGGTCAATAATTGGTTCATTAATGCGCGCAGGAGAATTCTTCAACCTATGCTTGACGCTTCTGGCAGGAACGAATCAGGTCTGTAGTGATATTTCATTTGTTTGATGTATTAATCCAATTGTTATATTTAAAAAAATCAATTTTTCGGTTTTTCACTTCTTTGTTTATTATGTTAATTTTTTTATCCAAGGAGTACTGGACGTAAGTTTAATCATTTTTCCCAGTGATCCTTTCCAATGGTAAAATATCCCTCTTCAAATAAAAAATCGCACTGATTAAGTTTTTATCCCATGATTATGTTGAAAATCAATTCCCTATCTAGGAGTCTTCCTAGGTGTGAAAACTTACGTTTTGATCATCTTGTACTATGCTGCACTATTGGTCAATTAGTATGAGTTCATCTGCCTTGTTAAAACACATCTTACTACGGTCGTTGTTCCTGGCTCTAGGAAGTAACGGTAGTGCTGCAGCAAAACATGCATCTAAAAAAAGCCAATCCAATGGATCAAAAACTACTCCTCCGCACGGTTACTGGCCTGATAATTCCAGGAGCTCCGCTGGAGAGCAGAATCAGGGTGAGATTTTGTTTTTCGGAAAGAAATCGCAATTTAACTGACAAGAAAGGGTAGAATGATTTTTATTTTTGCTACTGTTCTTATCAGATGGCAGTGGTGACGACTGGGAAAGTGGAGGTGAAGCAGAAGGAAACGAGAAAAGTGATGACGATGCACAATAGTATGTTGTTTATTCTTGTGGTCGTTGTACTGCACACTAATCCCTCTAAGCACAAGTACAATAGCTCATTTAACCGCAGATCATGGTTTCGTGATGGGTTTTAAAATAATCATACGTAACCTTTGACAGTCCCATTACCTCCCTTTCCTCGTCCCTTTACATTAATACTAAGTGAATACGTTGGGAGGTCTACAAAACTGGTCCAGGTTTCAATGAATTGAAAATATTGTCTTGTGAGATCATGATCTTTCAATTTGATAAGCTTACCGTACCTTTCCACCAGTATGCTTTTCTCCACGCTTCCACGTGTTGTACGTCTCCGATTCAAGCTGTACAACTAAAAAATGTATTGCTTTAATACCTTATAGAGAGTTTTTGCTTCCATCATGTGGTACCCGTACGACGTCCAACTGTTGCCGTAAACCAAACAAACCCAAACGAGTTTGTGGGCTGTGACGCTGCAATTAGTCCGCTTACTCGAAGTTTTTTAGTTTTTTTTTCTCCTTACAATCTTGTGGAAGCCTGTGAAAACAAGTAGCGGTTAGGTTTTTGCCATTGCTTACGTTCTTTCATAAAAGTTTGTAAATAGTGATAATGAGAATGTCATGTAATAAAACATACAATTTGCATGTGTCATGTAAAATGATACACTTGAATAAATTTTCAAAAATGATTAAATATGAATGAATAAAATTACTGAATTTGATATTATTTATTCATCGGCAACTAGGTACTATAAAAATAAGAAAATTAACCATCAACCAAAAATACAAACTGAAAAACTTGAATTGAAAAACTATAGTTATTCATCCGCTATTAGGTACTATGAAAATGTATGTATATAAAATGAAGTATCTATATATAATTATATGACTGATCAGGATAAACTAAGTTTACCTATTACAGTTGTAACTAAAATGAAAAAAAAAAGTAAAAATACTTCATCATTTTGTTTCTATGAATAAAATTACCTACCCGTTCGAGTAAAAATGAAAAAAAAAACTTGGTATAGGAACACTATCACAAAACCATGTTTGAAAAAACACTTACATAAAGAAAATGTAAGTATGACCTAATAAAAAAAAAATAGATGAAAAGCTAATATCAAGTACCTACATAATATTTAAATCGGTGACAATTGAGTTGAACGCAACCACAAACAGATTGCATGTTTGTCATTTAAGTAAATACCAAGAGATGCTGAGGGGAGCTATATCATGACACCGAGAAAGTGACCGGGTGAGTTATTGGAGATTAGCATCATCTTGTATTCTCATAGACTCACGTTCACAGGCTCCAGACACCGTGGAAAGCAAAAACTCTCTATTGGAGAAGCGATTTCCTCAAGTTCATATTTTCAACTCTGGAGCTACTCAACAATGCACCAACCAACTTTCAGTGGCGCTGCAGCCTAATTATTATAGTCTTTGGACTGTGAAAGAACTTGGAATATTGCACGTATGACCACAGATTTAGATTCAATAACCATGTGTACTCCTTAACGATGGAAAGTCTACTAAAAACCGGCAAAGCAATGTACAATACAATGTTGGCTGTAGTGTTCATGCTGTGGCTCATGAAGGCTTTTTCCATGCAGTAATCTTCCAAGTTTAATATTCTCAATCTAGCAGCACTCTAACCCATTATTGCACCTTTTGGCATCTGTCATCAACCAGTTGGCAATCCTGTATTCTTTAAAAGGTTTTACTCATTGAAAAACCATATTCTACCTGCAAACTGCAATTCTGATTTATTTTTGCACTGTGTAATCTTTTTGCATTCTAACAGGGTTGCTATTGGCAACTGAGTCTCGCTGTCAAGATGACCGCCTCTCCTTCCATACTGCTGCATCTTCATGTTTGACAGCTTCATCTCCGCTTGGCTCGTCTCCAGCTTATTCTATTGCCCCTGTCCACTACTGACGTATGATTGCTTTTTCAACTGTTCTTCCCTTGGAAATATGGCTTTCCCAGAAAACATTCCTTGTCCAAGTTTTTGGCTATTTGTCCATTTATTCTCTTTGCTTCCCGTTTGAGGTTTCCCAATGTGTTAGGTTTTCCGCCAGCAGGAAGAAAAACTTATTTTTTGTTTCAAGTTAGATTTTTTCTTCCATGTGTCTTGGGGAGTACATTATTTTTCTTCTAGGTTTGAGTGAGAGCTTTAAGATTCGACCCAGGTTTCAGATAACCGTTGACTCAATCTAGGAGCTCATGGTGTTCTTGAGTCTTACAATATTAACGCGGCAAAATTCCCAAATGCAATTGCAGCTCGGGTGTGCCGCGCTTCAATACGATAAATCTCTCTATCTGTAAATATTAGCTCGGTAAAGTTCCGTTCATAGATTCGCCCCACGTTGTTGTTGGCAAAGTTCCATGAGAGTGGTCCGCATTTTCATCTCACCACAACGTCTTCCTCTTCGACTTAGTTAATTACATGGTAACTTCGTCGTAACGTGACTGTATGCGAAATGATATTTTTCCGTGTTTTGATCTGATTTTCTATTTTGGAATGTATTTTGTTGCTGATGCCAGGCAATGCGACTTGTACATATTTTGCCTTTCCTTATGGTACCCGCTTAGTAATGATTAGTAGTGACGCCATTTTTCTATATGCTTGAAGGACGAAGTATAAGAGTTCCATTTGTGTTATTCTCGTCTTCAAATTCGACATCGAGCGAGTACGTTTGCAAATTCGTCTCCAACTTCCCGGTGAATTTTGTGATGAATGTTCTCTATTTTAAACGTTTAAGGTGGTTTTCCTTATAAGTGAAATTATTCTATGGTTTCTTTAGAGGTGATAGATTTCTCTCTGCATTTTGGCAATTAAGTGAATGTGCCGATATTTCTGTCCAAGTGACAGCTTCCGTAGCCGGGGGCATTTATTGCTAGATTTTAACTCTGTATGATCCACGTAATCTCATTATTTCCCACAATACGTGGAGATAATGACTTGAAGAGGCCAGAGAAGGCAAATTCTCTTGAGCCAAAAGAAAATCTCCATTTGAAGGGTTTGATTCCCCCCCTTTACAAAATCACTTAATTGAATTGATTTGATCTTCAAAGAAAATATAGTTTAAAACGTGTTCAATTTTTATTGTAGTTACTAATTAAGTGACGCTGTCTTTTCCTCCTCCTTTTAATGTCTTTGTGAAACCTTCATGCACCCATTAGCTTTTCATGGTGCCCCTGGTCCAACAATATTGTCATCCGATTTTTGAATATTTTCTTTCACCGTACCAAAGCGAAAATTCTGTGGTGATTTGGAATTTTCCCCTGAATTCCCTTGAAAAGCAATTTCTTCACGTCACAAAAGCGCTTCAGCCATTTTTTATTATTTGTAACTTTGATAGGTCTATCATGGAGCGAGATCAATCTCACAATTTAAAAAAAATATTGCTGCGATTCGCTTGTATGAAGTACAATCTAAGATGTTGAATCGATATGCTGAATAGTTAGTACTTCCTAGTTGTATCTCGCGCTTTATAGGATTGGAATTCCAGTTGAATATAATTTTTTTAACTTGTAGCCGTCGGTGAATTTGATTCGTATATGCATTTTTCGCCTCAATTTTAATGATCTCAGTTTCTACGTAGCGACAATAGTAATCTCTGGCAGGATCGCCGTCATATCTTGCCTCAATTGATGTGATGAATAGTCATTTTGGAAACATCTCCATTTTTTGCCAAGCGTGTCTAGTCCGTTTGAGGAAATCGGCTCACTGAACATTTTGCTCAATTAATGTTATTTTTAGTCTCTCTATTAAGAATTGAAATTCGGTAGCGTTGCTCATTTTGAATTACTTGAATATTTTTCTTTCGGTTGGAATTTTTTTCGTCTCTTAATTACACGCTATCACCAGCGCCGGATTGAAGAATCTTTCAACCCTTGGCAATTATGTTTAACCCATGGAGAAACAATATTCAGTCAGGGTTGTTGAATGGACTTATTGCCATATTTGCAATCTAACCATTTGTCTAAAACAAGTACACTTGCGCACAAAAGGGTTCTTTTGGAAATCTCCCTTCTGTGCAAGTGTACTCGTTCTGGACGACTGGTGGGAAAATAACTCACCATCGCCATTTTTGGCCAGAGAATAATCACCTCATTTCTTGAAATATATGATATATTATTTACATTGATTGACCCAATAACCTTAAAGTTCCGTTGTTTGAATAGTTTCTAAATTAAGCAAATTTGGAGTATCATATTGAAATAATCCTTGAGCTCTTCAGCGTTGAGGACCTAAACTTGTTTCAAATCCGACGCTGGCTACTGATCATTCGAATTGAGGCTTTATTTAATTATGAAATTCTCTGATATTGCACTACAGGTGCATTCGATTTTTGTTTAGAATGAAGCCGTTTCTGACGGAGCCTTAGATAATGGCAATCGATTCGTTCGCCATGTAAAGCCAAAAGCTTCGCTGGGTCTGATAGTGGTTTTATATTTTTGCTGTAAGTTTTACATAGCTTATAGAGTAGGTGTACACTCTGGTGGTCGGCAGCTGGAAAGGTGACCATAAAATTGTCATAACCTAAAAATCGCACTGGGTAAAAACGACACTAAAAAAGTGCAATGTTCTGACGAATACTTCAATAGTATACGAAGCGTGCTGAAGCATGTTGCAATTAAAATGTGCAATTTTAATGTAGTTGACAACTAAAGTGGGTAGTATACTATACAATTTTTTGGCCGATAGAAACTTGGGAGTGAAATGACTGCGCCTATGCTGATCGCTTTGAGTCGTTTGGCGAGTTTTCAGTCGCTTTATAGGCTGCGAACGATGCTTGATTTTTTTCTTCTAATTTCCATAAACATAAGCCCAAGTAATTAACCCATGAAGTTATTCAAGTTGTTCTTCCAGCTATGTGATTCAGTTGATTCAGTGATTTTCAAGTGTACGTTTTTTTTAAGATCTTGTCAATACTTCTATGAAATTGTCGCTTCGAGAAGGGCCGACAATTGTATGCGGCTCGCCCGTCGGCAACAGTAATTTTTAAGCTTTGACGGAATATTATTACGCCTGAAAATTCAGTACATAGTCGAATATTTCATTCATGTCGTTTTATATAAATAAATATATATTATTATGAAAGTTCTATTTCAATTCTCGTTTTGACCATTCTGTCAGCAGCTTAGTACTATCAGAGAGGTATACGAGAGAAACTCGGACATAACCGGAATATCCTTTGTAAAACATTCATTATTCAATATTTTTACAACAAATTTTGGTTACCTTCAAAGTAAATACCAGTGAAAAAACACACTCGTCCATTTTTTCCATTGTTGGAAACAATTTTTACATTCATCTTGATTGTATTGGTCCAACAATCAAGAACTCATCTTCAAGATGAGATTAATCGAACTAGTTGAAGTCGCTACCCTCTTAATTTGTCATCGACATCTTCCATGGCAGCTTTAAAGCTATGTTGGCTGGTGGGCCAGTTCTAAGTAAATACAACTAAAATACCTACAAATAAATTAACATTTGTTCGAGATAAAAATCCCCTAGATATTTCTTCCTTCTAAATTTTTCAAATCAGAAAAATCCTGTAGATCTAGGGGGAAATCCCTTAACTTGGCAACGTTGTCTGAAGATGAGTAATTTAAACTATTTTAACCATTGAATTCTGAAAATCCCCAATCGATTAGTTGGCGCCATTCAACTAGCGGTGGCGTAATTTGCAGTGGTCAAGTAGTGAAATGGCTTTCAAGGGCAATCACTAATAAAAACATACATCTTTGAAATATAGTTTTATTTGATTTACAAACATTTTCCCCTGAAATGTAATTTCTCAGTGCGTAGGACAAATGTTGAACAATTCGCGACGTTATCTTACACGCTAATCCGGCGACAGTAAATATATAACACCTCTAGTCTTAAACTATTGGGTAAATTACTTAAAACCCAACGAAGGGCGCACCCATCGCATTGACACCTTTGGAGAGCCAATTTCACGAAGGCGTGTTAACTGTTTTGAAAATGATACAATAAATTAATATGAACTTGAATAATATGAGAGTTGAAGGGGAAACAAACCCATGAAAGGCCCAAGTTTACTGTAATTATTTGTACCCAGATAGCCCTGAGGATGCCTAAATGGACGCTTGGATGAAAGATTTGGTACGCGCAGAACAACTCTTCTGGTTTGTCTCCCACAACCGTCACTCACAGTTGATACCATGCCAACAGTTTAGTATTATCCAATTCTAATAAAAACGCGTAGTGAAATTGGCCCATAATAATTCATCATTTGGAGTTAGACAATTTTTCTCCATCTCAGAATAAAGAATTTGATCGTCTCCTATCGTGCAAATATTCCCCTGTAATTATATGATGCATTCTTCGTGTTAATGTCCAACCAAAAGAATCGCACTGTTATTTGGGAAACTGACAGAATGGAACAGTTTCTTTTTCGATTCAATTTCTTCTATAAATACTGGATCAAGGTAGTTTTATTTGATCATATATTTCCAAGGATTTCGTCATCTGATCGTGGAGGCAGCCGGAGACCCAAATAATTTTTTTTTCCTCTTCAAAGGCTAACTGTTTATTCAACGAGCATTTCAATTGTAAACCGATTGCAATAAGATGATTACTTTTCTCTGGTATTAATGGCAAACTTAACAAAAAAAAGCAGTACAGTTTTCACTATCACGCCTATAAGATCTCTCTCCCTTTTAGTGTCTTAGCTCCAACACGATCAAAATTGGAAGGAAAAGCAGCTGACGAAAATTCTATTACTGCAACACAATAACCTGTCAGCTAGAAAATCTTTTCTTAACTCTACATTCACGTTCTTTCAACATTTTCTACTCCATTGACTAGATATTATTACACCAGCCATCAGGAATACATGGTTTGATAAGTAAGCGGTCATGAAGACAGTTCATTCGGACACAATAATCCGTTTGGTGTAGAGAGAAAATAAATAATCAGCATTGAATACCATAGGTGAGAATTTCATGCCAAACTGCTCCCAAAAACACGCTGCACTTTCAGCTATGCCGACGCCACAACCAATTCCTAGAGGTTATTACATTTTTGCCATCGACTGGGCGAAACTTTTAGTGCACTGCGTGGTTTTTTCCAAGAACTGGAACGTGGGAGTTTTGGTTACTTCGTTAAATAATAAGTTTCTTATTGCCAAGTGGATGGCAGATTGTGTTGACCATTAGATTTTACGAAGTAACCAAAACTCCTACGTTTGAGTTCTAAAAGAGGACTCAATGCACTAAGACTCTCTATAATAATATAATACGTGGGATAAAATAAAGTTAACTCTAAATTGCAACATTTTGCTAATCATAGAAAAATCCGACGAATAAATGAGCTGAATTAAAATAAAACCATTGCTACGGGTAACTTCTTTTACAATAACGAAATTGATATAGACGCGTGTAGAAGTTTGATTATAACAAAGAGTTTCCATTTCATTTTGAGAACTTAAGTGTCACGGACCGTGCTCTGCTTTCGCGTTACTTGGCATGTTCAAGTAGCGTCCGCAAATCGTTCTGAATAAATTCTCTTCCGATGGGCCGCCGTTAAAACTGGTGACAGAGCGGGAGCGAAAATCGTGGTAATCCTGTTCTTGAATCGCTCAGAATCTCGGTGGTACATTTCCCATGGTCCGATTCGGGCCGCTCTATGGGCAAAGTCCCAGGTAATTATGCGTCGGACCTTTAACAAGTCTTTACCTTGGGCGAATTTGACCTGGAAGTTTACAAAAAATAATGATATGTGTCGACGATCAACAAGGATAGGAGACAAAGAGATTGTCACGAATTTTAAACGAGTTGTATTGTTATATTGATTCTGCGTTTGGGCCATCATCAGTAACAATTTTACAACTGAAATTTCTATAGCGAGGGCACCATCTTAAATAGTTCTAAGTGAAAGGAAGCTTGACTCAATTAGCTGAGAGAGAAGTGAAATTAAAAACGAGAAACTTAACACCTATTGGTTAACAAAAGTGACAATAATGACTGGTGCAAGTGCTTGTAAAATAAACTTTTACAGAAAGGGACCTATTATAGTGGAGAATATCCTTGACGGATTACCTCATTCAGACACTTCAAGTACATCCAACATGCTACTTACAGGACAAAAATGAAGGAACTCGACAAACTACCCTTCTGAATGATCAAAACAAAGCATTGGAAGATTCTCTGCACCCCTCTCATCGCCCTTGCCAACAAGAAAAACGTTCTCATGTTCAGTAATTCTTTACCTATATTTCCTATCATTTTGACCACTATACTCAATGCCACACGAGCATTATAAACCCCAATCCTATCGCGAAATTAAATTTTATCATTAACGATTCTTGACTGGGATTAAAGATATTATTAAAAGTCTTCTTTGGTTATCGCAGTATCAGGTTGAAGAGAACAATATCCACTTCAGAGGTTCCATAACAGAATTATGCAGCATGGGAGTCGAACTACTGTCTTTCACTGAACCATGATTACCCCAACTATATTATATTGAATTTATTTTGAAAGGATTTCAAATACGAGCAATATAAAAATGGATTTTAAATACGAGCAAATATATACTGTTGTTGACACTCACTTTTTTCGGCAAGCAGTCAGCATCGTCTTTCACGGTACTTTTTCCATAAAATGAATTCCATTTTTTGTTCGCCTCGTCACATCGATTAATGGGCTCGGGCAAGAAGGTGTCGCAATCACGTGGAAATAGAGTACAGTGGTCGATCTGCCAACATAAGGAAATGTACATTATTATACTAAAATATCCATTAAAGATTTTAATGGATAAAATAGATGGGTAAATGGTTTTCTTCAATATAAGGGTTTTGATAAGCATTTGAATCGATTCTGCGAATCTGAGATAAAATCTTCGTTTTTTCGAGTGCCATTAACCAAGAATGAAAATTTCGGAGGTCCGTGATAGACTACCAGAGCTTAAAAACCAGCGAAGGACAAGATGCACGAGCTTCAAATGGATATTTAGTTAAAGAACGTTGATTTTCCTTTTTTTTAATAATATCAATACCTACCTAATATAATAATATCAATTAAAACTTTAGTTGTTTTGCAATTGTACGTTACGATAAGGGCGTACAAATTTAATTCAGAGGCAAACGAAAGAAGTATTATTCTCTTTAGAACAATCTTATCTGCGTACGTGACTAAAATACAGGATACATATTTCGTTAACAGATAAGCTTCGGGTAAAAAAGTGTAGTCCAACTAGCTCGATGTACAGGCGGAGATTCAATTGTCATGATAAAGGGGTCATTCCGTCAACGTCCACCGAATTCAATGCCATAACGGTCGTGCGAATCGGTTTTGTTCTGATTTGACTTTCATACAGCGATAGAGGAGAGTAGAAGGAAGAATTTTCCTCGAATATTACAGCGTTAACGGGGTAGCAACCGTTATTCGCTACTTGAATAGAGAGTTGAAAATATGCCAACAAAAAAATATGAAAAATCACAATGATTACAAAACTGTAAGGAACGTCTAAAACAGTTCGATTTCACTAGTCTCAAACGACGAGTTACAGTTGTGGAAACACATTACAGAGACATTTCTGGTCAGACATTTAAGCATGAAAACTAAGAAAAATAAAAATAATTCAAATTACAATAGTTGCTACGGAATTTTCCCTTATAGATACTAATCTGTTGTTCTTCGCTTGGTAGTCGTCGCATTTATTGTAGTAGAGGGGTTGTGGACCTCATGGTTCCACGTCGCCCTGAAGATGCCCGGATGGGCGAAAGTGATCGGCCAGCCATTAAAAATCTGGAGAATAAGTCGCCTAGTTTTTCTCCCCCTCACAACCCCTCTACTAATCTGTTGTTGGGTGGAAACGTTCGGAAGACCCATTGATCATCTTTTGGAGTCGGCGCCTCTCTGGCAAAATAACCGATGGTTACAAATAAATATGACTTTACGATAAATTAGTAGGTGCTAGGTAATAAGTCTGGGTCTGGACGTAAAGATTCTTAGAGAAATCTGAATTGGTTTTTAGGAAAAGGCGTGAATAGTCACCTTCAAATAGATATTGTTAATAATCAGTTCTCATAAATGCTGATTTGCTCTGTTCAAGAATCGTGAAAACTCATGATATTTATATTCATACTACTGGTAATTCGGAATCAATAGGGTTCTCCAATACAATATAAGAGAGGCGCCGACTCCAAAAGATGATCAATCTGGAGGCAATTCAGAGGTGAAAGGAAAATCTTTTAATCATTTGGGAAATGAGAAATAGTAATTTTTATATTATTAGGGAAGGTGATCAAATCAATCAGGAAGTGGTCAGGTCAATATGAGTAGTAAAGTAGTCCTTAAAATGTGTAGTTGGCGAATGAGTTGCTGCGAAGTTGGGACATTTTTGTTATTTTTTCCTTTTCAGAGTGTATTTTATAGACAAACTTTTTGAAGTCGGTTTTATTTTTTTTTTTTAAAGTTTTTTTTTATAGTAACTGTTACTATCTCAAATGGACAGTATTCTTAACTCATACTTGAAGCAATGGAATATAAATCACTGTACTATCACTATTATTTTCAGCGTTTTTCAGGCTGCTTTTGAAAAGGCGTTTTGACTGATCTTTATAGTTACGAGCGGTTTTTCGCTTAACACCCTGTCAAGAGCTTTCACCCCTCCAAACATCATCACGGCTAGTGTAGAAATATCAGTATACACAGTTATCAAAGAGAATGAGTAACTTATGACATATAACTATGACGAGGTCATGCTCTAAAATCATAACGTACGGGTAAATTTATCAATTATTTCTCTCACCTCGTCCAAATCAACATCGGAATCGAAGTCAGAATCTGAGTCCTCGAGAAAGAGCTCACAACGTTGAATACTTGAAATGGAACCTTTGAGCGTTGTGTCATCAGGCGCCTGGACGTTGGTATCATCTTGCATGCATTCAAAAACTATGAAACTGTCGTCACTTTCAACGGAGCATTCAGACAACGAGCGTTGTACCAGTGTTCTCTTCGGTGGCAGTGAAGATCTTTCGGTAGAGCCGCTTTCGCAGGAGCTTGATAGTGCTGGTGTGACATCGATGGCGTCATCTTCCGATTCGGAGAAGGACAGATATGATCCAGAAAAGAACATGATGGAGCTGGCAGGCGTTCCAGAGGGCGATACTGGCGCTGAATCGTTCTTGATCGATTCGCTGCAACTTTTTCCCTGAGAAATGCCCTTGCTTGTGGACGATACCGATGATTCAACCGAAAAAATTGGGTTCGATGGGCAGGGTATGGGTTCGGCATCATTCATGGATTCAGACAATGAATTCGTTTCCAGGTTTGACGGCGTTCCTCGACCTGAATCATCTGCATTCGGGTCATCCATTGCATTGGCGGATAGCATCATCGTGGGCTGCTGATCCTGCGTAGCAGTGAGAGAAGTTTGCTCGAGGATGTTCGGGCAAGGCAATACTGTAGATAACATTTCTGGATAGAGAGCGCTTTCGACCAAAAATTGAGAATCGTAGCAGGATAACGGCATTTTTTCAGTACGGGTAACCTCATTTGTCACCTGTTGCCTTGAATTGTGACATTCACGTCTCCAATCGGGTTTATTCAAGGTTTCACAGCCGAACGTACTGAGACCCAACACTATTCCATTAACCCGGCCCAGACGATTGTCTTTAATGCCTTCAGATCGCCTTGGCTCCGTCTGCTTCGGAATTTCAGGCTCCATAATTTCAATCAGCTTATCGACAATGACGTCCCAAAGGAAAAATTCCCTCCCCCGCAAGTTCGTACAGCCAGCTTGACTTTTACTTCCGACAAAGCCTCCAACTATCTGGACCAAGGGATTGCAAGCGGTCGTGTTCTTGTTCTCCAACGGCGGCATTTTTAACCCTTCGGCGCGGACAGTGTCATTCCGATGAGCGCCAATTTCGTGAAAATTCCGTCTGTCAAAGTGTCTTACGTTGCTAAGATATTTATCCATCGAAAGCAACGTATTCCCAGGAAACACGGTCGAGTTGGCCTTGGAGGAGTAGCACCTAGATAAGACTGGCGGAGGCCCAACGTAACCGTCAAAGAGATTTTTCTTCGTCAAATTGTGAATATTCATTTTCAATTAGCGATCAATAAAATTAAACTAGAATGATACTTACAAGAGTGCCGATTTTTTTTATTTTACAAGTCTTTAGGCACGAGAAACTTCACAGAATAACATAGCTACCCGTACGCAGCCATATTAGTCACAAAACATAAACGAACGAGTAGTAAAACTTTTTCTTCCGATTAAGTTCTTGCACGGTCGACAACTCGAATGAACGACACCTTTCATAATATCGTGCCTACAATGATTATGCGTTGAGAAAGAAATAGGACGCAATCTGGTGTAGTCGATGTTCCTGTTGGTCACTTGTGCTTGATGTTCGGTCGAAAATCCTTTTCCAAAAGCCAAAACCGATGTGTGAGCCAGTTGAAGCGAAGAGTCGTCGTTAGCGCGAAGAGAAGAGCGATTTTCCGATTTGGAATACATTTTGAACGAATTTCACTGAGAACAAGATTGTATTACACTGCCATTTTGCGTTGAGAATGAGAAAGGGGAACAGAACAACAAACAGCAATGGGAAGGTGAGTCACTGGTTTCTAGATAATCTCAATGACTAATTCACGAGGCATTGGAGGCAACTTTTCACACCCTTTTGCCGTCAAGAGGGAATTTTCGAATTGACGACAACCTACGGTGTTCACGTTCCTTAAAAAATCATTATATATTAAAATTTGTGATATTTTTACAATAATTTATTTTGTGATTTTTGTAATCACTATTTATTTTAATCGGGTTTTATTGACATAAAATTAGGACATTCCAAAACTATCGATACTTCGTAAACGATGTATCGATAGTTGGTCATCAAACGACTTTAAATAATAATACCGATATCGATCTTTTTTACCGTATGAGCGTGATCTCTACGTCTATTAATCGTGAATTTGTTATTTAATCATTACTATATTAAATTCCTTGGTCTATTTGTTTAATTTCCCACTTTGAACATGAATGTATCGATATAAAATGTATCGATTGTACACTTCGATTTTTAATTCACGAAAATATCCAGATAGCACAAATTCAACGGAAATTTGATACATGCATTTCAATTTATTTGAACTTTAAAAAACGTTATCATTATTGAAAATAATTATTATATGAAAATCAAAATTAAAAAATGTATAGAAAATTTTGAGGCGAAAAGGGACTAATTCATCAGCTGTGGCAGCAGTGTCGCGATACGCGCATGACGCAATTATTTGAGTCGACTGTTGACTTGACATTTTGACAAACCTGCGTTAATTATTAAAAAGCTGCTTCACGCGCGTGCTGTTGCATGTCCTAATTTATTAATAGTATTAATACCAATATTATATACGTTCGGTGATGAAATGGTTCGATTTCTAGTTTCAAGGTTGCCCACGATAGCGCTATGAATGCTGGGAATTTCCGCGTCGGGAGCTGATGTGATTCACATCGTTGAGTTTCGATCTCGAACACAGGTTCTAACAGATTACGCAACTTTACCGCTAATGGCGCTAATACATTGTCGTCATTATAAATAGCGAAAGGATAGCGACTAATTGTACTACATGGGAATTTTTCTATTCCAGAGGCTTGAGAACACGTACAGCATTACTCTGGAAACTGATGAAGATTCATACACACATTTTTAAATCTTCTTTCTTTTAAATTTTCTAATTTATTGTAGATGTGGTTTTACTTTTAATGACTGAGTCGCACGCAGTACCTACTTCTGCGTTGTTCGCATTCTACGTCTTTGTTTATGAGCGTTTTTCTACTTTTGGACATTGTGGGCAAATAAATGGTCGATTCGTAGGTTTAGTTTTCAACCGTTCGATATTCGAGTGAAAAGCGCGCCAATTTTGAGTGTTGGTTGACATATATGAATTTTCTTCCCCTTTAAACCCCTCAAAAATACCCTTAAATCGAGGTAGCGATTTGGTTAAAGGTTTGAGCCTTTGTCAGACCAAAATTGATATTTAGTGAAAAATCATTTAATTTAGCTATACTTACCTACCTAATGCTTTTGTCGGAAAAGTGTTCACAACGTACGGCGGACGGACAGAAGTATTTTTAATGGATATACCTACTAATTCTACGTTACCGTGAAATGTAAAACATCTAATTTTGAGTGGGGTTTGAAAATTTTCTTTTTTAGGAGACTAAAATGGTTTATTATTATTGAACCTAATAATAAAGCAAATTAATATTAATCATGATAAACCTAAGTAATAATAAACTGGTAAACCAAAATAATATGCAATAATATGGAACAGTGTAATAACGTAGAAAGACTAGAAAAATTTGACACTACACATCTCACAAATGGTTAGAAAAAGTACCGCAAGGAAAATAATTTAACTCTCGATTAGATAATGTACTTACTTAAATAAATTAGATATCAAAAAATAAAAGAATAAAAATGATGAAAATTTTGTTATTTGCTACGAAATTTTCCCCTACGATTCTGTTGGGTAACGTCAACAAATGTTCGAACAAGTTCTGTCACAAATGGATGGTCTTGTAAAATCATAATTGAAGCAAATGAATCATAAATTTCTGCACAATCTGTTGCAGGTTTTTTTTTATAGATGTGTGAGTAAAACAGAAAAAATAAAAAATCTAAAAAATGATACTGTGGCGTCGACAATATACATCAATACTACACATCCATTTACTTTAGATTTAATATTCACCCACCGTCACTACGCCATCTTCACTAATATGCGATAGCTACTCATTAAAACGCTGTACAATAATATATACCTACGTACTTTATCCGCCTGGCCAATCTATCCCTTCAGAAGAGCCTAGGTTTGGCTCGATCGTTTTGAAGTTGACACGGAGAACCTGGCAGTCATGCGTAATGGTATAACTGATAGTTAAGGATGTTTTAGCAGAACACGGAGGGAGTGCGGATTTTATAACGTAGGTACATTTTCAATTGTCACCTCTATAATACAAACATGTCGAAGTTCTTGAGCAAGTCGATTTTTTCCATTTGAAATGCACTCGAAAGAGTTTTCTTCCGACCGTTGCACGCCATCAAGATGCATTTAAATGTTTTCATCATTATTCTCAACGTTATAAAAATAATTTCCTTTTAGGTACCTACGTGATTTTCTCCTCGTACGATTCCGATTCAGTTCTATAACATCCCACAGCGAAAAAAAAACCCCGAGGTGATTAACTAGGTATGTATTTATAAAGATGAATATATTCGTATAATGTAAGGTATGAAAACGACTCATTTGACGTATTCGTTTTTTTATTCGGTGCAATACGTAGAAGTAAAAATTGCCAAATGGAAAAATAGGTAAGCTTCAAGACGTGTGGACTGTACAGCAAGTTGGAAATCTTGAATATTATCACAAATATTATACAAAATTCAGTTTGAGAGAAAATTGCATTTGTTGCAACGCAACACGCGAAATGTTGGAATATTACAATAAAATAAATACAAAGATTTTAAAAAAATACAAATTACTAACTAAATATCTTGATGGGAGTTTTGATCATGGTTTTCTTAATCCTTCCTATCCGAAACGGAAAGAATCGAGTGGATCAGTGGTCAACTGGAAAGGCACAACGATTTAATGAAAGAAAAAGAAAAATATTGTTGGAACTAAAAAAGAAAAAAAGGTACAATTTTGTGTGTTTGATAAAATTCCTGAGACTCTCCAGGAGGTCGTTCATCTAGATGCTAGAGAACTCATCTTGAATGCAAGAAGATTTCCAATTGAATTTCAAAAGAGGTAAACAAATTTTCGGTGAGAAATTTCTGAAATATCACAGCGTCGTACGTGGCGAATTTTCGAAATTTAGGCTTTCTCATCTTTCGGTGGTGGTGGCGTTGGAATTTCAGGGTACTCCAATTTCACGCCGGCTTCGCATTCGAACTGCGGGCAACAATCGGGGAACGGCGCTGTTTTGTTGGTTTTTTCGGACAATTTGCACTTGGGGTTGGCCTTGGGAAGTGGTCCGCAGTCCTCGACGAGTTCAAGCAGACGACCGTCTTCTTCGGCTTTGACGCATGTCGAACGGCCGCAGAAAGGAGCAAGATCCCAGGCGTGACCAGGCTCGATGGTAGCACATTTGGTCGAGGCAAAACACCTGCCGGGGAAATCTGGAAATCGGGAAAAATTTATCGTTAGAGCTCAGAGATTTGTTTTCCTACGCACAGTAAATAAATTCCTTGGGGTTTGAATCATCAAGTATCGAAATAGTAAATGTATATTAGACAGTAGACGAGTACACGAATAATCGATTCGCTTTTGGAAATGACACCTAAGTTGGCATCGCGGCCTACACAATTGAAAATTTTGTTTTAGTTCCTTTTTTTAATTATAGGAGGTTGAATTGAGCTCGGTTACAAGGTAGAGATGTACTTAAAGCTGATCATTTTACAGAATTTAGTGGATTTGAGGGTAAATAAGCGACGTTTTAGGCTTTGATTTCTCTCAAATTTAAATTGCTGCAGAGAAGTTCCCATTTTTTCATTTGTTTTATTTTTATTTTTGCTTCTTACAGCTCATTTTTGTGCCTCATAATATCATTATACAGAAGTCTATCATTTATCAGTTAATGGATTTTGTTGCTTTTGGTAAACATCATCGAAACGGATGAGTTGACATTCGTCGCATTTTGTCGTTTTGTTTTTATTATAAACGGTCAGGGTCGTCTAAGTTTCACGGATCCTTTGCCTGCTTGTTACGCGTTGGAGTCCTTGGAATAGAATAAGAAAAATTAGCGTCCTCCCCGACGAGCAAACGGGACGGGTCGGGCCGAGGTGGCACAATCGAGTTTCAGTTGCACAAGAATCGCGACTACGGCCCCTGCGGACCGTATCGGGGACGAAAATCGACAGTCGTCCTTCGCCAACGTCAAAAGTCGTCCCCCAAGTCGAAATGCCTATCTTGGATGTCAATAGGTTTCTTAGAATCCATTGAACGTAAACAATCATGTCTGGTGTTTTTAAGTGGCAAAAACGGAATAACACCAGTTTGTGTCGATTTTGTTCTCTTATTTCCGATGCAGATACTTTTGCTCCAATTGTCGGCAATTTATTTTTAAAATTGATTTTTTTCACATTGAAGTAGCGCTTAGCGTGAGTCAAGGTCAACATAGAAAAGATTAATTCCTGAAACATATTGCAAAGCTACAATGATACTCTGAAATATCAACATGCTCGAACTTGAACAATTAAACTTCTGTGACCAAAAAAAATTTGCCATAGAATGAATCACCGATCCGCACAAACAAATAATCAAGCCTTGAAAATGGAAAACTATATGAAAAAAGCTACCTATGGATAGCAGGAGAATAACATAGTTGACTCAATATATATTCCAGCATTAAAAGATGCCTCCTCTAAACACCCCACCGTGACTAATACAAGAATATAAATATAAAACGAGGAAAGAAGGATAGTATTTAGAGAAAAATAGAATATCAAAATACCTGTGTGCACATTGGGAAGGGTTACATGGAGAGAAACCAATTATCCATAATGCCTATTTATTTTTAACGAAAATAATATCCAATGAAATTAATGGGTGTTGAGTCATAATGATCGGAGGGAAGAATAACTTAAAAAAGCTCCTTTTCGAAGCAAAAAAGCATATTATAAAATAATAATAATAATAAGTTTTCCTTAATCAATTTGACCATATTAATGAGATTTTTATGTTGTCCTTTTGCCCGAAAATCACATGATATTCCATAATGTATAAAAAAAAAACCGACCGTGAGTCTTGTCAAAGAAGACGCGAAAGGAGTGAGAGCGCCGGTACGTACTCGTCACTTTTGGCATGAACCTCATTTTAATAACAAGGTTGGTGACGGAATAGTCATATGATCGCATGTTTATTAAGCAAGAGTGCAACGTTCGTTCAAACCTTGAGCTCGACCGGTGCTTTCTTTGGTAATTTCACGTTTGCAAAGAAGCATTCACTGCAGGCTATGATTTTTTTTTGTAATTCATTCTTTAGCGAGCCGGCTTTAACACTCGCAAGCCAAAACTGGCTGCGCATGAGTCGCCTAGGAAAGTCGTGCACTCTGAGCTACCTAACGACCCGTGACACGGCGTCTTGTTACATCCGGTAACGTATGCCGCAATTGGCATTTCCTACAGACACACATTAGGGGTACATTCAGAAATTGGGCAATTGGGGAGGTGAGTTGTACGAATGATAGTGATTTAGGCGTCATCGCATGTTTTCCTTGGTGAAAGCTGGTAGCAGTGAGGCTTCGAATTATAAAAATATTTAATCACAATCTGAGTCTCCGACAACGCAACAGGTCGAACCCTCAACGGATTTTCAGACCCATAGGATAAAAATTATAACTACTGTCATCATAATAGAAAACCGATTTTTTTCAATCATTGAAATTATTTGCGTTACTTCTTTATCTGCGGATCTTTGGAGCAATTCCATCTAGGATAAATAAACTGCTGTAGAAAAATTATTCTGAAAAGTGTCATCAATAATATTGTTTACGCATTTCTCGAGACTAAACACACTCCGCTACCACGTTTTAACTACTAATTAATGCTCTTCGATCGCGCTCTGCTACCAATTCAGTTAACTCGATCGGTTTGGAAAATGAAGAGCTTTGAAGGAATCTAAGTACTGATGAATTAAAAACCACAGGAAATTCGACTTTTGGATGATGGCGCTTGAGTTCGAATGTCTGATTATCATTAAGGTCACGTGTTTTTTTTTTCTTCAGTTGCAACTGTCCACACGTCAACTTATTCAAGAATCGTTCTGTAGCACGGATGATTATTATAATATTATATTATTTCATGTATACAGGGAGAAAACGTTGAACAAATATTTACCCCTAAGGACGTCGGCGGGAATGAGCCGCTTGTACGTTTTCGGCCTATCCTCGGTAGTTTCACTCTTCTTGTCGTCGGCCGCCCAAACGGCGCAGATCAGAGCCACTCCGGCCACAGCCAACAGTGCGCGCATCTCTGTAAAAATGTATACATAAATATTAATAATTATAAAATAATATTTAATTAATAAATGTCAAAGAGAAAAAATGACCGAATTATGAAAAAAAAAACATAATTAAACTCTTAAAATTATCCTTGTGTAGCACTCGAGCTATCATTAAAGCTATCAAGCCTTTTTCGTGTTTTCAACTTCACACAAAACTTATCAAATAAATGAAGAAAAAAAAAATGATAAAAGTGTAATAATTTTTTTCAACATTTCAGCCATTTAGGGAAATTGAAATAAAGAAATAATGTTTACTCATACGATTTACTCATAACGCTAAGTTTATACATATCCCACCATAAATGTTGGTTTTTGACAGATCTTTTCTCTCTGAGTGATACCTTTTCCAATCTCTTAAAATCTTCTGCGACGACAGCTAAAAAATTACTTCTACAAACTAAAAACGTCATTAATCAATGGCTTGAAATCTACCCATCAGATAAAAAATTATTGTGCTCTCTGAAAATAGGGTGAACTATCGGAGATAGTCGAAACTGTTACGAGATTCCACAAATATAGCCAATAGAAAAAACCTTCTTACTAATACGATCATTTTCGGCAGAGGATTTCGATGTGGAGGAAATAATTTAATGTTATGCTAATGTTATGTCAGCGGATCCCGTCCCATAATCAAACGAACCCGTTGCCCTTTCGAAAAGCGGTTTTATCGCGAAGTCGCACCCTTGGATACGTTTGACAAAAAGAGGAACTGACCCGCGGATCTGGAAGGTTCCATGGATCTTTAGGAAGGGATAGACGACCGTGGTCGAGTGAAGTAAGAGGCCTCGCTCTCTGTGGAAATGCAAAGCGCATACGGAGGTAATAAAAGAACCGGTACAAGGGCGCGCTCTCCTCAGGCCGACGTGTAGGCAGTTTAAGCTCTTGTCTGCCGTGCCAGGACTTACATAACCCTCCCCAATACCGGTCCACTTATGTCATCCATGTATGGAGCCTTTCCATAACCAGACCAAGGGTCTACTTATTATGAAGTTATAGCAGTGCTTCGCCTACAAACGAGAATCCAGACGTGGAATCTTAATCTCGCTTCTTTCGATGGTACTCGCAGACAGTTTGGCATCGGCTAATTGCTAGGGGAGCTGAGGAACCCGGCTTAACCCAGATTAACACAGTCAGCAAGTTGCGATGCTTCGACGTCATGGGCGTCCTTAGAGCGAGAGAGATGGACAACTGCTGTTAAGTATTCGAGGGGTGCTTGAAACTCGTGCTAAGCTTGCGATGTCGATGTCAAAACGGCAGACTCGATTAAAATTCGTTTAGAACTCGGGAAAGGACGTCATTTCTAATCCATCGCTAAGTATTTCTTTTACGTCAAACGTCACGTTACGCTATTGATAAAAGCGCACTATAGAAATATTGCACATTTACTAGGAGTAATCATTAAATTGAGATGAAACTCAATACAAATTTTGCACTACAATTTTTTCCCTTTTGATGTAAACAAAGTAGGTAACCATAATTCGAACGAGTGCAGAAAATGAAGGGAAACATATTAATTGAATCAAGCAATACTGGCATAAAAAGATAAAATTGCTGCAAGCGAGAAAAATCCGCGCATTGAATCCTCATACAGGTAAACAGACATTTAAAGACAGAAACCATCGGTAGTAATTTTTCGCTTTTGCTTGAAAAAAAAAAAATTTAACTTTTTTTTAGCTTCGAACAGGAAGCTGTTACAGGAACTCAGTTTTGGAGCTGAATTAAATTCCTTTGACAGCATTTTATTCCTCAGTATAGGTCTGTCACGTTCTACATAATTTGAGTGTCCAAAGAGGAAATAAGGAGGTAAATTGGTCGATTTTACAACTCTCAGTCAAAGATACCCTCTTGCTGAGGATGTTGAGACAAGAAATTTATTTTTTGGTAATACAATAAGGAGTAACAAAAGTCGTTCGAAGAAATTCAAAAGCTGGTAATAAGTAATGATGTTGAAGAAATTAATTTTTCTTACAAACGCAGTAGGTAAGTAGTTTTTGCAATACCCTTGCCTCCACAAAAATATGAAAAAATATTAGAGTGGCTGTGGACTCTATGGCTCCATGTCGCCCTGAAAATGTCCGAACGGGCAAAAGTCCAATAAAACCATCGGAGAATAAGTCGCCTGGATTTTTTAGCCCTACAACCCCTGGACATCAAAAAATCCGACGACAAGGAAAAGGAAAACATTTCAGGTTTTTTTTAGACACGAGTAGTTAAGTGAAATAGTAATTATTAATTTGTCAACCCTATTTGTTAAAAAACAATCGAAATAAAATAAAAATAATTATGATAACTAGAAATAAACATTTTAATTTCAACTGAAGTTAAATGAATGTTATCATTATTTATTACGTAAATCGACTAAATTTTGAAAATCAGAGTTGAAAATACTTTACCTGTCGAGTTTAGGGGATGGTTCCAAAAGAGAAACTTCACAGCACGTAAACTAGTGGTCGCGAGGGCTTGCTGCCAGTTATATATGCATTCCCCTCTTTGCGGTTGGCTTGTTTCTCCTGGTCTTGAAGCTCCCTTCCTTCCAATCCTTGAACATCGGTTACTTCTCTTTGTTCTTTGAAATCGATGTCAATCTTCCCTCCCGGTTAAACAATTATGATTTTCTTCGGTTTCCCAATTCCGAATTTCCCTACCGAGTTCACAGTCCTCGATCAGATTTCCTTATGAAAAGCAAATTCGACTCATGTAGAAAATTAACAGTTTTTATTCAAAAGCTGGCAATAAATAATGACGTTGAAGAAATAAATTTTTCTTACAATAATTATAGAGTTTTCGCAATACCCTAACCTCCACAAAAATATGAAAAAATTGTAAGAGAGTGGCCGTGAAAATTTTATTTTGCCTAGGAATCGAAACGAAAGGGTTATTGAAAAATTTCATGTATCTTAAAAAAAGTCCCTTCCACATGAGACATTACTTGAAGCAATTCTGAGACATTAGCGTTTATTTTTCAGAAGAGTTCATACAAATCTTGCCACAAGGCACACTACTTAAATTTTATAGCGTCGAAACGGCGATAGAAGACCGAAGAGAATTCGCTTGGGATGAATTTACAACCGACAGAACCGAGTCCAAGTGACGAAAGGACACGAAGTAACCATAAACTCGAAAAACGAGAAAACCTCGTTAACGACATGTAACCACGCTTAACCTTTTATAGTTTGAAAAAAGAAATAACTTTGTGGAGAGATAAAATGCATTTATTGGAGGATATTGAATGAATCTACAGACTCAACCTGAGGGCAAAAAAGAAAATACTTGTAAAACGCAATAATGTCGTAGAGACAAATAATTTTTTTTTAACCGGTATTGAAATCTTTTTAGTGCTCTTCGACCTTACGCCAAGAAATAATTGTTGCGGATTTTATATTTATTTGTATTCCCTTCATTTTTCCAGGTATTTTCTAATTATTTAACTGTTAGATAAATCGTTAATCAAGCCCCACCAAAAGTAAAAGATTAATTGTGAAAAAATTGTTTCTCGTATTAACTCTTCAGTTAAAATAATAATAATTTATAGTATCAACGTGAATTGATTGTGCATAGGAAAATGCGAAATCATTATTGGAAGCCAACCGGATTCATAAGGAAGGAAAATATCGTCGACAACTTGATAGGTAATTCGATTGATGGCGATTAGCAGAGCTTTCCTCGCCGTTCATCAGATTAACTCGAGTCGCCTTGGCTGGGTGAATAAATATGTTGAACAAGCTATTTCCTGCTCTGCCGTGTTATAGAACGGAGCTGAACAATTATTATTCGCTCGGATAATCTGAAATCCATTCCCAAGAGAATTGCGGGAAGTTAATGATTTATTAAGAGGGTTCTCCTTTGACGAAGGAAGGACGTTATATACGGTTTATAGCTCTTAACAAACAATTGTAATCGCACTAGAGACAATATCAACTCCACCCCTTGCAGAAAATAATTTCATTGACTCTTTCGGCAATAATAAAATATTCAAATTTGATTTTCAATCATTTTCAAAAGTTATTTGAATGGGAAATTCTGTGAAAAGTAATTTTTTGCCAAATTGAGAATATTTGGCGTTTCTTATGTCGACCAGTTTTTGTTTGTTAAGCTTCGAAATTCGCACAGTCACAAAACTCTGACCGGTGGTGGGCATAGAAATCCTGCACTTGCATGTTTATGTCGGTAACAGGCATAACGATTTATAAAATCAAGAAATACAAAGGCCGCAACGGTATTGGAGGACTACAACTGTTATTGGAAATGTAGCCGGGAGACACAAAGGAGATTAATAATGCGAAAGTGCAGATGTGAGCCTAACAGTACAAGTCTTGTAAAATGTGATAATTTTTGTAGCAAGGACACCCATCTAAAAATATTTAGCCAACCCTGAGAGGGAAATCGGACGTCATTCACTCGTCGTTATAAGCATTCACATACCTATATATTGTAAGCTCATCACATGGAAGTACGGTGTGTGGGCCAAAGATAAAAATCAAACTACAACTGGTAGAACTTGAGCGTTCAAAAAACTATATTGATTTTTGTGACTCCTAAACATTCTAAATACAAACGCAATTTTAATATCACAGAAGTACGGTATGTGACCCTAATTCGTACTTCCGCGTTATTCGCATATTGACAATATTTTGATTTTTACCGATCGCAAAAATAAGTATACTTCAACGCTGGGAACTGTAAATAATGTTTCTATATGACAGCTGAATTTCGCTTGATTTTCGTTATTGGGGTCAAACCCAGTATTTCCGCCGTATGCCGTTTTTTCGCTGGTCGGAGATTTTTACAGGCCACGAATGATAATAGTATATACTATGGTTATGATAGAGTTTCATGTGGAATTGAATTGATCCTACATAATAAACTATGACAACATGCAAAAACGCTTTGCCGTGAATAAAGGTGGATTTATTTTCAATCATTCCATCGTCCAGACAACATTGGAAATTATTTCGTCAGTTTGTTGATTTTTATATCATTCAACAAGGTTTCAAAAGCTGAAAAACCCCAATATATATTGTTAAGTAATAGGAAACAGTTATTGAAGTATTTCGACCGTTTTTTATCTCGAGACCAGTATTTTTGTAACAATAGCGTACTTGTACTTACTAACTTTGCGACCTTTGAATGAGTTTCTCGATTTTAGAACTGGTTATAACTGTCTCAAACATGATAGTACCGTATGATCTATGCTCTCCAGTGGTTACGTAGTAAATGAGAATAACGTGGTCGTCCGCTTTCGGAGTTACTAACGAATTTTAGAGGTGCGAACTGATTTTTGAACGGCCACGCATTTTGTTCTATTATTCAATCGATTCTACGTTAAATATTTTTCTACTACGAAAAAAACGGAAGACATGTTCGCAACGTAAAAATAAGAGTAAAAGCTTCACAAATAAATCTCGAGGAAATTTAATGTAGACTCGATTGAATAATAGAATGTAGCGAAAGCTTCCAGTGCTCGGATGTGGGAGAATGAAGGACAAAGTATAAGCAACACATGTGAGTCAGTGTCACCTCGGCCGCGTCTCTGTTGCGACAGCGATTCTTCTTGGAACGGCAAATAAACTATTTTCCCGGACCAGAACGATAATGAGCGGTGCAATCTTGTCAAATAACTGCCCTTGACAGAACCAATTACCAATACTGCAAAAAAGTGACGCTGGTACGTAAATTTTCGCTGCTCGATTTATTCAAGAGTAGCTATTCCGTCTAACAAAATAAGCGCATTAATAACGCAATAATTTGAGTTTACCCTGAACTTGGCTATAGAAACGGAATGCTGCAACGTAATTGATGGACCGAGCCATTTTATGTTAAAACTCTTTCATAAAATTGTGCGAAAGGGAATTATAACCACAAATTCGGTCAAAACGAGTCGGCCAGAATATCGCGTGCTATGTGAGCTATCTGGGTAGTATATTTGCTGGATATTATAGCGTCCTAACCGTTTGGTAACTACTAGAAAGGCCACTTACCAAAGCGGCGAGGAGAAACCAGTCGGACTGGTCAATGTTGACCTTAGCCAGGGAAATGTCCGGAGATTTCCGAGGGCTTGTCTTTAGCTCTTTGTAATCTGGATACGCGATATTGTAAAACAGCTCGCTTTATGGCAGCTGCGAGCTTCGATCATTTCTGAGCTTTGATTTGCCTGGAAGGAGAAAAATCCGTTGGAGACTTAATCTCTCAAATTCGGAAATTAATTTTTTTATTTATTTTTTAACGACTGTGGTACCTACAATTTTGACCTTCTTCTTTCCACGATTTCGGAGAGCTCATGCCGACTCATTAAATTGAAAACTCGAATTTTTGCAGGCGATGAAATCCCACTCGTTACACATTAAAAACTCGATCCAAACTTGTCACCCAAAAAGCTCGATTTTCAAAGAAAACCAACGTTCTTCCAAGCAAAACGTGATTGCCCCCCTAAATTCGATCGTAAATAACTTTTTGACTAGAACTTTGGAAAGCTAAGCGTTTGAACCAACTTTTGAGCTTTGCAGAGAAAATTTTGTAGTAACCACAGGCAACAACAAGCAATTGAAAAAACACGAAATTTCCGTAATGTGACGAATTTGATTTTTTTATGGATTTATTTCATGCCTTTGGTTAGAAAAATTGAGTGGTTCCATTGCTAAGTGGGTAATTCAACGCCTGCTTTTCCAACGATATAATGAAATATTGTATTTTCTTCCGCAATTATCGTGATTTATTGAGTTAAAGGCAAAAAAGTCTTACAAATAAAATAATAATGTAAGAAGGGGGTCACAAATAACGTGATAGGACAACTTTGGTCAGAAATAAGTTGTAGAATTCATACCTGGCCCGTGACACATCTGTTTTTAGGCCGAATGACCTGCTGTTGTTGAGCTGCAAATGCACATTTTTGGTGAATTTACATGGATGTGATCTGCTCCAAATGAACCATTATTGCATGACCCTTGCACCTCGTTGGTGCGCATCGCTGCTAACATCAAATGCGTTATGCATCCCGCACACTTGGCCTGTAATCAATTCTGAATTGAAACGCCGACATACGATTGTGTCACCTTTCATCACCGACCCAGTTCTGGCAGTACGTGCTTCGACATCGGAATAACCCAGTCAGCTTATAATGTAACGAAAAAAGTTCCTTCGGCCCGCGAAAAATCAAAATCCCGAGAAGTGCTTACGGCGTACGACGGACGGACATAATTTTTTTCATTGGGTACTTGGATTCAACATGCCACGAATCGTAAAAAATAAGGGGGTTAGACGTTTCGTGAAGGATCCCTATGATTTATCAAATTTGGAGGAAGGATTGGCACGTCAGGGAAACAAGTGCCAACCTTTGGTCTATGCTGTCATAATTTTACCAACGAATTTTCTTTATTTTATGGAATAATCGGGAAAGGAAATAGTGCTTGTAAAATAAACGTAAGTTCTTTTTATCTATTCCACAGGAACCGGTTCAGCAACCAAAACCGGTCAAGGCTCGCAATTCTTTAGAAAGTCTTCCTTTTCGCATTTTGAGTCTCATTTTAAGAAAAAGGTCCGTCAGCTATTTCTTGGGTTCGAAAGTTTTCTGTCGCTGAAGACGCAATTCAACGGTTAAGCTCTACAAACACCGCATAAATCTGATTACTGATTCTCAGCTTCTTTCGTGTCTCCACGACTGAGCACTTCCGTTCCGTAAATTTTGTATTTAGTCAGCTCAAACAAGGCCAGGCCGCATCCCAGGGAATCCCGGCGTTCTTGAAGATTTAATAAGTTCAGAAGCGATTCTGTCGGTTTCGCTAACAATGGAAAAGAGAATCGGCCTTGAGGAGGATCCGTTCGCGAAAAACGAGGCCCTATCTTTGAAGGTGAGCCGAGTCGATTGTCCGAACATACAAATGGAAATGCCTACCATTCCCACCGCTGACCGCCTACAAAGATCTTCACCTAATGTTGATAAAAAAAAAACAGTCATCCAATCATTGGGAGGGCTCTCAACATAATATGTAGCTTGAAAAATTCAACAATAATGTAAATTTTAAAAAAAAAAAAATCAAAACCAAAAAATCCAAATCAAAAACTTGTTAAAGAATATATTTAGAAAATATTATATTGGAAGTATGATGCTTGATAGAATTTCTGCAAATCTTCATTTGAATAAAACAACAAATGCACAGCGAGAAATGCAATCACTAATTTTCTGAATTTCCTTAAGGGACATTTGGACCCAAAAGTCAACATTTTTCTCGCCTGTAATTGGACCATTTTGCTTCCTCGCCTCGGCAAAGCCGAGAAAAAGCGTTGAACCCTTCTGAATAGTGTTTTTATCCTCCAATTTCAAAAATATCCTTTTTAAAACTCAAACCTCAGCATAAGGCTTTTCTATTGTGGTTATAAACCACCGATATCCTCGGCGTTTATGCTATCGAGGACGTAGAGGTACTGTCCCAGTTCAGCAGGGACACGGTTACGCCGAATTTGCTCCTCTTGCGGGCCGTTCAATTTTCGCTTCTCAGAAGGGCTGGAAAACAGCGGTGTAAATAAATCCTGACACCCAAGGAAGTCACGGTATATCGTTACCGTGGCGAACATGCCGCCTGAATTAGTACGGTTTTCTGCGCTTGGGCCCTCTGCGTCGTCTTACCTCGGACATCGTTCGCAAGGGGAAATTCGCCGGCGGTAACGTCCTCTTAGCGCTTAAAGACATTGACCTACCTAGACGTTAAAAGCAAGAGGTTTTAGCTCGTGGGTTTCGCGAGGTTTTAACACGCACAACTACTGATGTGGGGATAACAAACGAGCAGCCGACTATCGCAAACATCCAAGGTGACGATTTTGAACAATGGAAAATTTCACTTTTGAAACCGCCATCGTTCTATGAAATAGGAAAGAGATCTAAGATATATAATAAGATATAATTTGCGTGACTTTGAGGAGTCAGGCAAAAATATTGTACATACTAAACCGACTTGGTTTAAAGTAAATATATATTAATTAAAGCCAGTATTAGCATTTAGCATACCTACTTAAAGCGTAACCAATAGATAATTCTTAGTTCTTTCAATTTCCTAGTTCTTAGTCCAACATAGTTCTTTCAAATAAAAGTTCTTGAAAATTAAATTCATGATCCTTTCGGTAAGAAATAAATTTTTAATTACCAACTATTAATTAGTATTCCCCCAGAAATCATTTATAGGTCACAGGAGTTTCATGACATATTTTCTAATTTCTATCATCAGAGAAACTGTCAACCAGCACCATATTTCTTCATTAAAATGATATTTTTATCGATTTTGTAAACTATATTCATACCGAAATTGGTATTGCTATTTTCTTTCAATATCACACCCCGGCTAGTGTGAAAATCATTATCGGCTGGTAAAATCGCCGAAAGGAGAAGACAAATTATTGTGACAATAAGACAATAATTGTGGAGCAGAACTAAAATTAACACTTGTCTATGCGAGTGAGGAAAATCGAAAAGCGAAGAGGAAAGTGGCGGGCGTTTGACGTAAATAAGCAAACCATAAATTGAGAATCGTGAGTCGTCTATCACGAGGCGGGGTTTCAGCTTAGCAGAGCTAAAAATGCTAAAGCACCCGTTGACCGTGGACTACTAACATTTGCAAATTCATTATTTTTGGCGATGACGAGATGAATCATTTTTGTAACTTAGAACACTTTAAGACGTACGGTGAATTAACATCAATAGAGCTATAACAACGGATTTTTAAAATTTTTTTGTATTCTATTTTTCCAGTATACTTATTTTCTCCTTCTTTTCCATCTGTTTTTATCTTTTTCTAAAATACGTTGAATGAATGAGCTTTCTACTACTCCCACACTCTTCTGACTGATTCTATATAAATTCAATGAATCAGGATGTTAACACTTCATTACAATTTGTAGACGTGACCGATACTAGTACTATCTGAAGTATTCCTTCAAGTGACTATATATGTACAGACGCGTAACATAAACGAGTTTCAAAATAGAATAACCTACAGACGAAGGCGCCATGGCCTAAAAGATCACAGAGCCGTATAATTATTGAGGAGTTCGTATATAAGAGAGACAATTTTACATCCAAACCCATGACGAATAGAAACTTGAATTTCGTGCTATGGTGTATTTAAACCGCTGCAAAAACCCGACCCAGAAAAAGTCGTAATCTAGTCACGGCTGCTGGCACAGAATAGATTTGGCTAAAGAATTGAGTCATTGAGAGGCCAAAATTGATTTGTGGTGACAATTTCAAATATTTTGGTTTTTTTAGTTTCGTCAGAATAGCGGACGGCGGGCGGACAGAAACATTTTTATTCGACATTCGGATTCTACGTAATAATAATTCCATTGTTGAGTAATAAACCAAAAGGTACGCCTATCGTAAGGATTTTTGGTGTTCAATTGATCATCGGGAGTTGCTAAAATATAAAAAAGAACTTCTCTTCATTCATGAACTTGTACAGCAATCATCACAAATGAGTTAAAATGTGCCTTTTCAACCCTGGCATGTTATTGGGTTTGAAATCACATTTATGGCATTTCAATGGCGTATTGATCCACACATCTATCAGTTCTTTCGGCGGGATAATGATTTTCCCGTGCGTTTTCAGTTCGTCGATCGCTTCTGTAAAAAAAGATAGATAAAAAATAAGGAGCTGATATTATAAAATTACTAAAGTTGAACACTGTTGTACAGCATTAGGTACCGTGAGATTGTTTGAAAAAAGGCGTCGTGAACGAATTCCAATGCTTTTTATGTTTCAGAGAGGGTGAGTTCAAATCGTCGCTGATCACGTGAAGGTGCAATCTCTCCATTGATGGTTGAATGTGGTATCCATACCTGCAAAACAAATTTTAATTTGTTTTTAAATTAACTTCTTTTTTTCTTCAGTTTACTTGACTTACTTAATTTATTTTGCTTTTACTATTTTACTTTGCTTAGCTTGCTTACTTTACTTTAATTTTTATTTTAAAAACTGACCTTTTTACTTCATTATTAAATTTTTTACTTTTTTATAAATGAACATGTAAATAGCAATAGATAGCGACCGACTGACAGTAACAGACAGCAGACAGCAATAAACAGACACAGACAGCGACTGACAGCAACAGAAAACGACTGAGAGCGATAGACAGGTAGGGATGGACAACGATAGACAGTCACAAACGGCAGCTGACAGACAGCAAAGCATGGAAGCATGATTATAGGTACTGAATCAGCCTATTTACAAGTGCCATACTATCAAGAGCATTTTAAATTATAAACAGATCTCAAAAATCAAGGAGTGGGGAAAAGTTAAAATTTACCACTGAAAAATAAATCCCGATCATTTTACTGATTTACCTAATGCTCGAATTCCATCGTTTAACTACTGCGCACATAATTAGGTGAACTAGAAGAAAGGGGGTGTAGAAAGTTCAGGGCATCAAAAACTAATGTCAATATTGTGCGGAATTAGGAGAGTACCTACGAGCAGCTCCCATCTTTGCATCCGACCGTAATTTACCTTCAAGTAATTTCTAAATAGAATTGTGCTAACCTGAGCTACAAATTCCTTTTTTCCCCTCCACGCACTTTATGATTGCATGAATAATGTTTTCATCATAATCGAGGGCTTTCCTGCCTCTGTAATATTTTCTAAAGAGGTCGGCGGGAGGAGTTAGCACAAGCAGAGAATTTCTGCTTCCGAAAGCAGCCACTATTTTCCTGGTAGTAGCAGGAACTGGAGCCAGCAATAACATCCCAAAATAACATATCCATATAGAGAATCTACTCTGAAATTTATCCTTACTTTTTCGAATACTTACTGAGCAATGTTCGCCTAATCGACTACTCACATGAAGTTATGATCCTCATTGGCTTCTTCGACTATTTCTCGTCCTTTAGATACCATATGTTTCAATAGTTCGATGTCGCTTTTCTTTACCGTCGAAATACCTGGAAAAAATAAGAGTTGCGTTTGGGAGAAACTGATTGGCTGATGGAAACAAAAGAAGATTAAGTTTACTACAATTCGAGTATAAGAAGGAAATTTGAGGGCATATCGATGAAAAAGATTCGCAACAGACGTGACTGAGTTGATCAGCTGATGAAATTCAATTAATGAGGAATTAAAAAGCAAGTAGATAAGAGTTTATGAGCAAGATGTGATATGGGGAGATGGTATAACTTGAGAATTCATCAACCTATAAAAATTGTTCTATACTAGTTGGAAACCTAGTCAAATAGTCTTCAGCTGTATCTTTAGGTACCTAATTAATTCTATTTTAAATTAAGTAATAGGAAAACATAATAATATTTGAAATGAAATATTTGCCAAGGACTTTGCCCTTAGTAACCGAAATGTTTGTAGGTGGAATCGTACACAAGAGTGTGGATTAGGTACTGTGACAAATTGTGATCTGTGCAAAGGAATAACAAACCACTGTACAATCATTTGCAGCGTTTTCGTTTCTTCCATTTTTTTTCTTTATTAAGTTCAAATAATTGGCGTCAGTCGAAAAATCAAAGTCGAACGCGGCGAGTGCAAACTCACTTGGAATATTTTGATGAGGTAGTACGAGGAAATGGCGTTCTGCTTTTGGATACCCGTCCCTGATTATTGCTATCAATTCATCTTTGAATATCAAATACTCAGGGTCCTTCATAAGCTTGATGAGTTCGAATTTCCACATCCTCCTTGCTGCTAGTTTGCCAGGCAGTAAAATTACCGAATCTGTAAAAATATAAAGAACATCAAATTAATTAAGAAAAAGTATACAGTAGGTACATAAATTACGTATATTGGAAATAAAATACATCCCTCTCAACTTTTTTTTTGGTTTATTATTCAATAATAAACTATTATACACCCAAAAAAGGAATTTTCTAATCCTCCTCAAAATTTGATATTTTAAGTACGAAGGCATGTTAGAATCCCAATTTCCAATAAGAAAAATTCTGTCCGTCTCCAGCACGCCATCTACACTTTTGAAAAAACTCGTTGGAATGGTCAAACATTCTCTTCAGCTGCCGTTGGGCAAAGAATTTAGCTTTTAATTTGTAAATTAATAAAAATAAAAACTATTAGAATGAACATAGTTCCTACGGAGTTTTTCCTTATAGTCTGTCGGTAAGTGGAAATGCTCACAAATAAATGTTCCAACGAGTTGTTATGGAGTTTTGGCTTTCACGGGCGTTTTTCCACGGTGGCTGTGGGGAGTATTGGTTACTTTGTAAAATCATACGCAACTCATGGTTACTTTCACATATGAACTGTGGATTTCATCTCTATTCAAGACGTACGATTTTACTCAGTAACAACTAATAGGTACTCTCTACGGCTACCGAGGAAAAACACCCGAAAAAGCAAAAAATCTCTATTATAATAAATGGATAGTCTTTTTACAGAATTATAGAAGCAAACGAATAATAAACCACTGTACATTCATTTGCAACTTTTTTTCAATTCTATTAGGTAGCACTAACTTTTTGGATCATCTATCCCATAGCATGACAGATTAAAAAAGAAGTCGAGAGTTTTCTGTAGATTGAAATCCGAAATTGAAGCTTTGTTCAAGGATTGAAGCTTTAAAACCGATCAATCATCCGCTCTGTCACACAGGATTCCGTGTAGACGTATCGGCAAATGATGGGACGAGGTCAGCCGAGGCTCCTTGGCGGTCCTGCGTGTCCCATACGTGGAGCTTCTCAACCTCCTAATAGCATACCGCCACATTAGCTCCGAGGAAACCTGTTCCCGAGGGGCCGAGGGTGCTCGAGCTTATTAGACTCCGCCCATCGGGACAACAGAACCGACACGCAGACAGACAGACAGGGCCTGGGGGCACTCAGGCCAAAGGCACAGGCATAGCTTGGCAGGCGCTGACGTCGTAGGGGACTCACCACTTCACCACACATAACACACAGCCCCTCACCATCCTTGCTGTGCGCCTCTCCACAGCCAGTGATTCGCGAGGGCTTCGTCGGTGAGGATTAACCTTCACGCAGTGTACGCTCGCAACAAACGCTCGGCCGGCTCACAAGTAAGCCACTATTTCGTAAAATTATACGATAATTTTTTATCTTGAAAATGGTTTAGAAACGAGATTCAGAGGCGAATCAAGATCAATTATTCGGGCTCGTAGAAATGAAAATTATGGAGTATGTTGTTTAGAAAAAGTGCGAAGACCTCAATTTATTGCTTTCCATAAATGGAAAAACTCATAAAAACCTGTCTCGAGTATGACGGGGTAGACATTGATTTACGAGTCTGAAATCGATTTAACGATGGCTTGGTAATAAAAGAAACACATGGAAATTCAAGTACGTACTAGCGATGAGAAATACGTTTTTTATTATTTTTTTCGCTTCTAAAACTGAGCTATTCAAAATATAAAGCCACTGCGATTCGTTGGATGTCCCACGGTTCGTTGTCATTGGAGTTCCTATTTTTTCAAAGGTTTCTCGGCTGGAATTGTTCGAGGAGTAACAAAAATGGAAACTATATTTGGAGTAACAAAGTTGATAAAAGACTGCTGAAAATAAAAATTGTGTAGCGATTCTTTGAGCGTCCTTTCGTGCTTTGACGGTCGTTTCCAAAACCATTTTAATAGGTCATCATTCAGGTTGACCCGAAAACTTAAGTTGAAATCTGACGCGCATCATTAGCATCACAGAGACGTAAGGGCTCTTCGACCCCTGCTGATGACGCCGCTACGTCTAGAGAATTCATTGTTACGGACCAGAGATACCTGAACATTTGCTGCATCTCTGCACGTGAAAATACAATGGGCTCGTAACAACCCAATTCAAGAAACATGACTCATTATTTTTCCGGCAATCCGAAAAAAACTAGGATAGCAAAGATTTTTAAGATGAATTCGCTCGTGCGAAATCAGACGAAAATGATATTATTTTACAGTACATTTCATTAGGTATACTGGTAAGCTTTTAAATTTTTTGGTTCATCTCCACTTGGATTTTCTACAGCCCGCGAAATTCAATATATTTGGACGCTCAAAGTCTTCAAAGCTCTTTATGGCGTGTAAATGAAATGATTATACCTTTTAGATCTCCTATTATGCTGTACTTTTACGTCATGAGCATTTGAAGGTATTTTTCTGGCAATTTTTTTTCTCTTCAGCGTCTATGGCATTCCATCGATTTCGGTTGGCATCGCTTATTTTTCAAGCAGTCAAAAGTTTTATAGAATTAGACTTTTTTTCTTTTTACAGAAGAGTTCTTTTTTGCAGGAGTTTAAATATATATCAAGTTTTTGTTATGTATAATCTATATATAATCTATATAATCTATATAATCTATATAATCTATATCTATATACCTAGTCTATTTAATCAGAATCAGTTTTTGTTCAAGTCACAAAAACAAAAGGATAATTTTTTAAAAAAGCTCTAAAATCTATAATAACTTGACATCCCACAACAAAAAACCTCAACCCCTCTAATAACACATTTTTGTCAGAACCTTTGATCCAGTGACAAATAAATCATTGGCATAAAACTGAAGATGGACTTTCTTAAATATATACATATAAGTATAATTCAAGCAGAGTTCATTCTCGAACTTATATTATTTCGACGATCTTGCTCGGATACTCGTTAACTTTCCCACGTTCTGTTCAATTGCAGATGGCATCAGAAGCGGGAACTTCGTTTTTTAGAAACGCTCGCATCCAAATCTCCCTGGAGAGCCAGCAGTAAAATAAATACGATGGAGGTGTCTTCAGAAGGAGAGCCTCATCTTCCGTTACGATTTGCGATTTCGGTTGAACTTCTCTACTTCCAGCCCTGACACCGGGCGAATTTCGCCCGTCCAGAAATGGCTCGGAGGCGACGATGCACCCCAGGAGCAATGCTCGCATTCGCCGCTGGCTTCCTTCTCGGCCACCTGCTTCTCAACAGCACAACGAACATCCCCTGCGATTCGATCGATTCATCGACTCAAGATTCGGCGGAAATTCTACAAAGGCTTCCAGAAGACACTCGAGACGAACGGTTTTCAAATAGCGGGTCGGCTAATGGAATAAACAAGTCGAAGGGACTTCTGTTTGTCGGCGTAATGACGGCTCAGAAATACCTGAATACTAGGGCTACAGCTGTTTATCGCACTTGGGGCAAAAGGATCCCTGGCAAGGTAAGCTATGCACATTATGAAGTGGCCAAAGCATGACCCAATTCTTCCCTTTATGCCGCCAGTATCCAAGAGTATCGTCACGAGCAAATCAGAAAAAAATATTCATTGTTATATCCTGGTAAAATCAAAATAGAAAAAACGTTGAACGCTTTTATCTTGGAAATACTCTGTGTTATCCAAAATCCGGAAACGGCTAATTTTGCACATTTACTGGGAGAACATACACAGAAAATTTCATTGAGTGTCATTCATTTTCACGGAGATATGACGATCATTTTTTGACCACGGACACTTGTTCAGAAAGTTTTCTGAGTATATAGTAATATTATAATAATAGGTAGTAATAATCCGTTTTCGGTCGATCACAATATTTCCATTCACTACGTAAACATGGAAGTAAAGAGATAAATAATTAAACAATATATTACTAATATTAGGTACTTATTGTTTAGAAAAAGAAAAATCAAATTTGATATCTTTTGTTCAAGAATTCATTTATGTATAATCTTTTTTATTAAAATATGCTCAAAACAAATTTCGATTTTGATTTTTATTTCCAGTTGGTTTGAAGAAACTGTGTTCCTTTATTAAAATAAACAATTTGAAACAGTTTGAATTCACTTTCGTTCTCTTCTGAAACTAAACCTGCCACTGAAATGTAATAATTTCTTATGGTACAGTGAATGAATTCCTTCCACTCTCTCTTCTTTGATAGGAAAGAGAGACGAATTTTTTCCATTTGCTCGAGCTGATAGTTCGATTGGAGGAAAAAAAATTGAATGTAATGTATTGTTGTAATGTATTGAAATCAATTATACTTTGAGGCAATTAATCTCGTTCACGGTTAAATTTGATGGGAAAGTATAAGAAATCGTTCGGGTTTAATACTTAGAGCAACGCAGCACCTGGTTATTAAACTTAAGACTGAAGAATATTGGAATATACTACTTCTAGCCGATACGCTTCTTGTTAGAGTGAAAAACACGAGGGAACACGTTTACAACGAAGACGCAAAGGGAAAGGAAATGGCACGTTTGCGCTTACTTTACCGTCTATTTTCGGACTTCGATTATTATCAAGTCCAAGCAGTTTACAGTGCGTTTCTGTCGTAAAACAGCTCCAACATGTCCCACAATAAACTGCACAAGCAAAGCTTCCTTGACGCTGGTTCAAAAACCTAATAAAGTACAGTCAAGTTGGCTTTGTTTTGTGTGTGAAAATGAAAGAGCTCTCTAATTTTTAACGTGTAGACAAGCGTAATTGGTGGACCGTTTTTAATTAAAGAAAAATTATTATAATAAATAGGGTAGGTATTTCATTAGAAAGATTTTATGTTTAATTGTAACCTGCAATCTTAAAATAATATTCAGATATTTTCATCTAATTTTGGACTGTTTAAAAAATCGATTGAAAACTAAATCTAACTTTTTACCTGGTGGTTTTGTTTCTCTTTTTATAAATTTCTCCTCTCTTTATAGACTCTTTAGAAATTAGCTTTCATGGAATGTTTTACATAAAAATGCACTCCCTATAGAAAAAAAATACTGCATTGTACAGTCTCGAGAAAAATTCAATTAAGCTATGTGTGAAAATGTCATTCAGGGAGAGCTCTACCTGAGACACTTCCGTTAATTGGTTTAGTATGAATATGCGTGAAGCAGAGCATTTTATCAGAAAATTCCTCGCTCCAAAGCTCGTCAATGCATTGTGCTCCAGGAACGGACCATTGTATTGGACACTCGTGCCGACAAATTTGATTGAAGCGAACAATCAAGTGAGGTCTTTCTTCGCGAAATTCCGTTTTCTCGATTTTAAAAGCAACGAACATTGACAAACCATCACGAAAAGACGATTGTTTGAGTAGCTGACTTGCGTGAAAGATATTCTCACGGCCACTGACATTCAACAGATCCACGCCTGTTCACGTCACCGTTTTCTAATCCACTCATGTACAAGATAGGGCAAAAGCACTTAACGTTACATTATACATGGGTATAGAGTATTCATCACGTTCGACTTATTCTCCTTTGATAGAACGCTTGAAATCTAAATATTTAAAAAATGACTAGATAAATTGAAAAAATATTACCCATTTCCATTTTCATTTACTGTATTCAATGATAAACTTTAAACGTTAAAAATGCAATGGTGTATTATTCAATAATAAACCTAAATGCAATGTGGTAATATTTCTACTCATTTATCCCATCGTTTTTCAAATTTCTGGATTTTGGGTGGTTTATTATTCAATAATAAACAATAGTAGTTGCCCAACATTTTCTAACCCTCCTCTACATTTTGGATGTTGTACGTTTCAAGGCGTGTAGAATCCGCATATCGTTAGTTTACAACAAATGTTGTTGGAAAACTAGCCTGAGACCAAAAATATAAAAACGAACGAATTAGGTTGATAATGCGGAAGTGCAGTCGTATGTGAGCCTAAAGTTTTTGTAAAATGAGATCATTTTCTTTTCATAGCAACGACACGCAAAAATGTGTCACCAGCCCTTAAGCGTCATTCAATTATCGTTATGACATTTAAAAACCTCCAACGTTCAAATATTATATTGATTTTTTAAGCCAATAGAAGACACCCACAAAAAAAGCTCATAACATGGTGTGCAAGCCAAAGTAAATAGGACTCCTACGTTTAAGATTCCAAAAACACGAGAAGTTCACTAAAACTCACTTAATCTTGAAATTTACAAAAATCAATCTTGGTCCAAGAGAGGATATTTATACTTCTATGTTCTTAATAAGAATAAGATTCGTGAGAATTTTTATCTATTTTTGAAAACATGATAAATTATTCTCATAAACCAAAATAACAGCAACAAAAAATGTGAGGAGTAGGGTATTTAACATATTACTGAGCGCACGATTGTTTTCCATTACAGATCATGTTTTTCTCATCAGAGGGATCGACAGCACCGAGCGACGAGCCCGACCTACCACTAGTCGCCTTGCCAGATGTCGACGATTCTTACCCACCTCAGAAAAAGTCCTTCCTAATGCTCAAACACATGTGGGACAACTATGGTCGGCAATACGAATGGTTTCTACGAGCAGACGACGACGTCTACATCCGACCAGACAAAATCGAGTCCTTCCTAAGGTTGGTAACTTATCCTTGGAGAGATTTTTTCATAAGCGGATTTATCGGCTTACAATAGACGGCAGGCCCTGTTTATAAGCTTTTCCGCCCATCAAGGTGATTTACAATGTTCAGCGGCATTTGATAAACTCGAATTATCTTTTTAAAAAATATTACTGTTCAAATCGCCAATTTTTTTTTTTTTATTTCTAGGACAATCGATTCAAGGAGACCATTTTTCATTGGCCAAGCTGGCCGTGGGAACCAGGAGGAATTCGGTCTTTTAAGTCTAGAGTACGACGAGAATTTCTGCATGGGAGGTCCTGGTGTTATAATGAGTCGCCATACGCTGTCAAAAGTCGCGTTGAACGTCGGGTAATGAACGATACATTCGAAAAATACGCGAAGATAAATTTTCTTCAATAGAATACTACCTTTTTGACGGTAGAGATGCAGCTAGAAATAGAGAAAGCGGTAATGTAATTTAAAACGATCAGAAAATTCAATTGAGACTGGTTGTAGGAAAATCTTCGCTCAGAAGAAAAACAATTAAAATCTAGAGTTCAAGAGGAAAATATTTTATTACGTAATTTATTACTATATGTTGGAAACCAGCCAATTCCCAATAACGAGAACACTAAACTTCCCAACTCAGACAGATAAAAATGCGATTATTATAATTCATTTTTATTGACAGATATTGTCTGAAAAACTTGTACACAACGCATGAAGACGTGGAGCTTGGAAGGTGCGTCCAGAAATTCGCCGGAATACCTTGCACCTGGTCGTACGAGGTAAAGTTGCAACAGTCAAAAATTATAGCAATGACCGAATACGTCCGTAAGTAGTAAGTAGGACCCTAATCTTTCTACAAAGCCCTGACGATGCCCGAAAGAGTGAAAGACCTCGGCTGACGATGAAAGGATCATGAACGTCGCCATGTGTTACTTACTCTCAATCTACCAACTCTAGACAGAAGGAAAACGACGTATTGAATTAAGCGAAGAAACCAAAGGGAGCCACGAATGGTGGATTTCACCACCTCGGATTTCACTTCGGATTACCGATAATCCGAAAAACAGGCAAGAAGTTATTTTCACCACTTGAGTTCGTCTTAATCCTTGGATTACAGGAGAAACTAATTCGCCGATTTTAAACCTTCCTCGAGAAACCAATAGCTGAAAATGTACATAAAAGTTCGGGTCAATTATCATTTCAAGTTGATGGTCTTCTTAAATCGTGATTGAAGCAAAGGAATACCTACCAAATCGCACTATGTACTATCATTCTCATAATTTTTATTTCTGAAATAATATTCTTCGTCGCACGCACTAACGCAACCGAGGCTAACTTATTAGGATCAGTTAATCGCCACCTTCAATCAGTGTGAAATCACATCTCGTGTAAGTCAGAGTTAACGACAACTCGGACATTGGCTAAACTCATTTGGTGAAATCCACTACTAACGTCCTTGAACTTAAATAACTTACAAAATGGATAAGATTCCCTTTTCCGCATTGGTTAAGAGTTCTCATGCGGTTGAAATATAACTTACAATCGAACTCCGTCTCTGGATTGTCGGCGTTGAAGAACCTGTTGATAAATCGCAGGCGCACTTATCTAATTTAGAAGGGCTCTCTGTCTATTCATCATTCGGACGGACTCCTGATCATAGATATACGTAGACGCAGAGATACAGAACTGAACTTGTTCTCATTTTGTATCAATGTCCATAACTCGAGTAAAAATTAATATTGTACAAACAATACAGACATCCTATTTTTAAACATTCCATTGGATTTATCTCGATCGTAAAAATCTTCAAAATTATCGCTCGTATTTCAGATGCAGACCATATTTTACCACAACGGCAGCGGAAATGCTGCGTTCACCGGAGATCTAAAAAAGAAAGAAATTCACCGAGCCATCACACTGCATCCGATCAAAGACTACAATAACATGTATAGGATACACAGTTATATGAAGGTCAGAACTAAATTTAATACGTTGGTATGAAGAGGAACCTAGAATATTTCCATGATAGAATTGCTAGTTAATAAAACCAGTAGAATACTATGTGCGAGCCAAGCGATCAAAATCAGGCATAGTTCGTTTGCCGTTAAAAACATTTCAAGAACTCAAGCGTTTAACGTATTCATTTTTGCAGCCTGTTAAAGTCGGAATGGGAAAAAACCACATAAGGCGGAAGTACTGAGTATGTTTAAAACTATACACGTTTTGTGTAATGGGGCCATTATTATATCAAGGAGGCCCAAAAATACAAAAGCCTGCAATTAAAATAACTGACAATACGAATTACGAGGAAGTACGGTGTCCGACACCAATAATAATAAACCAGGAGGTGTGAGGGGGGAAAACCAGGCAACGTGTAGCTGTAGGCTCGCCTATTGACTGTGGACTCTACGGCTCCACGTCGCCCTTGGGTTGTCCGAGTGGGCGAAAGTGCTCGGCCAGCCAATAAAGAATCAGAGAATGAGTCGCCTGGTTTTTCTTCCCCTCTCTCCTCCTGGGCATCAAAAAAGCGACGACAAGGAGAATAATAATTCAGAAATTCAACTGACATAAAGAAAAATTTAATGTCCCCCAGCGTTGGAATATACATTTGGAGTCAGTGAAAATAAACATATACCTAGTCAATAAGCCAATAATTTGAAAGTACAGTATCTAACCCATTCGGCGAAAATCAGTCACATTCAATCGCCCTCCTGGACATTTCAAGGCCTTTGAGCACTCAATGTAATGAGTTTTGTGGCCGTAAAAATCAAAAACAGCGAAAAACCTCGTACGTGGAAGTACGGTGTGTGAGCCAGTAGATATAAAACCAATGGTCATCTGCTTCTCATGACAAACATTTTAAGACCTCAATCTTTTAAAAAATAGTCTACTCTCATACCTAGCCTGTAAAAATCCAAATAGATGAACTTTGAACGGTTTTATCTCAGAAGTGCTGCGTGTTATCCAATAACCGAAATCGGCTGATTTCGCACATTCACTGGAAGAACATTAATTTCCTGAAGAGTTGAGTTTCATTCATTTTCCAGGGAGATTTTCGTTACTTTTTGACTACAGACACATAGGACACACAGAAACTGTTCAGAAAGTTTGTCTGGGTAAAGTACTATGAAAATTTCAAAATACTCCCATTTACTACGTAAACATGAAAGCAAAAAAGGAGATAATTTAATGATAATGAATGTATTATTTCAGATGTTGCAGGTGAGAGACAAGAAATTTCAGAGGATTAAAGCATATCGTGATATGTTGTCCATGTTGACCCACATCAATGATAATCGCACGCTCAATAAGGAAGAACTTCGAAACGTGACGCTTTTTGGTACGAATAAACTCAACAGATGGAATAAAGATAAAATAAGACTGATCACATAGTTCACCTTAACAGTGATCTATTGTAAGGTCAACCCTGGAAAAATACCAATTTTGCAAAACTTAATGCCAATTATTCGCAGGCCAATCTGCAGGGCTGACAAAATTTCGCCCACCCAGTTATAAGACGCTTCTTGTATGGGATTATATTCAGCGATCAATATTTTCACCGTACAACTCCAATCCTCGAATGCGAATTGGCTCATCTTTGCAAGGAGGGCTCGACGACGTTGTTCGAGAAGTAAGAAAAAATTTAAAACTGCCAGCTGAAATTGCAGCATTTAAATTCAATCGCAATATTAAAATTCAATCGATTCAATAGCATTGACCTTGATGAAATTCATCCGTTATGTAGAGGCATCTTATAAAATGTTTCACAGGTGATGGACATGATCAACATGTACTCGAAACAAAGAGGGAGAGTTATTGATTTCAAAGAAATCCTATATGGGTATACAAGGCATGATCCGCTGCATGGAGTTGACTATATTCTGGACATGTTGCTGGTCTACAGGAAGTACAGAGGGCGCAAGATGACCGTCCCGGTAAGACGGCATGCCTACATTCAGCAACAGTTTGCCGGTGAGTGTTACAACTCAGCTAAAAAAAACCTGGTGCTAGTGTTTAAATTGGAAATGATGGAGATTGTCCGGCAGGGTGAAAAAGAAGGAGGAGTGGAAAATCTTCTTGACGGTCAAGTTAAATTAGATCTTGGTACTGATTTTCAAAAAGCGGGATTATGTTCTGCCTAACGGAATATTCCTTTCAGGAATTGCAATTCGAGAAGTTACCAGCAATAATGAAAACCAAGACGCCGCCACACCGACAGACTCACTCTCGATGACTTCGAGTTTGAAAGAGGCGTTCGACAGAAGTGTTTCAAGTCTAGGACGCCATTTTCCAGGAATGCTGTTCAGCCAGAGCTCAGAAGACACAAATGATGATAAAACCGTGCATTTCATCCTCCCACTATCAGGAAGGTTCGATACTTTCCGAAGATTCATACAGATATACGAAACTGAATGTTTGAAGACAAATGAAAAAGTAACATTGACTGTAGTTCTATATCCGAGCAATCAAGAAAATACGTTCCAGCGGATTGTGGACACGGTCAAAGGACTGCAAAAACAGTATCTGGATGCAGAAATACGTTATGTGACAATGTTTGGAGAGTTTTCCCGGGCAAAGGCATTGTCAGTAGGAGCCAGCCACAGAGCAGTGGAGGACCTTTTGTTCTTTGTTGATGTAGACATCGCTTTCAAGCAGGAAGCCTTGAGAAGGATTCGCCAGTGGACAGTTCAAGGGTCGTCAGTCTATTATCCGATAGTATTCAGCGAATTTGACCCAATACGATTGTATGGGCGAGCAGCTAGTCCGGATCACTTCGCCATTTCGGATAAGGCTGGTTACTGGAGGCAGTATGGTTTTGGGATTTGCAGCATGTTCAAGGCTGATTTGGACCACGTAAGTAAATCTAATAATATAATATCAAAATTTGTATTTAACTTCACACAACCCGAGTCTTTTGATTTCCCACACGGATGATTTCACTTGATGCAAAATTTCAATTCCAGATTGGAGGACTGAATACAACGATTACGGGCTGGGGTAAAGAAGACGTCGACCTTTACGAACGCTTCATTCGCCAAATGAGCGCGTCCCGGATGCGGATATTCAGAGCTCCGGACCCAGATATTGTTCACGTTTACCATACGGTCGTTTGCGATCCAAAATTGAACTATGAACAATTGGCAATGTGCAAGGCTACAAGAGCAGACACATATGGATCTATCGCACTACTAGAGGACGTTCTCAAAGGAAAAAGCTGACATTGCAATGGGTGAAGGTTTTCCAATCAAGATTGCCAAATAATATTCCATAATCTGATTATGGAACAGTTATCATGCAAAGGCGTCCTTGAAACCCAAGGTTATAAAGTTGAGTTCCTTGATTTTTCAAAAGTAAGTTATCTCCAAAGCTTCGTTCGCCATTTTAAGGACATGGATGTGTAGAAACGTTTTGGCAATTGCTTGTACTAGTCATGAGAATATTGGAGTACCACAGTGAGCACCAGTAATGAGCCATTTCACGTGCGATTTGTAGAGCTAAGAAGTACATTTGTAAAAGCAATTAAAAATCTGTATTTAAAAAGATGTGCGCCCCACGTTTTAGGCTCATTTTGATTCAGTAATGTTATCCTTTGTAAGTACATATTCATGTAAATATCGTTGTAAATATAATGATGGAATGATGCCAATTGTGTTCATTCGTCCCGCATTGCAATTTGACCTAAATAAGATCGTCACGAAAATTCACACCATGGTGAACCAGATCCCCGTTCTTTGAACCACGTTTTTGCTCAATTATTGGCTCTACAGCTGTCAGCTATTAATTTATACATCAGCGCTGAGAAACTTTCAGGTGTCAATGTTCCATCACAATAGTGAAGGTCAATCAATGGCATGCATCAAACACAGATAAATTAGAATTGATTACTTTATTTAAGAAAGTATAACGCAGTATCTACAATGGAATACATCATTTTAGAAAGAATGATGATACATAAACGGGGCGGAGTAGAAACATTTTAAAACTAATAGGAGGAAAGAAATTAGTCGTGGCGATCTCAGTAATTCCAATTTTGATACTGATTGGACGAGTTAGCATAATTCGAGTTGGGCCGAGCCATCCAGTTGTCATTGTTGCCCTGCGGATGGTAACCGCCAGGGTTACTGTAGTTACCGGCGTAACCCTGATTACCAGAATCAGACTGATAGTTGTTTCCAGGTTGGAAAGGGTTGCCAGAAGGACCCCTGGGTCCAAAGTAGCCACCTCCAAAGGAACCAGGAGTAGGTGCACCGCCATACCATGCATCTTGGCTGTTGGAACCATGATCTCCAAAGCCGAAAGGCGTTGATGCATTATTCATAGCTTGAACAGGAGCATGGGCTTTTGAGTTACCTCCATGAGATGGAAAACCAAAGTTGAACCCGGTTGGGTCGCCAAAACTGCCACTACTACGCTGATCGAATTGTCCATAACCTACCCCTCCATAACCTTGCCTGGAAGTTTGGTCATTGAAGTTCATTCCACTTGGACGATCAGTTTGCAAAGTGGGAGTGTTGACATTAGTATTTGCCGGTGTTCTATCGGCTTCGTCAAGGCTCATTTGACTATTTGGGTCTGAGACGTCGGGGGCAGAATTTTTCGGGTTGAAGCTGAACGGCGAGTTACTCACAGGCTTCGGCTCAGCTGGGTTCCTTTGGGGTCCGAAAACAGCTCCTGGATCGGAAGCAAGAGCCGAACTTGGTCTAACTTCAGGAGCACTCTCTTTTGGTGTCGCACGGCCTGCTACAGCCGGATCGGTTACTACTTCAGCTTTTTTCAACTTAGCCGAAGCTGCTTTGTAAACATCTTCAAATGAATAGTCATCATCATCATCATCATCATCACTTTTGTATTGGCTTGATACAGTATCTAAAGGTTTTTTCACTTCTTCCTTTGTATCAGTGGTCGGCTCAGGGGCTTTTTCTTTTTGAGCCTCCCGTGTTTCCGATTCCAATTCCTCCTTCGTTTTACTAAGTCCGACAGAGACATATTTTCTAAGGTTTTCCACTCTCTTAGGTTCTGTTTTTTCAAGGTCTTTCAATAGAACGATTAATGACTGTTGCTCCTCTCGAGCCAACATATTGAACTTAACGAGCTTCTCCTTCAGTTCTTCATCTAGCGGGAACTGTTTGGCAGGTGCAACAACCACGGGGTCCTTCTTTTCAGGTTCTGGAGCTGATTTGCCCGTCGCATCTTTGATCATTGAATTGAGGATGTCGTTGATACGAGCGCCTGCTGTCGAGGTGGCCATGTTGAGTTGAGAGAAGAATGACGTGCTTGATGTGCTCGTGTTGAAGGTAGCATTCGACGCTCTCGCGATTCCGACAACAGCATTGATCAGCTCCTCAAGCTCTTGCTCCGACACGTCTGTACGACCTTGAGTCACAAGTGCGCTGGCGATCTGCTGGGCGACAGCCATTTGATCTACAAAACCCATACCTGGCAAAGCTACGGTACCAGTAATCGGCGTGTTATATGAAGGTGCTGGAGGAAGTGGTTGCGGTGCTGTATGTGTCACAGATGGAGCGAAGAGAGTGTCCACTTTTATCATACTTTTAGGAGGATGTTGGCGGAGCATTTTCTGCGTAGCACTGACGACCGAACGAGCTGCGCTGACAAGATGCCGATCGACAACACCAGTAATTAATAGAGCGCGTATCTTTTCGGTAACAGTCTCAAGAAATACATGCACTTCAGGCTCTTTAAGGAGACACATACTGTTACCAATACTTTCACGTTCGAGGATCAATGCTTTGGAAAGAAGCTCAAAGACGCGCGGGGCCAACGAGCCTAGCAAATGCTCCAAAACTGTGAACAGCCTCAAGCAATGGACTGTAGGAGGGACCACGTCTCCTCTGCCGCTGATACGCGCTTGAGGTTGCTCTTCATGAGGGCTGGGCGATTTTTTTCGCAGAGGTGGACCTCCTAAGGATGAGGATGAAGGACCAGATAAGTCGGTACCGGTTAAGCCTTTCCAAGTATTACGAATGTCTTGTACAGTCACTTCTTTTCCATCATCAGATGATGGTGGTGATATATCAATCAAATCACTACTCAAAGCCCTCACACTCCCCGCATCGACGTCCATTTGCAATCTAAGCTCTTCGCTTTTCAGTCGAAGTTCTTCGGAATGGATTTGCTTCACACGCTGACCCCAGAACACGATCCACTCAGGCTTAAAGTCAAAGTTGTTCGGATCACGGCCTTCCTGCTGCACTTCCTTGTACCTCTTATTCCAAAAACTCTTCCATTCTTCATTGTACAAAGGATGTTTCTCAGGTCGCTCTTCATAATATTTCAACTTGTCCTCCATACTGATTTCCAGTTCAGTAAGCTTCCGTCGGTAATCGTCCCACTTCTTCTTTCTGATGTCATTCTGCATAGATTTTTGGTCAAGAGGTCGTCTAACTGGAGATCTCGTTCTTCTCCTTCTGCAAATCAAGTTAAAAAAAAAATCATGAGACATCCAGCGCCTTTGTTCCTTCGTTGGGGATATCCAAAGTTCCCGAACATCTTTACCGTAAGATATTTGAGAATACATTACACATTAAAATTATGAAAATCCCTAGATTGAACAATGAAAAAGGGAAAGCTCGAAATATTTGAGCAATTATCTTCTCCATGTGTGCAGCGCCCAATATTAGAACTGAATGGTGCGATATTGAAATTCAATTGATAACTGCAACATTTTGGCAAAAATTTTTATATGAAAAGGGTTGATAATTTCGAGCAATATTCCAACACTGGAAAACTGCAGATATCGGATATCTGAAATTCTATAAATATCTGAAATTGAAGTGTAGATAGTTAACAGTAAGAGTATCGGAATTTTTGAACTGCCAAAGCTTGAGATGGCAATTTAAACAACAGCACAAAGGCTGTGGGCTAGTTTATTTGAATTTCAGTAACTTAATAACAGTTAGAATTATAGAGAATACCTCTCATCGCGCCGATACCGATCTTCAGGATCCCAACGGCGATCCTCAGAATAGTCTCGGCGTCTATCGTCGTATTCCATCCGCCGGCGGTCTGGCGAAGGTTCATACCGCCTCCTATCTTCCCTCGACCTGTAACCAAAAATCAGGGTATTTGGTTAAATTTTTCATTTTTTTCGATAAATTTTCCAGATTGTAATATTACACTTCAGTAAACCACATTATTCTTGCAATTTGATTATAATTCTACCGCTCCTAGTGATACTGAGGGATTGAAAAAAAAAAGAGTTTGGTTCGGGCAAAACTAGAGCCAATAGGAGACAACAATTCAAAACCAGATACAAACAATTTTCAACACCTTTTTAAACGCACAATCGAGTCAAAAAATTAAAAAATAAAGACTAGAAAAATCAGTCACAAACCTCCTTGAGTCCCTGTATCTGTCGCGAGAGCGCGATCTTGATCTTCGTCTGCGTCTATCATAGGATCTGTCCCGCCTTTGTCGACTTCGCTCTCTACTACGGCTACGTGAGGACTTGCGACCTGGCTTTTTTGACCGACCCATTGAATCCACCGAGGAAACAGAAGACAACGAACGACGGTCGGATGGCTCATCTAGAAGAATCAATGAAAAATTCAGGCCAAAATTATATTCTTAATCAAAAATTCCAATCTATGCAAAATGCAATTAATGCTGTATTCTAATTCTTCACAAGGTGAAGGCGCGTATTTTTTTCAACCGTCAGCCCTAATTATGAACTACTTCAAGAATAAATTCTCCTCAACATTTTCAGTCTACTCCTTTAATGACCTGAGGGAAATATTTCTGGAAAATGAGATCATACCATCGATCACTACCACTTCCGGATCGACTTTAGGTTTGTTGCCGCCATTTTGCCTCCCAAGATCACGTGGGCGGTCCTTGTTCCACAAATGATCTTTCCTGTGAAGAAAGGGAGATTAATGGCAGTTATAAAAACCTATATAAACAATAGCTTTTCAATCAATAAGCACTTACTTATCAAGAAAATTGAGCAAAGATGGCTGCTTTAAATCTTCTAACGGTTTTGTAATAGGTTTGAGCCAGTCTGCAAATAAAGGCACAATAAAAAAAATGTCATAAGTACAGATTCAGATGCTCTTCTTTCTTTGAAAAAAAAGAAGCTAAATTCATCAAAAGTTTAGAATCATATTATATTAAACTGATTCTATCAAATCATTTGTATTGAACGAAAACTATACTAACCTTCCTCTTCCATTTCATTGTACTCGATCAATTTTTCCGGAGTGACAAGATGCAAAAATGTAGTTGACGGAGTTTCTCTGGAGGCACAAAAAACTTGATATAATGTATTTCAACACAACAGTTCAGCTTAGGACGGATTAAAATTTATCCATTACAACAAACCTGAAATGTTCTTTCTCATCAATAGCTTTGAGAATTTCATGCTTTTTCTGGGCGAACGTTTCAGCAGCCGCTGAGGTCGGCTTGAGCCGGCCGTAAGCTTTTTCAATTTCAGCGGCAACTTTTCGAATGGCGATGCCGTAACCTTTTTTATTCGCAGGAGTGACTTGAGTCAAATTTAGAAGGTTGCCGACACTTCGAAAGAAACAGCACTGAGGAGGGAAAATAAATATAAAGCCGGCGATATCAAGGTGGCTGAGAATATATAATCCAGATGAAACTTGCTCAATTCAACACCCTTCCTTCCGATTTGGGGTTGAAATTATGATAATAGAGCTTGAAAGTTTAAAAAAATACATGTTTTGTGGGTGAAAAATCGTACTAATTCGTCATGCCAATGCAGAAACAGAGAATACAAGAAAAATAATCGGTTCAATTCATGTCCGAGCAAACTTACAATATATTTGAAGAGGTGATTTTGGCTGGTGACGTGCACCATGACGCTTCTAGGATCGCCGCGTTTCTCACATAGCAGGCAAATGTACCGAGGCTCAGACTTGTCTTCTAAATTTACCTGGATACATAAAAAAATCATTCACATCGAATGAGTATGAGCCGATACACTAGAATAATTTATGTCCGGGGGTTGTGAGGTGGAGAAAAACTAGGCGACTCATTCTCCAGTTCTTTATTGCCTGGACGAGCACTTTCACCCATTCGGGCATCCTCAGGGCGACGTGGGGCCATAGGGTCCGCCTCACAACTCCTGGACATCAAGAAATGCGACGAGAATGAAAAGTAGAATGTTTATTTTCACATTTACACGGCCATGTTAAATCAATGGTAGATAGTAAATAGTGACTTACAAGTTCGACAATGTACTCCAAGCCGATTAAAGGGCCCTTATAGGCGTCAAAAGCTGCCTGAATATGACAAGTCTCGATGGTATCTTCCATTCCAGGAGGTACGGGCTCCCCAGGGACTACGTCCGTATTTGTCCAACCAGGGCCAACATTTTCTTCAAGAAAACAACAAGAAAATTATTTATTTGAATAAATTGTGAGCGCGACTGTATTTGACAAATGAATGCCAACTTACCAGAGCTTTTCTTAACGCCTGAAAAAATTAAAACACATGTCTAATTATATTGGATAGTTCAACTTGTATCGCGAAAAATACAGATTATTGTAATTCAAGGAGCATAGCACTTACTAGAGCTCTTGGTTACGAACTTCTTGAAATTCGCTGCAGGATGGCAAACCGCACGAAGGTTACTGGTGTGTACAGGATGTGTCAAGTGCATCACGAGAGACCTTTCCGATGAAATCGTCCTTCCGCAGATATGGCAATGCCAACGGGAAAGGAGACCGATAGGAGGCAGTTCAGTGAAAATGTAGCCTGAACGGCCATCGTCTAGTTTGACTGTCTCGTTGAGAGCTCTTTTAATGTCAGTCGTCGCCTTGAAACCAATCCAATAGAGAACAAACGTGAGACAAATCTGCAAGCGATTGATTTTTCAAGCAAGATTATGATTTAAAAACAATTGATCCAGATTCTGAAGAGTCTGCACAAAAGAAAAAGTTATATTCCGATGCGGTAGAAATAAGAACGGATCAATTTATAAGAATTCCAAAGCCATTAAGTTCAGATGTTTTCGAGATACGACAGATGATGATGATCTGTAGACGATGTAGGTAATGGTTGTATTGTAATGGTTGTAATGGTTAGTTTTGATAGAATATAGAATATTGTTCAACATTTCGCCAGCAGACACACGAGTCGATGTGGATGCAATAGATTCGATTGAAAAATTGTACCCCACCAAAACCGAATGACTAATCGTCAGTCACATGCGATATTATTCTGGGCGGATAGCACATTTATTCGCTTTTCAACAGCACGTCATCATTACTCAGAATGTCAGAATCAGCTGAATTTCGTTGCAACGGTTCACAACTTAGCGACTCTCAGAAGATCATAGTAAACCATGAGTAAAAACCTTCCAGGTATCTATTTTCTAATCAGGTATTATTTTCAGATTACGCTAATCTGATAAATAATCTATTATAATAGGGTTAACAAAACCATAGCTCTAGAACAGGACCTCTCTCTAGACTCCAGGACTGGATTGATGTTGAGAAAAATCGATGATGGAAACAATCTTCATTGGTACAGCCAACAGTGGGAAAAGTTATTTTAAGGTTCAAGAGAGATGATAAGAATTGTCAATACTTCTTCAAATAAGAATTTAAACCAAAAATAAATAGCCAGCTCGTAAGCAAATAAGCCCAAGATGTTGAAACGCCTTACAAATACTCACAAAGAGATTTCATCACATAACTACTCAAATATAGTACTCTATAGCCGCGGAGGACTTGAAAAAGGGTTATAGGTGGACACACGCGGTGATTTAACTGATTTAAGTAGCTGTGACACACTAACGCCTTTACTTGAAGAAAATGGCACCACTATACCCCTACACATGCATCATTCGAGATGAACTTATTTTCCAAGAGATATTAACCATCAGCCAGCCCATGAGAGGCCTCTTGAAAGGCTGATTTCAGTCAACATACTTCAATAGCAGGCACTATGGTAAATTGTTTTTTATTAATATAGAGGTAATATTATATAAACGAGGATATTTCGAGTCCAAAACGATTCAATAATGGGGTTTTGAATAAACAGTGATACTTACCTCATAAAAATACCACATCACCATCTCATTGATGTAAAATTTGGAGAAAAAACACTTCAGCATGTATCTATCAAGTATGGGTAAGAATAGAAACTCGAAAGCAAAATTGCTAAAGCAGGTCATCAAATAGAAAAAACTCGCCCATACAACCAAAAAGCATTCGATCAACGGCAATCAAGCTCTCGTTTATTTTCATTTCTCTGCTGATTTGCCATCCAGCTTTCTTATCACCAATCATTGAACTGGGTTTTGTCTCCCATTCAACTCAATGCTAATAATCCAGTTTTGTCAAAATAGAGAGTTTTAACAAGCCTCTAACGTCAATCCCTCAAACCGATCAATCATCTATCCTCAAACTAAATGTGACGTCATGGATGAAGTCATATGACAAAGGGTTTGTGACCATGAAGACGCCGTCTGTATAATACAAAGCTGAATTACCTCGAGTTCTACGTACAACGTGACAAGGGCAAGTCAATCGCATAACCTTTCGAAATAACCCCATACCTAGTGAAACCCACCAAAACTGCAAAACCACCGGCAACGCTATAACTGATCATTGTGAACAGAATCAACTATCGATTTATCTTTCTATATAGTCTGTCAATGATGAAAACATACCTGGCGGGGAGTGGAACTAATTCCCATTTCTCGAAAAACAGGAATCGACCGTTATTCTGCTGGCCACTCCTCATTCTCACTAGTTTAGGTTGTACACTTATCGTCACACGTATAGACGTATACACTTTTATTGCGTTTCCAGTTTTCTTTTTTGGTCAACGTCGGTAATCGGTCGCTGATTAAAGTTCGAAGATGTATACCGTAAACAAGTGGCTGCTGGTTTGGGAAATAGTGCAGGTAAGGAGTGCAGTCGCATAGCCGGCAGGATCCTCGTTATCACCAAACTGGACTCCATCATTATGCTACCATCTGACGTTAGTGGCTTGCAAAAACTCTCGCTTGCAAACGTTTTGTAACAAATTCACAAAACGAATTACTACGTTGCACCTCAAAGCCAAAATGGGCAATGTGAAAAAGTTTTGAGGCAAGTATTCTAAAGCATAAGCCACGATTTTTGGACTGCTTTTGTAAAAGTATTCCCGAAATCACAAATTAGCAGCTACACGTTTCTCAATCAGATGACTTTAAATCTGCAAGACAGAAAGGGAAAAACGCTTGGTCGATTTTGATCAGTTCGTGTTCTTAAACGCAGAAATGACAGTGGAAGATTGAAATTTTACTGCGGTATAAAAGTCATGTGTAAAATATATTCGTGGAACAACTTAGATCGTTACATTCAACTTAAAGTGGAGCTCCACTGAAGTAACGAGCAAATAAATAAAAAACTCAATCATTTTTGTACGAACACAATTTTCAACATTTTCATAGCAACAGTTCGTCAAAATTATAGATAGCTAGCTGGATTTCAAGCATTATTTGAGGTATGCAGCATTAAATAATACAATACATACCTGAGCAGATTGATCCATAGTGAACGAGGGGATGAATCTTCTTTGCAGTGACGGAACACGAGATTTTTAGACCATCGCCATTTTAAAGATCACTGAAATATTAAAATTCGAAGACACGGATCAGTGAGATGGCACAACCGGCACTATAGACAAAACCAATGACGTAGGATATTCAATGCAGCCACGATTTGAGTTCATTCGTTGAGATGTTCAATGAAAGTAGAGAATTAAATTTCACCTACAGGCACCAAGTTTTGTACACACATTTGTTTCGAATACTAATGATACACAGAAGTAGAATTTCATCAATGTCAAGAGCTTTCCGGCTTTTTGGATTTTTGTACAATTCCGATGGATGGTTCACTGATGATGATTATAGGATAAATTCCTACCAGAAATCCTCCAAGATAACAATAAGAAAAATGTTGCTCATACATTATGACGTAAAATTCTGATTAATTGTTGGTAGAAATTTGCTTTAAGAAGTGATGTCAAATGAGGATGATATTGGAGCAATCGATAGTTAAACAATCAAAAGAAGTACAATAAATTGAACATTTACATTTTCAGCTACTGTAGATACCATTGTCTTCATGACGTCCTGAAGATGCTCAAACGGGAGAAAGATCTCGGCAGTACAAAAACAATTTTGGAGGATAGGTTACCTCAAATTCACACCAAAGGATACAATGTGACACCGATAGCACAAAATTATTTTGCCATGGTTATAACCCTCACCGGCAACTCCCTAATTCCATCATCTTATCATTCTTATCAACTTGCCTATGTATCGTCCACTTACTGGATGACGCATTGCGTTATACGTGAGAACTGCCAGGTAAAAATATGCACAGCTCATAAACACATAACAGGCGACGCAACCTTGTAAACCCTGCTTCGAAGTTAAAATTAGCAGAAACTGAAAAAATACCGAAGATAAAAATGCCTGCAATTTTGAGGTTTGCCAAGCCGCTGTCCAAGTTGTACTGAGGTTATAATGCGCTCGAGTTACAATCACAAACATTCGTAATCTTAAGTTACAACAATGATTCACGAGTCCCTTCGGTCATTAGTGACCTTTTGTAGTATAACATCAGCTAACTGCACGTTAGATTTAACTTGGTTGATTATCTCTTCGTTTTGCCATAAAATCGCCGATTTGAAACACAATAGTACAGTATAATATTAAATTAGAAAACTTACCAGCTGAATTATGACGAACAATCGGGTAGTAGGTATGGAAATGGCACGTCACGGGATACAATTAAAATGAAGTCGAGATATTTGGTGGCATTAGAACTTAGTGCTTTAGTTCTGGTAGCTAGACGGTACTAAAACTAACGAGGAAATTACCCAACGACGAGCAAAAGAACGTTCTGACAAAACGATAAGAAAACTATCGGCGAGTTGGTGATTTTAGAGATTATTTTCATATTATTGCAATGTTGATTGTTTTACCTCCGCAGGTGAACGCTCAAAAAGTTTAAACATTGTAATCAAACAGTACAAACATAGTTCACCATTACCGAAGAGGTGCTTGATTTCATCCGCCCGAAGGATTGGATATTAGTGTTTCACTATAATAGTCCAGCAATAAATGAGCTATTGAAAACCTGTGCAAGGGTAACACACGCTTGAGGATACATAATTATAAGATTTCAACCAAATTTTGGTTACAGTATGTTGTCGACACACATCAAACTTTTCTAGAGACACAAGACGGAGATGATGATTACATTATGATTCTCACCTTGATTGCTACGGCGATCTGTTCAAACTGCGACGCAGAGCCGGTCACTTAATGAACTTGGGCGGTCAATTTTACCAATTATTAACCAATATACCCGCACTACTCTTGTAAAGAGTAGATTTTTCCACAATTTTTGCCAAACGAAGTCTGTCGAGTTGTACCGTTGTAGAACGAAATCAACTGCATGGACATTTTTCCCGAAACAGGTTTGCCATTGCCATTGCCATCGAAACCGACAATAATCATGGAGGTATGAAATAATGTGTGCGTCTGACCGAAAGCTACCAACAATTTTTGAAAATTACGTTTCCCGTTTCTTTTCTATCTCAAAGACGTATTTTTTTTCTTATTATTGTTGCGCTTAATTTTTAGCCCAATAAGGCGTGGCCTTGTATGAAAACTATTTATGCTGAGCTGTGATGTCCTGTAGAAACATCTTCGCCTGTCTTTACAACAACAACAAAGTTCTGTTTGTTTACAAGATAAAAAGGATGGTTAGATGTCAAGTTAAACTTTCCAATATTATTTGATAATAGAATTGCCCCTTTATTGCTCCTTTTTATTCATGTGTGCTCTATAATAATATTGCAGTTACTGTTTTTCTCGGTTTCCGGGCAAATGGCTCTTCGAGTCCTTCAAAGGAAATTTAATCCAGTGATTTCCCTCTTGCCATTCAAGCGTAGTGAGTTTCGAAAAGTGTCGTCTTGCTCTTGCGAACTTTTAAAAGACAGAAGCGTATTGACAGTACGTCGGGAATTGTGTTTAGAATTTCTTCAAGGACTGATCACAAACGACATTAACTCTTTACAGTCTGACAAATGCATATACGCGATGGTTTTAAATTCAAAAGGCCGAGTCCTTTTTGACAGTCTCATTTACTCGACCGAATCGCCCGACAATGTTCTCATCGAATGTAGTTCAGACGCAGCCGAGCCGTTAGCTAAACATTTGAAAATGTATTCGCTTAGGAAAGAAATTGACGTGAGCAGAAGTAAGCTCTCTGTTTGGGCAGTGTTTGGAAGTTGTGAACCGTGCGACAATTGTGTGCCTGATCCGAGAAGCAGCGCTCCATGGGTCTATAGATGTTTATCTGATTCTCAGCCTTGTTCAAGTCTCGAAGACGGCAAATACTTGAAATTAAGGTTAATATATCTGCAATTATCCATTATCATTAGCGGTTAGAAAGTGAGAGTAAGTCTACTTACATTCTCCTCTAGTCGTCATACCACCCTTGTATAATTTCTCTCGCACCTCGTCATTCATATCCAAGAAAATGACTCAGTGCATTTATTAGTACTTAAAAGTGATAGCTAAACACCTAGGAGATTCGCTACAAGTGACTAGTAGTTTTTTTCCGTTCCGCAAGTCTATATAAAAGCCTCGCTGGCATTTTTCCACCAACACCCTGATTATTTTAAATGATTCAAAAAATAACCAATACCCTACCCGTTCACATCTCAAGCCTGATGCCCGTTCTTAAATCCGTTTGCGGAGCTCATCAAAACATATTTCCTTTTGCCTGCCATATCTGGTAAGAATGTTATCCCAGGGAATGAAACAACCCGCACATTATTTAAGAAAAGAAAATATTTTCGTGGCTGATTTTGGAAGGTATGGAATCTTGTAAACAATTTGTGTCGAGCATCTATTTATGCAATTGTTAATGTTTTTGGGTTTTTTTTTCTTACTCTGTACCTATTTATTTTATATTTTACTTATTAATTTTTGTACACCGCATCTTTGAATAGGTATCGATGATTTGGAGCTTCATACTCCCCCAAACTGCTTCGGTCTTATTTCTTAATTTTGGGTAAATTCCAATACTTAAGTAAGATTAGTACTCATTTTGTTTTATAATGGGATGAACTTTATATTCAATCAGTCAACGTTGATATTTGTGTGCTGTTGTCACCACCTACAGAATTACCAAATAGCTTAATTTAAGTATCTTTCTCTGTAATCAAAAGGGGTGCCACGAACGGTTATACATCTGGTAGGTTCTTTTTCTTGGGAGATGAGTCCTCAGTAGTTACACAGATTAAAGTCTACTTTTTATCATCATCCGTGCTTCCAGGTACTCACTTGGTATCGCTGAAGGCTCTAAAGAAATCCCAGTAGGTGAAGCGTTTCCTCTCGAATACAATGCGGATTTTCTCAACGGGGTCAGCTTTGAGAAAGGTTGCTACATCGGCCAGGAGCTAACTGCTCGTGTTCACCATACCGGTGAGTAATCAAATTCTATATAATTATATAGTATTATTGAACTTGTCGTTGTCGAACATTATGGAGTTCATTTGTAGTTAAGTGATCCATCCATGAGAGGTCATTTCATCATATTTCTGGACCATGTGAATTTGAAAGGGACGAAATTAGGTTGATATCACTGGTATAGCTTTTCCAACTTCATTATAACAATAACTTTTTAGCCACACTTTCAGTGTGTTTTTTTTAATTTTTTTAATTGAATAGAATAGAATAATTAACTTGTTTGCCACTTTTGGTTCCAGGAGTGGTCAGAAAACGAATTATGCCCCTTGAACTGAGTGAAGAGTTTTCCAATAACTCCCAACTAAACGAACCTGTTGTCGATTCTGAGAGTGGAAAGATCGTCGGGAAAGTTAGAGGCTTCTATCAGAATCGAGCCCTTGCTCTAATGAGAGTCAATGAAACCCTTACATCTAGAGGTCTTGTTTGGGGTCAACTAAAAGCCCGGGCGATGATACCACCGTGGTGGCCGCCTCTGCAGAAGGAGGCCGCAAAAAGAATTTGATAACAAAATTCTATTGAGCTGAACTAGTCGAATTGTAATCAGATTATTACAGATGATCGTCTCGGAGTAGGTTATGCTCACTGTTATGAGGTTGCATCATGGAGAAGATTTCCTCTTTAGAATTTGAATGAAGTTATTCCCCATACACGATTGTCACTTGAAATTCGCATCCCTAATTCATGCAATTTAATTTTGGACAAATTGCGACTTTTAGTGAATAAACAGTTGATTCTAGAAACTATTAATTTATTTCCATGAAGCAAATAATGAATCTCCATATTAATCTCCGACTATGGGAATCAATGAACAATATCAGGGTGTGTCGGTAGGCGAGGTGCAGAGAATAAGTGCTGAAGCCTACTATTTGATCATTTAAATTTTCTACCTGAGCTCTTACACCTTTTCGAAGGACATGATTCTGCAGGTGAAGGGGTCATCATAAAGTTTTACAACAACCCATCTAGAAATTACAAAGCTCAATGGTTTAACATTTGCAATATTAAGCGGGATTACCTTCTAGTTAATAAATTGAAAAAGTCATTATAACTAGAAGGTAAGTTCAATTAATGATGAAAATCATAATTTAAACCAATCAGCTTTGTAATTTCGAGATGGGCTGTTGTAAGACATTGTAGTGACCCCTTTACCTACAGAATTATATCTCCTGAAGAGGCTTTGAGAGGCGAAAGCGCTCAGGTAGAAAAATATAAATGATAAGCTGGAGAGAAGGTCTCACTTATCTGTACACCTCGCCTACCGATAGATCCGTATGGACAAGAAAGTGACTACTTTCAATGAATATCAGGGTGAATCAAAACAAAAAAAATATTCCTCAGTATTTTATTCAACGTTACCTTCGGTCTCACTTCTCATGCAATGTCTACTTCTTCCTCGAATACTAAAACGTACTGTTACACAGGATTTTTATACGACATTTACAGAATTTAATTCCCTAAAGGAAATAATCGCAATTTCACAAATTGCCTTCCATCTCGTTGACATCTCCGTTCAAACAAATTGAATAAAGTTCTTCTGAAAGCGCAGTATTATGGAATATACGGGGTTGCGTTTGAGAAGATACAATGGGAATCTACGACCGCGCTGTCATTGCAGGCTAACGTCTATGAGGTTACAATTTCATTAGTTGATAAAATCACAAGTTCGAAAATGTCTAAATGCTATGCACTTGTACAAAATACCGGTAGCACGTTTGAAATCCCAGCAATTAAATGCTCCATTAAAATTAAAGAAACAACAACTTTACAAACTTTCACAGACAACTTCCGTTCACAACTGGAAGAGCTTGGCTAACATAAATGCAACACGGGTGATGAAAACCGACGTTACATAAAGAAAAATTACAAGCTAATTGGAAGTCACACAATGCAATTGGCAGCGAATTGAATGCAAAGAAACTTTCAAGCAAAGCGAAGTTCTTGGGAATCACACCACAAATGAATTTTGAGTTCGAAAAGGATTCTTATAAATGTACATTTTATAGGTTTTGTAATACCTAACATTTTATTGCGATTAGAGAGCGTAAAACAAAGGGCTAATTTCACTGTTCCAATGCTTGTGAACTTAGTTTCAATTTTTATCGTGACGAAAAACGGCATGGAACCGACATAATGAATGAATAGGATACATGACGGTTTCTTTCACTTGACAACCACACACAACCAAGATAACGAACGATCGTCTATCGATTGTACAGATGTTATCGTCTGTTGACCAACAGTTAAAGAACAATGGCTCGCTTTGTAAATTATAAACGATCTAATTAGGTTTTCTGGTTGATGAGGTCGATCGTTTTTCACTCAAATATTTCATTCGCATACAATTCTCACGCAAGCCACTAATGTTCTGATATTTCAGCACCATATTGACTATTGAAGTTAAAATGAAAAAGACAATTGATACAATAGAAACTGAAGGTGGCGGCAAAGAAAATTCAAAACTAACCGATCAGACAACATGGCCAACTCGTTTCTTATAATATTTACACGTACAAATTTGAGAATAATGTATTCTACTATCAACATAGGGAATCCCTATTACTGCGATTGAAATGTGTCTTCAGCTACTGCTACTGTTGCCAAAAACTGCAAATCGAAATCAATTGATTTTGGGATAAAATACGCTCAGAGGGATGCAAATAGAAAATTCTATTCTCATAAATTTTGGCCAAATTGTTCTCATTGGAAGTAAATAAAAATGTAGTTATTTTCAAGTTCAACCTGTTAATTCAGAAGAACGAACGATTAACCGAACTACTTGATCTTGCATAATGAACGCCAAGAAGAAATATAACAGCCAACCGACACACACCCAGCCAATCATAAAACAGGACAACATGAATTGTTTTACTCTGCCCGTATTTGAAATTGCAAAACATACGCACTGTGGGAATAATATCAGCCATTTCTCTTCAGTATTCTTGATAAAGCACAATGAAAGACAAAGCTTGAACGTCTTCAACTGTAAAAGATAATTTCCGCCTCCCTCAGAGCGTCATATATTCGAAAAAATGGGTTTAAAAAACTTAAAAAGGTACGTTGGATAAATAACAATGAGGAAAACTACTTTCAACAACCATTAATCGGGTGAAATTCTAAAACGTTGTATAGAACGAGCAGAAGCTGATATAGATTAGAATGATTGCGTTAGCTCGCACAGAGTCGAAATGAACAATGAAAGAATTGCAGATTCTGCACACAGCATTACCAACCAATCAGTAAAATCCGTCTCGAATCGCATTGATAAAATCTTCCTCGTCAACTACAAACTTCGAGTGAAATATAATGGGTTGGTCACGCTGTACGAATTGAGCAAAATAAATCGTGAGACTGTTTAAATTCAACTCGTCCTTATTGCTTTTCCAATTGAAAAAAATAGCACTTGATTTGTTGATTGTTGATCCCTCCAGGAGTATAAGTTCAGAGTAGGATTCAAGGCGTTGAAAGGAGAAACAAGATATTAATATTCTTCGACAAACAATAAATTCGGTGAGTTAAAATCAATTCAAGTAATTTAGCCCAAACAAACCTTTCTAGTTCCTATGAAAATTCAGTATCAGCGATATAAGTATTGTATTGATAATTGGGAAGAAGACATTTTTAAGAAATCAACACAATAGGTTAGCTTTAACCTAACAGCAGGTTGAACCTGGTTGAAATTGGTAATCCCAAGCCAAAACATAGGTTATCTAATTACAGAGCGTGAATACGATTGAAAAAGACAAGCTTTCCCTAATCTCATTATGAACTTTTACTCCTGGTATTTTCACTGGAAAAATTACAAGTTACAACTACATAGTATTGATATCAGTTTTGAAAATTCATAAAACTAATTGTTATTCCTCTACTGCCAGGAAGAGAGTTATGTGGATGATGAGCTAAATACTAGGTATTAATTTGCTCGTTAATGCCGATATTGATAATTATGCTGGAACAACCAAAATAGATAGCCGGAGGAAACACTGCCATTGGCTGCTGGACGTCAGATCGCAAATGCAAAATCCAAAACAAAAAATGAGCCTAAACACTGAGCAATAAGGGTAAAAATTTAAGTGGCAATTATGATCTACAAGATTCGAAAGTACAGTCTCTATCGCGATAGTACTTCCTGAAACAATTGTATATTGTCAATTGTATTGGGTTAGGTACTAATTTTGTAATCTCTTAATTCTATGATATTGTTTTTATTTTTCCGCCGTTAATTTAGACGCTAATAATACTTGGAATTGGCATCAATTCAAGGGCTAAGCACCTTTCTAATTTAAACAAAATAATTTGTTTCCGGAAGCCGTAAAAAAGGTGGATTGTTGAGGATTTCATGGACTAACTTAGGAAGAGCGGTTGGTAAAATGTTTGGGATTGAAACGGCTCTGTATTCGTTAGTAAGGAAACGTACAAAACAAGACCCACGCGCCTTTGTGACAACACAACTCGACAAGAGTTGCAAACATAGCCAAACTGGGGGTATCGCAGTATAAACCAACTAATAAATACAAGATAAAATCTAAACTGTCATGCGTTATGCACCTAACTAATTAGGTACTCGTATTGATTGCAAATTACAAACAAAACCATACAGTAGATTCACTAACTAGCACGGTGAAATTTGCCTTAAAGGCTTCCAATCACTCATCGATTATAAAATTACAACAAAAAATAAAACAATAATTGAAATATTCAACGGATTAAGCTAAGGTCTTAAATAGGGGACAGATCACAGCAGTATAACAGAGGAGGTCACAGATCCTAGCATTACAGTTACCACGGCGACGCGATTGTGCTAACTGTTATTGTGCTGGCTGTATTGGTCTGCGGAGAGCGACGATGACGCTACATCGTACCATTTGTTCCTTCCCAAATCAGGCCCACTGCTCTCGATGAGCCGCGATAGCCTTTCAAGAGTCTGCCGAACCTGCAAGTCAAAATTCATGGTAGTTTGTTGGACAAATTTTCCAACGAGTGAAGTGGTTGCAAGAATTGCGGCTGAGAATTTTGCCATAGGTTTTTTATGGTAAAAAAAATAATGGAAGCAGAAAATAGCGAGAGGAAGGATATCTCTACCTTTGAAATGTGTTCCAAGTTGTTGTTAATAAAGGCTTGAACTTCGCTCGCAGACCTGAAAGTAAACGGAAGTCGGTGAAAAAATTGCACAACGTCCAATTCTAAAGACACAGTAAAATTACTATTTTCTATAGTCAATACCCCACTGGACAATGATACTCAAACAAAATAAATCACAATACAGAATTTTTAGCATAATTTAAAATCCCCTTTCCCTAATTATACCTCAAAGAGTTGTATTTTGCACAATTTTAATCAATCTTTTGTTTACCTTCCGTTGAAATTAATATCCTCAGACATGCCTTGCTGTAACCGTGATATCCGGAACAGGAGAATGGCGGCGGATGCGAAAAGTATAACTAGGAGTAACGTAGATAACACTAATAATAACGTAGGCCTTGGAATTGAGCTAAGGAAGTGGTAGAACTGAGTATAGCTCTCCTTGGACGAAGGAATGGAAGGCGTCTGGGAAAACATGTCATGGTAAGACTTGACTTCAACGGCTGCAACATAGCCAAGAAAACTGGAGGTTAATAAAAACGCCAAATACACTCATGGATGATAGACCAATCAATAGGCAGTAAAATAAAGCAGGTGAGCGAAAATATGGCACTGAAACCTGCACTTGATCATGGCAGAAAAGTTCTCAAAAACTAATTGAGATGAGACAGTTAGTAAGCAGCGAAATGTACCTATTTTGTGTTTAGCACCTTTCGACGATGTATCCATCGAGGTGTTAGTGACTTTCGACTCCAAATTCGACTCGCTCCCCGACAGACTGGACTCTTCATCAATGAGCCCTGTGACCGGTATTTGAGAGCATCCGTCAAGCTCTTCTTTGGAAGTATCATCCCCACCCTGAAACAAAGAAGGCTCTGTAGTGAGAAAAGAAAGAGACGAAAAATATCAAACTTGGATAAGATGATCCTCGAGGGATTAATGAATGAAAAAACCGTTAAAAGTTTCATCCAGTAAGTTCAATCAAATAAACCAGTGGTGATCATCACCAGTTTTACTCATAGATCACACAGCACTTCCATGTTTGAGTCGGTAACAGTTATAAACAATTATTAAATCAGGAAACTAATACAAAGGCCGCAACCGTAGTAAACTACATTGTTATTGAAAAAGCAGCCAGAACTCGATAACAGAAAAACACACGAATCAGCACATTCTAAACACAAACAATATTCGGATAACGCGGAAGCACAGAGTGTGATCCTAACGTTAAAAATCAATCGTCATTCACCCACCTGGAAAACATTTCAAAACCTAAAACATTCAAATATATTGACTTTGACTTTCACGGACTGTTAACTTTTCTAAATAGGAAAAATAAGCTGATAGCATAGATGACACAAATGATAAAAAGCAGGCATCATTCAATCACCCTCCCAAATCTTTTAAACGTTCAAATATAAATAGTGATTTTTCGGCCGGGCCGGAAAAAATTATAAAACAAATGTTCTTTTCCCCTTTTTCAGGGCTTAGAAACTGGTAAAAACTGCAATCCAATCGATCATCCATCTTGATTAAAAACACGAAATAGTGAGAAAAAAAGCTCATAACGTGGAAGTCTGTGAGCCAGTAGATAAAAAAACAAAGGGTCATCTGCTGCTGTAAACGAACATTTCGAGACCTCAAACGTTAGAAAATAATGACTCCTATAGCCTGTAAAAATTGAAACAGAAAAAACGTTGAACGGTTATTTCTCGGAAATCCTGTTTCCAAAATTCGGATATAGCTCATTTGGCACACTGGGAGAACATTTCCTGAAAATGCCATCGAGTGTCAGTCGTTTTATGGAAGATATTATGGAGATTTTGGTAATTTTTTTACAACAAACAGACTCCAGACACTTTCTTTGAAATTGTTCATTTGCTCTTTTTTTTTGGTGAGGAGTATTTATCTTCATGTTATTTCTGTAATAAACCTTTTTTTTCTTCTTCTTCAGACGGACACTTGTTAAGAAACTGTTTCTGAGTACAGTACTATGAAAATTTCTTCCGAACTCACCCAAGTGCCGAATTCGACTTTTCGGACGATCGCATCCATTTACTAAGTAAACACGGAAGTATAAATATGTATATGTTATCTATTTGAGCTATTTGTCAACAAATCCGAGTTGTAATTTGAGACTACATGATCGTAGGTCTTTTTCCTGAGCTATGTCTGAGATCTAATATGCAATAAAACCTCGTTTGAATTGTATAGGTAACGAACATGCTTTATCTGGCAGCTCTTCCAGTAAGTACATTTGCTTGGTTTTCATTCTTCTAGCGCTAAACAACAGTAGAAAACCAAGAACACCGCTATTTTATTATCGGGTTACCTCAATTTTGGGTGGAATCGCATGCGCTGGGGTGGCGGCAACAGCTGCGTTCCATACTTGGACCATCAGCTTGTAAGTGGAGTCCCGCGACAGCAGAGATCCGAATACATGCTTCTCGATTTCCGTAGTTATCCCGACTGCATTAGGTATAATGTAAGCTGTTTTTTCTTTCGTTACTTTCAGAACGGTTGACGTCGGAATGAGAAGCTAAGACAAGTGAAATTTAAAAATAAAGTGAGAGCATGGTGAGAACAAAGAGATACAATTCCAAGATAAAAAAGAAATAATAAAAAATGAATGAAATTAAGATGAGAGTTATTTTGGTCGTTGAGGAAAAACCATCGAGTAACTGGAATTTAAAAAAATTTCCTTTCCATCAGCATAAAAATGAGGAGGATTTTTTTATCAGCAAAAAATAAAAACTACGAGTAGAATTCGGAATTTCCGCTTACCTTTGTTACGTAACCGAATACATTGGAATAAAATGCGAAGTAATTGCGAGTAATGTACAGGTGTCCTTGGAGCAGAATGTCCGCGACTAAAGCACACGAATAATCTGCAACAATAAGAACAAAAAAAAACCATACACCGTGAGTATTGGATAAATATAACTTCAACAATAGCGAGCTATGAATTTGCTTTTGATTCGCTTTACGAACAGGAATCAACTCTTCAGGGCTCTCACCTGAGTAGTTAATCCGATAATAGTTGATAAAAATTCGCAGGTGGAACTAACAACTTTACAACACTTTAACGGATACTGGCGAATTTTTCCCCCTTAGACCCCCCAAAAATACCCTTAAAACTGAGGTAGCGATTTCGTTAAAGAATTGAGCCATTTTCAAATCAAGATTGATTTTTGGTGAAAATTCAAGAGTATAGGCTATGTATTACAGTTTCCTCAGAAAAGTGTTGACGGCGTACGGACAGAATTTTTACTCTCCTACAGCCAATACTCGCTGCTATGCATTAATTTAATGATTGAGTTCTCTTTGATCGACGTTTCCTCTGTCAAAGCGCCCTATTACCATACTGTGGAAAGCGGAATGTTTGTTTACCCTAGAGTGATTTGATGTATTATGAATGGTAATGTCAGGCAATAAGATCCCCCTTGTCACAATTTAGTAAAAATAGATAATTTTTTTATTATCTCACAATAGTACAAACGATTAGTCTTCTATGTTATTTATTTATTCCTTTGGTCCATTCTTTGTGAAACACTGTGAATTTATTCGAGGCTTTCAGCAGTGAATATAGAGAAAACGCATATTATATCATATATTTATATATATATATATATCACACGATATATATTTATAGTTACCTATACTACGGTGAGATAGAATAAGCGAACAGATTGGCGCGATCGCGTGCTAACGTAGAGCGATAAAATCGGCTCAGCGAAGTTCAATTTTGATGCGATATTACTTCATCATCTCTTATCTATTTCTATCCTACCCAGTAACAATTATATGGAGCGAAAAATGACTCGCCGAACTCGAAAAAATAATGCGACACGGAAACTTCAGGGTTTCTTGTCAACTATGTGAAGTGAAGTTCATGATAAAATCAACCTCACCGAAAAATTAGCGCATACCCGATTGAATTTTAAAATATTTCACGCAATATTGCGAATTCAGTGCGAATTGAAAAAAAATCGTAATACTTACAATTGAGAACCTTTTCGTCAGGCGGAACAGTCTTGAAGTGTCTGTGGAATTTCTTTTGGCGGGCTTTGCTGCTTCCAGGCGTTGAAATCAGAATTTCAGCCGCGGCCGCAGCCGCAGAGGCGCACTGTTGGGCGGTCATGCAGCTCAGCTGTTCCGTCCCCGTACGGCCTCCAGGCACCATCTCTACCCTGTAGCATTAAAAATCGTCTAACTGAATAATTCTTTACTTGATCAATCTCGAAACCGCACTAGACCGAAAACATCGGCTGCAAATGATTGGGAAACTAAACACTGTAAGAAAAATTGTTACAGAAGGTTAAATTTTCAGTTTTGTAATTGTCGGGCCAAATGCGACGAAATGAAACGAAGAGATAATTCAATTTGAGAAAAAGGCTTGTTCGAAAAAAATTCAATGAATACCATGCCCCGAACTTAATTATGTGCTCGTCGAGTTTTGAGCTATTTTTCATAAGCTTTAACTCGCACGTTTTCGAAATTAGGGAAAATGTTTGGCAATATTATTTAGGCGTTATGTGACCTTAAGGATAAGAATCGATCGTAATTCACTCGCCAAAGAAACCATATATCATGACCTCTTCAACGTTCAATTAGTCGAATAATGGTATGGTAGTCGAATAGTGGTATCCTTGCCATGAAGATCAGGCGTAATTCACTCGCCATTACTAACAATTAAAACCTCTAGAGCGAAATATAATGATTTTTGCGGCCTGTAAAAATCTCAACGGCAAACGGTGGAAGTACTGTGTTTGATCCAAACCATGAAAAACAAGTTTTGTGAACGTGGTCAAAGTTGGCATATTTACAGCAAAGAGACCCGAAAAACACAATGGCGCTCGAATAAAATGACTTAAAATTGGTTTTACAATGAAGTACTGCGTGAAAAAGCTCATAACGTGGAGGTACGGTGTGTGATCCAATATACAAAAAATCTAGCGTCATCTGGTCGCCATAACGAACATTTCAAGACCTCAAACGTAGACAAATATTTACTCTTATAGCCTGTAAAATCGAAACAGTAAAACTTCGAACCGTCATATCTCAAATGTACAGTTTGTTATCCGAAATTCAATAAAAGCTAATTTCTCTCATTCACTAGGAGAACATTTCCTGGAAATTGAATTGAGTTTTACTCATTTTTCAGGGAGATATGGCGATTTATACTTTTTGACTTCAGACAGACGGACACACCGACACTTGATCAGAAAATGATTCTCAGTACCTATAGTAATTTGAAAATTTCTTCTAACAGAACCTCCGTTCCAAATTCGACTTTTCAGACAATCGCAATACTTCCATTTACTAATGTAAACATGGAAGTAAAAATAATTTTTTGAGGGAGGAACAACATGGTGGGGGGGATTTTATAGTGAGCAATAATTAAAATGGCTTATTATTGAATAATAAACCAAAATCAGTGCAGCCGAACAACGTTGATTGTTTAGCTTATTAAAATAATTGATGCCTCGAGCGGAACAAGATTCGATAAGGTCAAACTGAATTTGTAGGTGGAAGCGTGGACTGAGAAACAAATCAATACAAACGATAAATGGATTACAATGGTGTCACCTCGTAATTCTATCTACCACGTCATCCTCGCATCCCTATACACAGGCTAGATTGAAACTATGCTCTACAACAAAGTCGACAGTGTACTAGCAAAGTAAGAAACATCAAGATGAAAATATTAATTAGATTTGAGAGAGATCGAAGAGCAATGAACTAGCATCATAGGTAATTATGTTTTTTTTTTTTTTTAATTTAGAGATCTTCAAGTTGAAATATTACAACTTCTACAAATTTTTAGTAGTACGTACCTTTATGTGATATTTCTAGAAAATGCTATTATTTTTCACAAGAATTTTTAAAACGGACATATTTGGCTTGTATTTTTTTACTTTTTAGCATTTGCGGTTTTTTCAAACTTACTTATAGTAAATTTCTAGAAAACTCAATTACTATTAAATTTTTAGTAACAAACAGATTTTAGATTTTTTTCTTTATTGGCTTTCTAACATTTGAAGTTTTTTTTAAATTTATTTTTTTATTTTTTAAATCAAGGACAAAAAGTGATTTTTTCAGACACAAGCCACTGGGTTCTAGGAAATTTAATTTAGAAACAGTTCATAAATCCGAAAAAGAGCACACTTCAATTTATCCCGTCCATCAAAATCCAAAGGCAGCAAGAAAGGGGACTTCCGAACCCAATAAATAAATTTTCCCCGATAGCTCACTTACATTGGGCAATATCTCGTGATTATCATGTCCGTGCGCAATAAGGAAGCAGAAGGGACGTCACGGTGTAGCAAATGACCGAACCGTACTGGTAAACTGAACGGATTAACGGGAATAGGGTTATGAGTCTTGGCAGCGGTTCACTATTCAAAAATAATCCAACGCTGGTTGGGACGAATGAAACGATTTTTCCCCTTCCAAGACGACGGATGAGTTGACTGAATTTCCTGTGAATCGTAGCAAGTTCGCGTCATCGGATGAAAAGGTTCGCCGAGGGAAATTTGATTCGACTGAAAATAATATTCGTCGAAAAGGGGCGCATTCGAGTTTTTTCGTTTACACTAGCGAGCAGTGAACGAATTTTCACACACGAGTCTGAGGAAAATATTAGACTGAAATATCGGTTAAGAGGAAATGACGATTTCTTCGACATCTAATCTATTGGTATTTATCTGTTCTTGGAAGATGATTTTGGTATCGTTTTCAACAGGTAAGAAAAAAACATCGCCGCCGAAAAGCCTGGCTCATACGACTTTTTGACAACTTTCAAATTTCTGCATACTTTTCTCAAGATCCCTGGTAATACTCAATCACATTATTCCTATCCTTATCACCTTGATTATATCATAGATTTCTGCGATGAGTGAGATCGTTCAATCGAGCTTCACGGTTCGGTGTAATTTTCTCGAAGGGCGTCCGCACCTCTTTCAAAAACGGGCAGAATTAAGCGTACATTTTTCAACATTCTGTACGAGTGAGTAAACAGATAGGTGTACTAAGAGTCAATATTAGATATGAGAATTTCAGAAAGTGAAACGATTGTTTGCCGGCGTTAATGGCCATCTGGTAAGATAAAACAGCACTCCCTAGCAATGAGATAATCATGACTAACCTTTTTCTCGCAAGACTTAAACAATAACCAACTTATCGCTATCTAGAACCACGAATAAATTGTATAAATAATTTGCAGAACAAAATTATCGGAATAGTTCCCATTGAGAATGAAGCGGAGGAAGAATAATCTGTCTAAAGAATCGTCAATAATTTAAACAGTTCGTGTCCTAAATCCTCCAAGACACAGTAATCCACTTTCCGAGAGTCAAGGCCGGGAAAGTTCATTTCGCATACTTGTTTCCCGTTTTCAGGCACTAAATATAAACAACTATAGCCACCGGTGGTGTTTCGGATTGTAAGTGTTTTTTTTCCAACTTCCTTTCAATATAAGAGCTTTTCTTAGCCAAGCACATTGCCAAATCGGCCAAGGCTAGGTCCAGGCTAACCTAGCGCGTTAATAGTGACATTAAAATGAAGAATCAATTCATTCTGAGTGTAAGAATCAACCAAAAGCTCAACAACAAATAATTACATTAACGTTTCACTTCATAAATATTAGTATCCGCTCAAATAGGAGCTTGAAAATATAAAAATAATCATTTAAAAAGTTTTTTCGTCGATACATAAAAGCCGTCAATACTCTTCAGAGAAAACTTAGCGCAAATGTCGGAAGTTTATTAGGTCACATAGAGAAAATGTAAAAACCAAGATTGCAGAAAAATTTACAGAACCCTTCAACGGGGTAAAACGAACTTTTTTCTTCTGAAAATAACGATGAAACATGGTCATTGTAACAAAAATGTAAACATATCTTAAGACACGTGTAAAAGAAACACCGACTATGAAAAATAATATTTTCAGAGGAATTAAAAAAAAACATAATGAATAAATATTCACCGATCTTGAAACGATTTGATCACTTGACCAATCAAAGTCCTCATAGCTATGACGTCTTCAATCATTTTCAGGCAAATAAAAACGCGTAGGCAAACCGCGAAATGAAATTCGTCGAGAAAAATCCGAAGAACTGCCACCAACGTTTCAACTACGGCACTTCAACTGACAAACGGCTTCTTATATCTAGCGGTTGCTCGAGTATTTTTGACGGAAAACCAGATTTCATTAGAGCGATAAGCGAATTGCACACAATTCTAAATATTACGAGGTCGTGAGGTATTTTGGGAAATAATAGTAAATGATGATATTTCGCTGAAAATAAAGGATTGCGATAACGGCTAGAATAAGGGACATCTCTGAGCAAGAATATATTTATTTATTCTTTTTTTTTTAATGGCATCACCTTGACATCACAATAGTGCAAGAGATATAACCGGTTTGAAACGGGAAATTATTGTGGAGTAGAAAATAATTTTTTTCTTTTCCTTGTCGTCGCATTTCTTGATGTCCGGGGGTTGTGAGGAGGAGAAAAACCAACGAATTATTGTGAGGGGGAGAAGAAATGATTTTTTAAATTCTAATAGTAGTACTTTTTTCGCTGTAATAATCATATATAAACCGAGCAGCAGCGATTTCAATTAGCATTTTCTTCAATAATCGTTATTTCAGTTTTTTTTAGGAACATTGCGGTTGTTCAATTTTTAACGACGTTTTTGTGGAAGTCATAGCCAAAGTTAGGGTTCTTCTTTTCTGATGATTAAGCCTTTGTTGGATTAAAAATTCCAACAGAAGTAGGGAAATCAATCGTTTAGTTAGACGAACCGCCAACGAATAGATGATAACAGCATCAAACCTATTCGCGTGACACATGGAGTCCTTGACACACAAAGCGACCTCAATGATTGACGTCTAGTATGCATAAAGGCTACAGTTGATCAAATTACGGCACTAAAAATTGTAACAATAGACAACGATTTGTCACATCAATCGAATCTGAAATGCTCCATCGAATATTCCAACTATTAGCACGCTAACCGAGGCTACTCTTCGTTGAGCAGGCTATAAATAAAGCTGAGAGCTCGAAACCCCTCAGGAGTGCAGAATCAATCGACACTTAGAGACGTTCGATGGAAGATACTCAGATTTCAAAAGACTACTAGAATATCAATTTATTAATTAGGGCTGAGGGAATTATTTTTCGACTGAACGCTGTTCTATTTTCATTTTATTTATCTTCTCGACTGCTTTTCGAAATTAATTAGGACGGAGGCGGGGTGAATAGAGTGTTTTGAATTATACCGGAATGCGTTGGAAAAAAACGGCCGTTTGCTTCATCGAAATAAAAATAGGAGCGAAATAGAACCAAGAGCCATAATTATATTGTTTTCTGAATAAAATTAAGTTGAGCGTGGGAGAAGCGTCAACGACGGGTTAATGAAGAGCGCTAATTCTAGCCATGTTCGAGCAGTGAAAGCCTAGCAAAACAACGTTAATTGCTAGCTCAACGAACTGAATATTGCGATTCACCATTAAATGTTCACCCTATCATAAAAAAAAACTAATAGAAAAATTAAACTGGAAATTGCAATTTGAAAACTGGAAATTTGAACAAGGCGTTTTATGATTCCACTGGTGCTTATTACGGGTTCTAAAAATTCTCGAGCTACGCCAAATTTCAATTAGAGGTCCCATTGTCCCATTGCAGCACCATAACTAGTCTCAGTTGAGACAGGCAACCTTTTTTAGCCAAAATTCCATCTAACAACAGATTGGACAACTCCGTCACTAGTCATTTCAATTATTTTATTTTCCTTAATTTTAAAATTTAATTATTACTTGAGACAATTTCCCTTAAGAGTATTAGACGACCATTCCTACGAGTATAGAACGATTTTTATAGCTCCAAAAATTCTCGAGTCACGCCACATTTAGGAAAATCCCAAAAATTCTTCACGAAAGTTGCAACTCGAGAACTATTTTCAAGTTATCGACCCCGAGATGGTCCCCCATTCGATTCAGCGTCCGAAAATCTATAGAAATTGAGGTAGCGATTTGGTAAAAAAATTGAGCAATGGCAGATCGAAATTGATTTTGGTGAAAATTTCAAGAATTTAGCTATTATAGTCTCGCCAGAAAAGAGTTGATGGCGCACGGCGGACAGACAGATTTTTTTTTTATTGGATATTCGGATTCTACATGACCTGAAGCAGAGAACATCAAATTTTGAGGGGTTCGAAATTATTTTTTTTGGCCGATTACAACGATCTATCATTGAATATAAGCTAAAACGTATTCCAACTGCTAAATTATAGGTAATATCTCTTTATCTTACAGAGCATGATTATCTAATCAACGATTGGAACAAATTAATAGTACTGGCGGTAACGCAGTAAGTTTTAGCTGTAACGTAGTAATATTCTACGTAGAATTATACTGATATTCTAACGTAGTAAGCGAATATTTCGAGCTAACTAGTTTATCGCTACTCGACCTACACTTGACATCTATATGGCTTCCATATATTTTCTTTGGGCACAGGAGCACACCTGGACGAGCCTCCGGTCGACAAAGAAGCCAGCTCATCATCCAGGTCCACAAGTTACGTAACGAGATATAAAATACAATATAATTTTTGTGAGCCTCCTCGCGTCAGTCAAATTAGGTAAAAACCGAGAGTAATCGGATTACTACTGCCAACAACGGAAAATAAGATCTCGACCCCAAATTCAAAGGTGTAAGCGTAAATTAGATTCTGTCTTGAAATTTAATTGATTCGAAACTAACGTAGAAAAGGTATTTATGAAAGGTGGAAGACTAACAGCACGATTGAGCAAAAACTCTCAAACGAGGTCAAATATCAGAAAGAGAATCTAAGTTTTGTCAAAGAATTATTACTTTCGATTTTGAATGAATATTTTCTTGTCCATGTGTTTTAAGGGGGAGGAAAAAAAGGCAACTCATTCTCTGATTCTTTATTTGCTGACCGAGCACTTTCGCCCGTTCGGGCATACTCAGGGTGACGTGCGTTGAAGTGCTCGGCAAGCAAATGAAAAATCGGAGAATGAGTCGCCTCGTTATTCTCCTCCTCACACCCCCTGGACAGAAAAAACTTTGAACACTTATATTATCTCGGAAAGAATGTGTGTTACCCTAAATCCGGAGACGGACAGTTACTGGTACAACATTCTCAGAAAATTTCATCGAGTTTAAAACATTTTTCACGGGCACACGCCGGTTAATGTCCTCTATTGACCACTGACACTTGTTCAGAAAGTGTTTCTGAATCTTCCTAATTCACCTCCGTTCCGAATTCGACTTTTCGGACGATCGCAATACTTCCATTTATTACGTTAACATGGAAGTAAAAACAAAGACTTCCCTATCGCATAAATACGGCAGAGTGAACAAACCTAATAGATCATTTCGCTTCACCGACTATAATTTTCACTCCTCAACCCTAGACACTCTCGCTCGTTGAAGTTTAAGTCAGGTGGATGGATCAACCTTGCTAACAATGTTTACACATGCGCAAAATTTTAATTTCTCAGCTGACCGGGCTAAGGTATACGGGAAACCTCTGAACGATCCATAACAGAGTTTTAACCTAATTTTTTATTTCAAATAATTTTCCATTAGGTGGGAAAGCAACAGAGACACGTTTTTAATATTTTAAAAAATTTCAAATTAACTTGTTATTAAATTTTTTAGATGTTTTTATTATTTTACCTGTGCTTGACGTGTGCCGACGGTGGCGAGTTTTGCGAGGTTGAAGAAAACTCATCGTCATCCCGCAATGGTGCGCTTAGCAGGCTGAAACAAAAACATCTAATTAACACGCAGGAAATGCAGTGGAGGTAATTGGAAAATACGCAAGATTCGAAGATTTAAATAAGTGGAAAATCGAACCGATTGTACAGCGTGTTGAAAAATTAGTACATGTGCTAAGACAAACAGTAAAAACACATATGAGCTCAAAATCGAAGAAGCGACAGGCAAGTCGTACACATTTGTATGCAATAGAGCATTATTTTGGAAATAAAGTAGACCGTAGTGGCAAATAATTCGATGATTAGATAAATCCAAGACGGTATTTTCCAACCAATTAGAACATGCGTCGTAAACTCGACCGTTTCATTGAAACCGCAGATAAATCGGTCGACTCGGATTCGTAATATAGTCGCGAAATCGACCAGGCTGACGACCCTAGGCATCATCATCCTGGATATATTTAAGGAGACGATAAGATAAGTAGGATAACCTAACACGTGCAAGATAAATTGCTCTATTTCGCGCTATAACGAACTATAACGAAATACGCACATTAAGTCGATTAAAATAAATACATTCCACATTCGATCTGCGATCAATGGGAGCAAAAATTATCATAAAAACGCTGCAAATGATTGAACAGTGGTTTATTATTCCTTCGCTTCAATATTGATTTATGAAGACTATCCATTTGTGATAGTAACTATTCCGAACATTAGTGAATGTTCTCACCAAAAAACAGATGGTAACTATAGAGGAAAAATCCGTAGCAACTATTGTAATTTTAATCAATTTTATTTTTCTTAATTTCCTAATTAAAAGCTAAATTTTTTGCCTTACCCTACAGCTGGAGAGAGTGTTTGACGACCATTCCAATGAGTATAGAACGATTTTTATAGCTCCAAGAACTCTCGAGTTATACCCTCATGTCAAATTTCTAAAAATCTTCCAAATTCGGCACAAAAGCTGCGATAACTCGAGAACCATAAATGCTATCGACCCGGCAATGGTCTCATTCGATTCAGCGTCCAAAAATCTATATAATTTGATACCACGTACACATTTTTCTGAAAAACCGTGGAAAATATGAATTTTCTCCCCCTCGAAACCCCCCAAAAATACCCTTGAAATTGAGCTAGCAAGTTGGTTCAAGAACTGTGCCGTCGTAGGACCGAGATTGATTTTTGGTGAAAATTTCAAGAATTTCGCTATTATGGTTTGGCCGGAAAACTGCTAACGGCGTACGGCGTACGGCGTACGGCGGACAGACAGAATTTTTTTTATTGGATATTCGGATTCTACATGCCTTGAAACGTAAAACATCAAATTTTGAGGGGGGGTTATAAATTTTTTTTTCTTGGGCGATTACAATGGTTTATTATTGAATAATAAACCAAAAAGACCGAACGGTTTCAAAAACAAATCATAATAATAAATTAAAAATAATAAAATGGAAATAAAAAAATAGAATTTTAATTTTAATGAACTACAAAATTTTTTCGAATATTGATCGACATTCGTGGGATGATGACAAAAAACGAAATCGAAGGCATTTGAACTTTGGTCGTATTATCAAACAGAAGAATATTCACAATAGATTTGACTACGTTTTTCGAATCAATAGTCTTTTATAACGTCGTTATAAAATAATTAACATAGGTATACCGCCTATTAAAAAAATAAATAAACAAATGCATGGAGAGCGAGACACTGAAATTCTAACCACATATAAACCACCTACCTGTTACAATGTACCGAAACTGTTGACATACCCTGATTGCATCACATTTCATTTTCAGATAGCCTTAAGAAGGTTGAAAACGCTGCAAACAATTCTGCAGTGGTTTATAATTCCTTTGCTTCGATTAACATTTAAGAAGACCATGCATTCCGTTAGTAACTTATACCGAACATTAGTGAACGTTTCTGCCAAAGAGCAGATCTGTAGTTTCAATTATTTTTCTTTTTCTTGATAATCTAATTTAAATTATTCGCCAAGCGATGAAGCGTGTTCGCAGAGCATTCCAACGAACGAACGTCCATTAGAACGTTTTTTACAGCTCTAGAAAGTCTTGAAACCATTAAACCTATTGACTCCGCTATGGTCTAATCGATTCAGCATTAAAAAATCTATATAAATTGAACTAACAACCTGTTTTCCGAAAAACCTTCGAGTGTACGAATCTCCCCTTGAGACCCCCCAAGAAACCCCTAAAACATTAGAGAGACTTTTTTTAGGTGGCGCTTAGGCTAAAGAACTGAGCCATTGTCAAATAAAGAATGCTTTTTGGTGGCAATTTCAAGAATTAACATTTATATAGTTGAGTCAGAGAAGTGTTGATGGCGGACGGACTGGACATTTTACTATCATGTTTACATAGTAAATGGAAGTATTGTGATCGTCTGAAAAGTCATAAAACTAAAATGATAAACATGAATTGATAACACATTATGATGGGATATCATCTACAATTGAACTGATCCAGCATGATAAACGAAGACAACAAGGCAAAGGCGTTGAACATCACGCGCGTTGATGTAAAACATCAAATGTTGAGGGGGAGGTTCATATTTTTTTCGTGAGCGATTACAACGTTCTATTATTGAATAATAAAACAAAAGTGAGACTATGAAATTATCCAAAAATTAGATTTTCTATTATTACTAATTTCTAATCTATTCTATATTACCTATTCTAATCAATTCTATTATTACTAATTACTAATCTATTATTGTTCTATTATTGAATAATAAAACAAAAGTGAGACTATGAAATTATCCAAAAATTAGATTTCAACGGTTACTAATTGCTGCGTTTAAATATGGTTAGTTATATGGTTGAGGGAATTTATCTTGTGACAAAATGTAAAGCTTTGCTTCCCCCTAATCGGTAGCAATGGGTACCTAGCATTAATCACGAAATGGATAGCTGGGTTAAACGATCCAAACAAAGAATTAGCTATTCGAAGGGTTCATTGCGAGGAGACAGATGGGACACATCCTAGTTATAGATGACCCTCGGCTTCTATTGTATTAACAAGGTTGCTGAAAGCGACACGGGCCTCTATATTCGAAACAGTACAAATGTAGGAGAACACAATTTTTACGCAATATTCGGTTATTAGAATAAAGCAATATTATACGAGTATAATGAAAAGGAACTGATTGGTGACTCCTAAAAGACTCATCGGAAATCCGCAACCAATTGCACCGTTAATTGTTTTTTTTAATTTTCTATTACTCAGGGTTGTCAGATAAGCAAGTACAATTAAACTAGCATCATCCTGTGAACGCCTAGAGAAGGCCAGAAACCGTAGTGATAAACCATTCTTGTTGAGGCATAAGCAATATTATTCGTCAACGATTCGCTCTACTAACGCATTTCAAGTAGGCTACAATGCGATTGCTCCAACAGCGTAATAATACGACCCGCGACGGCAAATGGTTGCAAATAACGCAACACATTACGTGACCGGTACAAGAAAATGAATCGTCTAAAAGTCTAAATGGATCGGGCAAATATCAACACGCGACTTCCCCAAGAAAAGAAATTGCAACCTTGAGCGGAGCATTTTGAAGTGCAATTAATCAATGCGCAAGATTGAATCTGGGGAATCACTGCGGGCAGAAATATTATCAGAATAATTATACAATCAGAATGAAATTATCATTATAAATTATACAAATTATATTATAATTTGCCGAAACGAAACTTGAAAATAGTAGGTATATCCTTACAGAAAATTTGCCATAGTTCTAATTGACGAAAGTTCACTTTCGAGAGTACGATAAAATTTTGCAGGGAAAAATCAATTTCTGATTACAAGAAGATGATGACAACATTAATAAGAACAAGCGTTCAAAATTTTCGAACGTTCGCAACCAATACAATGGCCCTTTTTTCTCAGGTACAAAAAATAACTGCAATAACAACCGCATAAAACATATAGGTGAGCCAATCATGTTGGAAATTACTGATTAGAGATCGATTATAGCTTTCAAGAGGGCGATTAAGCTCATTAAAACGTAAACATTATAAAATGGATAATATAAAATAATATCCGTCATGTGTAACAATAGCAAAAGTAAACAGTAAATTGAGTGCTAGATGAAGCAACCGAAGGTGATTTTACCGGCGGAAGTAAATTGTTACGGAAAATAAAACATCGATTACAGTAATTAACTCCCCATTGACCAACCGTTGTCAATGTCGTGGGGCTTTTATGAAGGAAAACTACATGAAATAGTAACTAGTTCATCAGATATTGATCTGGAGGAGCCTAGACACAACGCTACGGAGAAAAGCCGTGTTTTATCGGCTCGAGAAGGCATTAGTGCCATAACTTTCATCGATATCCGTTCATTCGCGGTTGACCTTTTTATAGTACTGAAAAAATGACCAATAAGAAAAATCAAGATAAGATAAGGCTTTTGACTGCGACACCAAAAAAAAAGAAAAGATTTTCTGTTAATAAAAAATTAAAGATCAAATAAAAACTTGGCGACTCAATGTTATAGTAGATAATCTGAGTCTACGGTTTCCACGATTTTAGAAACTCGACAAGACATTGCCAATTGAACTTGGGCAGGCTAAAATTCGATCTCGCCCTAGGATGCTCTATACAACGGTAAAGAATTATAAAAATAAGAAGAATAAAAGAATTTCTAGACAAACGAGCGGTTTGTTAGGGAGAGATAGGCGTCTGCTGTCTGCCTCGAATGCGTACACAGCCTTTGCGTGCGGCGTCAACGCCCTAACCGCCTTCCTTCCACAACCAAATCCATCAGCATTCCCTCAGGCAGGGGTGATTGAGAATAATTTCGCCGCCCTCGTAGATGAAATCAAAAATCGATTGATCTCAAGTTGATAGACGAGGTTTCACCAGGAAGCAAACCCGATATCGCGGTTTCATTTAATAGACGAGTTCGGAAGTAGTCAAAACAGTTTGTACACGCTCAGAGCACCAAGTATCCTTGCCCCCGGGCTTAGGAAAGAGTGAAAAAATGGAAATCCTTCTTAATCGACCTCAAAAACGATAATTACTAATTAGAAATCAAGATTAAATCTAAATTTCATATCAAAATGAAGGAATTTTTCAATAGTTATTAGCTTTCCTCAACGTATTAAGTACCTATCAAGTTACATTTTTCTTGTTTCAAGATTGAAAGTATTGTCATTGCCGCGAACGCTCAAGAAAATTGCTCCACAAGAACAACCTAATCCACAGGAAATTCTACTAAGAATCTATTGAAAAACTTAAACACATCTGGTTCGTTTTCGGGAAATATCGTTTCCAGAATTCACAAAGATAATAAAGCGTTGAGATTCCTTCGCATATTCAATTTTTCTAGGAACTAACGATCTTCATTTTTAGCTCTCCTATTTTTTTTGGGTTTGAACAGAGAATATTTTGAAAATTCGAGGAATACAAACTTCACAAACAGAACTCAGCTGACGTTATTAAAGTTTTTGCAAGCCACCAACGCCAGACGTAAATCGATCCTCAAAGTACGTGTGACGTCACGCAGCAAATGTTTAAACAATGAACTATTTCCTTTGCTTCAATTATGATTCTAGAGGACCATCCATTTGTAATAGTTCTGAACATTTTTTGTGAACGTTTCCATCTAACAACAGCTTGGTTGTAAGGGAAAACTTCGTAGAAACTCCGGTCATTAACTCTGGTGTGTTATCCTAAATCCGGAGACGGCCAATTTTGTACAATTACTAGTACATCATTCTCTGAAAATTTCATCGAGTTTCATTCCTTGTTCACGGAGATATGACCATTTATGTCATTTTTTTCACCACAGACACCAGTTCAGAAATTGTTTCTGGGTATGGTAATATAAAAATGTCTTCCAAATTCACCTCCGTTCCGAATTCGATTTTTCGGTCGATAGCAATACTTTCATTTACGTAAACATAACAACTCGGTAGAACCAATATTTCTAACGTATACGAACTTGAATGATGGACGGGTTATTACAAAGGAAACGGTAGATAACTGTGAAGAAAAGCAATGCAAATTATAAACGACGGGCGACCATTGATGGAACGATCGATTTTCTCATTCGACGCTCCTTACTCGTGGGCGCTTTTCAAGAGCATAATTAATATGTTTCGGGAGAGGCGAAATGCACACTTTCGCCCTCAGGGCTGTTATGCAATGATGTACTATGTATTTCCGTAATCTATAATTTTCCCATTTGACATTTCATGAAGTTGAAAGAAAAATTTTCTTGGGGCGTACGAAAATTACGTAACGCGAGACATCTATTTTGACCTACCATCCCTGTAATGGACCCCTGCATTACGTAAGCGAATCGAGCAAAAATGTAGAACCTTGTTCGAGAATATTCGGAAATAAATGCTTATTTATTTTACCGAGCATTTTTATTGAAAAACTATTGAATACAAATGATTAAAATTACGATAGTTGCTACGGAGTTCCTCCTCATAGTTACCAATCTGTAGTTAGGCGGAAACGATCACAAAAATGTACAGGATAGTTCCTAACAAAAGTGTATGGCATAGGAATAATGAACCACTGTAAATATTTGCAGCGTGGTTTTTTTAAAATTATTTTTTATTTATTTTAAGGATAAAAATGTATTGCATTAACCTACTTCAATCTATTGTCTAAACACAGTAAAAACTAGGACTATATTTTAGATAATTTCAAATCGAATATTTGATTTTCTAGCTCCACGTTCTAAAATGAAAGAGCCCGGTGTTGATAGCAGAACCGATTTTAGATAGTTAGCACGGCCAAATTGCACATTGCGGCTCGTAACAGTAAAAACTGGTTCCCTTCACTATTTACTCGATTGCAGGTGCAGTTATTCCTTTTGCATGACTGCCGCTTTCATCACGTATACGGTTGAGAGACATTTTGAATCCAGGGAAAAATTCGAAGTGACACCGGTTCAGCTTAAAAAGAATTACGCAACGACTAAAAATTATGTAGGCAGCTAATATCAATTAAAGAAAGCAGGCGAGAAAAATATGTCCTTTATTCAGAGAATTGTCAAGTTGAACGGAATAAATACTTCGCACATATCTAGCGTTTCAAGAAAAGCATTTGAGACAATTTAATGGCATTTGAAAGGGTCGTAATTGTCTGTAGGAGAAGGCTCAAAGGTTCTTGTAGGAGAAAACGTCTTCGGAGCTTTTCATGCTACAATTTTCCCTTACCCAAGAACTGTCCTCATTATCCGAAAAAATCAAGACACTTAAATGACCATTCCGGAAATTTCTCAACTAAATCTGTGGAAATGCGGTTCTCCGTCTACTTTTCCTGCAAAAATGTTTAAATGACCCTTCACCACGTAAGAGTTGGAATTATTTAGTGAGCATACATAGTAACAATTCGTTATACACTTGAAAATCACTGAACCAGAGTCAATTATATTCATGGTAAAAAAAGGCAACGTTAAAACAGTATAAGGGTAAACTTATAGTAAATTGCAAGCGAGTGAAAATCCAAACTTGACGGACCAAGCGAAAAGCTCACCGAGCACGCAGGGCAGTCCCGATAATTCGACACCGCGACGAGTAGATTGAATAATTGATTCACAGGAGCGAAGCATGAACAGCGATGACTGCACTTGAAACTGTATAACGTCAACTCCGGTTCAATCTATAGGAAAGCTGGCCAAGTTGCATAATTTTGATTTTCGACCGAGCCCAGCGGACTATGAAGCAAAACGTCGCCCGAATAATCGGCTTGAACACCGATCGACACAGAAAATTCAATCAACGGTGAAATAATTCGCCTGTCTACTTTTCCCACGAAACAGAATTAAAAATTTCCTCCACCAGAGTTAGAGAAGCAAAATTTGGGTTGGGGCATTAAGCAAGTAGATTGGTTGGAGTACCTTTTCTTTTTGAGAACGCCAAAAAAACGGTATTTCTTCTTTCGTGGTCGAGCGGAAGATGTTGTCGATTCCAAGGCTGGAGGGGGTTTGATCCTGAGAGTCGTGTACTCCTGGACGAAACACACGAGCTCCGGTTGGACCATAGGTTGGTCCAAGGGTTGAACCATAGGGCGTCCCTGGTCGGGTCTCTGGACACAAAGAGCATTCTGCGACTAGCTCCTCGTGGGGAGTGATCCCTCTATCCCAGCAGCACCGGAAAACACTGCAGCCAATTGTGAATCCACGGATGACGAAGAGAAGCCGCCGTTTCTATCCTCGTGCGATCGAACTACCAGCGTGCTCGGTGCCATGCTAGAAATCGTAATCAATGCTTGATAATAGTTCTTTGATTTCGTCTATATGAGAGAGATATCATTAAGCTTGTGTATTTTCGATTATTCGTGTTTTCGTTTCGACCCAAGCGCTTTCGCCCACGTCGGCCTCATCGGTGGTAATTAGTTGGCCGAGACAAGTTATCACACATCAAGCTAATCACCTCTGAGAGGCGTTCGTGAGCGATAGGCTAGGGAGAACAAAAATTGAATACTCTAGGAGACTTCGTTGCACTTGCCGTCATAAATTTGTCAAAAAAGGGGCCCACCAATAAAATGAAGGTCTAATTGAAAGCCAAATTTAGTGTCGCAAGTATGGAGATGAGGATTTCAATTTATGGGGTCGGAAAGAACAATAAAAGTTCTTCCAAATTATTAAAGCAATTTTCATCAAATATATTCTCACGTTCCATTTCCCTACATCCGCTCGCTTTTCTTTCTTATTAGATAGAACATAATGCTATTTGATTATATTAATAATGAAATTAATTAAGGTTAATTTCAATATATTAAAGTTTAAGAAAATAGTTTTTTACACCGAACAATCCGGTCAGGCTATAAAACCCTGGTCCAGTTGCACAAAGCTATAATAGTATTTTTGGAACATTATTCTTTCTGCAATGATCTGTTCCCATGATCCGCTGAAGGAAATTTCAAACAGTGTGAGATCAATTATGTTTGTTCTTTCACCTTTAATGTTCAATTACCCCAATAAGACGTTATCTAGAATTGAATTGGCCGAATTGGTAGAATCGTAAAGAGCTGAAATCTTGTAATCGAGAATGAATATCGAAAAACAGAGTGAAATTGACACAAAAACACCTTTCTAAACGATCGTTCAAATGCCCTTGATAATTCTTTTCCCTTCTGAATAATTCTAGTCATACGTCAAGAAACGCGTGAAATAGCTGATTTTTCAAGTCTCAGAAAAATTTCCCAAAGAATCGTTTTTTGAACTCTAATAAATCCGCCATTAACTGAGTTTTTTATTGCATTAACAAATCAATCGATATTTATAGCACGAGTCTTGTTCTCATTGTCGCCCAGACAATTCACAAAATGTCGGAAGCTATTATCTTCCGAAACTCAAGTTTGGAAATTTTCAACCTTCGGATCAGTAAAAAATAAACTATTGTATCAAAGCGAGTTAGATCTGTTTCTTATTCGAAATTCATCTCCGTCATGGAATTTTCAGTCTAAATTAATGCGTTTTACCGACAACTATCCACGTTCCTCGATTTTTTGGGTTTTCTGGTTATTTGAGTTGAAAGTCTGAAAACTGGCACTATGGCAAAAGCTCTAGAGAATGATTTAAATATTAAAACCTCATGGAGATACGCCGTCGAATCAGATTGAAATCCAAAAACACGAGGATATACTCGTTTTCAAAATAACTCGAACCGAACGTAAAAACGATGTTTTCGCATTTTTTTTAAAACAATAATAATTAGAAAACAAAACGACATAATGATACTTTCGACTATATCAACAGATCTCGGTTACGATCACGCCGAATTTGGAAGTTAATGGACAAAAACCGGCATACATTGGCCCGTAAACTACTTTAAAAACAGACAGAGTCGAATTTTTCCCAAAATTACTTTGGATTTTTCCAAGATCTTTTTTTACCAGAAACTATCCCCGAGATCTGCTTGACGATTTCTCCTACTTTTACGACGATCGCGTCAACGGATTTGGAGTCAATCGGTAACATACATACTTTCAGCTTTTTATACATACATCCGGGTCTCAGAAACAGAACAACTCTCAGCAGATAGCCGTCGAGAGTTATTCGGAAACATGTCATTGCCAAGCGGAGCAGACTACTCGAGTTCAATCGGCAATATCCAAGGCTAGATCAGGAACCTGGCCAGCGGCCTACTTGATATTCACGGAAAGAGAGCAGCTTGAAACGACCGAGACCGGACGCCATTGTGGTAGAGGATGATTCTGTCTTTGGAAGGTGAAGGAAGCGATTCTCCCGGTTCCTCCCTACTCTCTTACTTCGGGAGATGCGGAGAAGTTTGAGCTCGTTTCAAAAACAATAGAAAGTCAATGCACAGAAATATATCAATTCGAAAATCAAAAGAACCGTGCACGTTTTTTAGAATTTAAAAAGTGACATTTTCTAAGCGAGTTCAATAATGTAGCTAAGCGAAGTCGAAAAATTTGAATAAATCGGCACACTGAGCCAGTTTAGCTATAGCATCATCTATATTACCCAATAGTAATTCGCAATTAATAACAGCACCGACCATCTCATTTATGCAAGAAAATCTATTCAACGCCGACCATCATTATAATTACTGATCAATGTGAAATTCCGTTACGTCTATATAACCGCAATTCAGCTCAATTTGACTTCTGAAATGGACTTTCTTAGTTAACCTCGAATTAAAGTCGATGAAATATTTACGATGGCATTCTCTCCTCAGTATCTGCGGGCGGCAGGATATCCCGGTTCATTCAGCAACTTCTCTTCGTCCCGTCCCTTCAAGCTTCGCCTAGAGTCAGTGACCGACCATGGAGCACTGTGGAGAGGACAACCTTGGGCCTACCCAGCTAACTTCTACTTCGACTTTCCAAAAAGGATCACGGAATAATACTTTCATCCGTTCGGGGTAACAGAAGACCTTACGTACGAAAACTATACTAGAATTAGAAATTGTGGAAAATTCTCAAAAATCTCAGGAAATGTTAAAATCCGACACGAGGATTGTTTGCCAGGAATTCGGAAGAGGATGTTGAACAGGAAAGGAAGTTTTCAAAAGCGAAGGTAACGTCCAGCTCAGCGGAGCCATTAGATTAATAACAAGTTGGCCGAGGAGTAATCCAAACGTCTCAACGGAGCACGAAAGCGTCTGGAGCATTGCCAATGACCTTCTCAAGATTAGTTATCAGACCGCACAGAAGCAAGAAATTCAAACTGCAGGAAACCGTTGCTACAGCATCTTCGATCTGGAGCAGGGAATAATTATTCAACTTAATCCCGTATTGAAGAAACTCACAACTCGACATAAATAAGCAAATAACTCCTAGTCCTGCAGTTATGCTATGGAAGAAAATTATCACAGCTGTAACCGATAAACAGCACAATTATTAGACATTTTCAATTATTTAAAAATAAAATAAACACGTACGACCATATTCGCCTACGTAGAATAACATCATGGTTCGTGCACACAGAATAAATGGCTCGATTTTGATTCTGATGGAATTTCGACACTTCACGCGATTAAACCGCAACGCTAGACGCTCGGCGGTAATTGGTGCCGTTTACTTATCGGGCGAAACATCAACTCGAGAGTGGACATTTCCATTTAACTTGGAGAGTACGAAAGCCGTTAATCCGTTACAACTGCGATACAGCACGGCGAATTCGAGGGTTTCAAGATGAAAGCGATTGACACTTTCCAGCTGGCCTTATCGAAAGCTCTTCAGATCGGCAGCAAAAAAATCCGAGTCATCGAGTGATACGTCGCAAATGAAAGGAATTATCATTTTCCGAACGCGGAAAACGTTTTTAATGAGCAAATGAGAAGTTAATGACGTTAGGATGCTTATTTGGAGAGTAAAAATGCGTATAAAATGAATCCAACTGCAGTTGAAAACTGAGGACTCGAAAATTCTTCGCTAAAATGTTTTCGCTAAGTTGTTGACGTAATAGAAATTAGGTTTTATAAGTCAACAATAAACCGTCACACAAGAGAAGTACTACTGGTTTCCCCGTTTTGATGAAAGTTGAAATCCGGTGCAACTCGAAACGAAAAAATGCTCTGCGTCCAATTCTTTTCAAAATAAATCATTATGAATCAAGAAAATTGGCAATTTTTTAAAAATGTCACAGGTTCCTTGTAAAAACTTGAGAAATGTAAATTCTCTTCCAATTTTGGTTTATTATTCAACAATGAACCACAGTAATCGCTAGCTAAACGAATCCAACTCCCCCTCAAAATTCGATGTTTCACATTTCAATGTAGGTACGTGAAATCCGAATATCAAACAAAAAAAAAATTCAGTCCATGCCGTCAACAGTTTTCTGACAAAACTATAATAGCTACATCCTAGATGTTATCACCAAAACTCATTTCCTAATTCACATTTGAAGCAAAGAAACAATTACACCACTGTACAATCAAGTAAAAAATCCGTAATCATAGCAATTGAAGCAAAAGAGATATTTCCTGGCTTCGTTCTATAGTCACAGATCGCAATCCGCTTAGTAGGTAAGTATACGTAGTTACTTCCATGTTATCAATTCATTCTTCGATGATCAATCTGGCGCTACAGTCTGCCAACCGACCACCTGAGAGCAAACAAGCGTCAAAGAAAAGTTTCCGTAGCGCCCGCCGCCTCGGTATGACGCGATTATCCAAAATAGCTTTCTGTGTGTCATAAGTTGTGCTATCATTATAGCAGATTGTTTGCTCGACAGGACTAAAAAACGAAATATTTGTTTACTGGAATTTCCAAACTGGAAAAAACCTTCCAGCACACAATCAATATTGGTATCGTTTTTAATCGTAAATCAGCGTTTTAATTACAATAAAAAAACAACTTGGAGCTTATAAAAGGCCATGACACGGCTATAAAAGATACAGTCACAATTCACAAACCCAACTGTCAAACAGCCGTGAATTGTAAACTGAAACAGCAAGCGGGGGAAATTTTTAATGGGTATTAGTTCTGTTCAAGAAGCCGAAAAGCGAGATTGTCAAACCGTATCCTCCTCCCTAGAGCATTTCCGAGGGCACAGACCATTGGAAAGACAAATGACCGCAGCTGCTTTTGAAGACTAACGTACTGCCCATCGCGACCGAAATACTGTAAGACCGAACGAATGTTTTCATAAGGTTTCGTAGACCAAATCGAATCGAGAATCAACATAATAAATCGCATGTGACTCCCAGATAACTTCGTGAGCTATCCAAAAGACGAATTTTCCCGTATAGGGATTATTTTGAAATTTTCACTATATACCCATCACCGAGAGTAAAATGTTTAAAAATTAGAAAAGGTGAACTAGTTCTGTGTTGGCGGTAGACAAGAAAAACGCAGGTACTCTTACAAACGTGACAATAACGATAAAAATATGTCCCCTCAGCAAGAATTATTTAGGATGAATCGTATCAATAATAACGAGAAAGGAAAACATTTTCCATCGTCAGTGACGAAAACGGAAACGAGGCGGATGTCGGGAGAAAATCGTTCTATCAACAACAACAAAAATAAAAACAAACAAAGAGAGCGCAGCGCGGCAGAACAAAATTATGCTTAGAAAAAGGCAAATTTGATTCCAGGGAACAATGGAAGCATAAACAATTCGGCCGAGGACAATTAAGTGGCAACAGTTACAACAAATAATGACACAAATCTGTCAGCTATCAACGAATGTAAACAACGTACAGCTGCAACGATGTGTTGCACAACGTACAACAAGAATATTTTATTGAAAAAGTTATTAATTAAATTTTATAAACACCGGAACCTCATGTTTACACCATCCACTATTACAAATTATCATCAACCTTAAAGGGAATATTATTGCCATATTGCACTATCAGTTACGATGTGTTATTTAAATCTCACGATCTGTTACAAATTTTTTAAAATATATCAGAGGCGACTTCGCCTTGCTTGGACTCTGAAATTTATATTGAGTTGGGCAGGAAAAGCACAATCAGTTCAATGACTCGGCAATTAAGTTTTTCGTAATTTCTGCCGAGAGGAAGCAACTCGATATGGTCTCTAGGCAGGAGACGTGCTTGACACGCGGGTGTAGACTCTGATTGAAGGACGATACGGAGTCTTAATCTCGCTAGTAATATTTTTTCCAAACGGATGTTGTGCTGTCCTCGCTGAGTGTGCCGTACCTAACTTCAGTTGGCCAAAGGAAAATCCTGTTTCGCTTTTGAGTCAGGAAAATTGAGCTGTGATTGCGATTTTACAACTTCCAGGGATAGCTGAATTATTCCCCCATCGAGGAATAGATAAAGAAGCGACTCATCACTTTATATATAAGAAATTAAATAATGTCTCCCAATGAACAAGCTGTAAACGTGTAACGTGGAAGTACGGTGTGTGGCTACTTAGACCAAAAATCAAGCCTCATCTGCAAGTCATAATGAACATTTTCTGACCTCAAACTAATAATATTGACTCTTACAGCCTGTAAAATTTGAAACAGAAAAGACTTAGAACGGTTATATCTCGGAAGTACTGAGTGTTATCCAAAATCCGGAAACGGCTAATTTTGCACGTTCTCCGGGAGAAAATTATCTGAAAATTGCCTTTTTTTAAGACTAACACTTGTTCAGAAAGTGGTTCTGAGCATAGTACCACGAATGTCTTCCGAATTGGACTTATAGAAGGATCACAATAGTTACATTTACTGGCAGCTGCTTTCGTTATGAATCGTTATAATTATTTTGATAAAAACTAGACTATTATTAATTGTTCATATATTTTTCTTGCTATCACAAACTTAATCAACACGGAGGGCGTTTATTAATAGGGAAAATTATTTGCCTCTTGGTCTTCCTAGTTTTATTTCCACGAGGAATTGACAATGCAAACTAGCAAAGAAATCATTAATCGTGTGAATCGATTTTATGCAGTTAGGAACTATGGCGGAAGCACTGCGTTCCCTCGCTCTCACGCTTTCGCCCATGTAAACCAAAGTAAAAGCAGAAAGCTCCAAAAAAGTGAATTCCCGTTATACTTGGTCGTCTTCATTGTTGATATAGTAAGCTGCCGTTTCTCCAATTTTAGAATTGCGTCAGAGCAGAGTCGATATTTCTCTACGTTTGAGGTCTTAAAATGTTTGGTATAGCGAGCAGATTACATCAGATTTTTTGTATAATTGGTCACACGCAGTACCTCACGTTATGAGATTTTCACATTTTCACTAGTGCGTATTTTGTATTTTGATTTTTACAGGCCACCAAACTCAATGTCGGAAGTCGAATATCGAAGGTCTTGAAATGTTTAGAATGGCAATTGAAAGATTACAGATTTTTATCAAGTGTGTCACTTACAGTACTCCCGCGTTATTCACATGTTGACAATGTTTTGTTGTTACAGACCGCAAATATGAATATATTTCAAAGCTGGGGGACTTTAAATTTTTCTATATGACAGCTTAATATCGCCTGATTTTTATTATTGGGATCACACACAATAATTCCTTGTAAAACGCATTTTCAGTTATTTTTAACCGAATTCAAAAGAAGGCGGTTACAACGGTTGACTTGCGGTTTTTTTTTTCGGTATGTGTTGTCCGCTGGCGTTTAGCACCGATCGAGTTACTTCTTTTTTTTGTAGTAGAGGGGTTGTGAGGGGGAGAAAAACGAGACGACTTATTCTCCAGATCTTTAATGGCTGGCGGAGCACTTTCGCCCATTCGGGCATCTTCAAGGCAACGTGGAACCATGAGGTCCACAGCCTGTGGAAGTCGCCTGGTTTTTCTCCCCCTCACAACCCCTCTACTACAACAAATGCGACGACAACCAAACGAAGAATTCTTTTTTTTTTTTTTGTTTGAAAGCGTTATTATCCAGGTAGGTCCCATAATTTTGGTTTATTATTCTAATAAACCATTGTAATCGCCCAAGAAAAAAAAAATTATAACCCCCCTCAAAATTTGATGTTTTACGTTTCAAGGCATGTAGAATCCGAATATCCAATAAAAAAAATTCTGTCTGTCCGCCGTACGCCGTTAGCAGTTTTCCGGCCAAACTATAATAGCGAAATTCTTGAAATTTTCACCAAAAATCAATCTCGGTCCTACGACGGCACAATTCTTGAACCAACTTGCTAGCTCAATTTTAAGGGTATTTTTGGGGGGTTTTGAGGGGGAGAAAATTCATATTTTCCAAGGTTTTTCAGAAAAATGTGTACGTGGTATCAAATTATTTAGATTTTTGGACGCTGAATCGAATGAGACCATCGCCGGGTCGATAGCTTTATTGGTTCTCGAGTTATCGCAGCTTTTGTGCCGAATTTGGAAGATTTTTAGAAATTTGACATGAGGGTATAACTCGAGAGTTCTTGGGGCTATAAAAAATCGTTCTATACTCATTGGAATGGTCGTCAAACACTCTCTTCAGCTGTAGGGTAAGGCAAAAAATTTAGCTTTTAATTAGGAAATTAAGAAAAATAAAATTGATTAAAATTACAATAGTTGCTACGGAATATTCCCCGATAGTTACCGATCTGTTTTTCGGTTGAAACGTTTACACATGTTCTGAATAATTACTATCATAAATGGATAGTATTCTGAAATTATTATTGAAGTGAAGGAATAATAAACCACTGTACAATCATTTGCAGCGTTTTTTCAATTGAAATCTCCATAATTTTTTCATCCAGTAGTTATGTCCCCAGATGCGGGGAAATGCCGGAGAACGTGATTTTCCGAAAAGAGGAAGTTAGACTTTGCAAGCTTATAACTTCTAGAAAAACTGCTACATTGTTTTGTTTTTGGTGTCATTTTGTTCATAATTTATCTGCCTATAAGGGCCTAGCTCCAATTTTTGTTTGGCATTCTCACATGGCGTGTAGAAAAGAAAGTGTAAGAAAAAACGTGATGCGGATTTTCACTTTTTTGAGGTTGTTCAAGTACCCGTTCGAGAAAAAAAATATGAACACTATTGCACTTGGAAGTACTTAGCTTGAGCTCTCCAATGATATTAAAAAATCCGTTTTAGGTGGCATAATAAGGTAGCAATCGATGTTTTGATGGAACTATGTTTGAGACCTCATAACTTCCAAACAAAAACTGTTTTTCCATAGTTTCTAAACTTAAATTGTTCAAATTTGAGTCTAGCTTACGTGATCCAAATTTGGTATTGATTGGACTAAAAGTAGATACTTTTTAGGCCGTATTTATAAAAAATTTGTTTCAAAATCACGTTTTTTGGACTATTTATGCTTGTAGAAAAAAAAACTACGTTAGGTAGTTAGTTGCTACGACAGTTACTGTCGTTAAAAGATTTGAATTCAGCGTTAAATTTTCAATAAATAGCATAGTTTTGAAGGCCAAATAACCTCGCAGCAACTCAACCACCAACTACACATTCTAAGGACTACTTTACTAGTTGTATTGACCTGACCATTTCCTGATTGATTGGATCACCTCCCCTAATAATACAAAAATTACTATTTCTCATTTCCCAAATGATTGGAAGACTTTCCTTTCACCTCTGAATCGCCTCCAGAGTCGGCGCCTCTCTGGCAGAATGACTTCCGGATGGTAACAAATAAATATGAATATATAATCATTTCGTAAGTGCCAGACTGGGTCTGGACTTGGAGACTCATAGAGAAATCTGAAATGGTTTTCAGGAAAAGGCGTAAATAGTCATCGTAAAATTGATATTGTTTGATATTTTCTTTTCGAGGGTTCCCCCTAATCTCCGCTTGAGACGAGGCAACGCTGCGTCAGAGGGGAACGTAAAAATAATTTTAGCGAACCACGAATTTATTGTTTTTACTTATGGCATCACTTGATTCAAAGTTTCTTCCTCGAATATCTGGTCGACAAATCAAACAATTGAATCGATAAAAAAAAATTAATCAGCAAAAAATGTATGCAATTTTAAAACCTGGCCTACACGGTTCGGTAACGCGTAACATTGGGCATTGTCGTATCCAGAACAACGCTTTGACCAACGAACTCGACGAGTCATGAATACCAAGTTTATGTAGATATAAGACTGCTGTTTGTTTAAACGCACGGCTCCAAACATCTTTTACATTTTCCCGGTGTGACAGTAATTTATTTATACATTCCTTCATGTATGCAATATTGTATGAATAAAAAACCGATGGCACCTATTCGGTCTTGAGGGACTGAGATTATACGTGTGAGAGGCGGAATTACCAAGCCATAAATGTGTGAAACCTATGTAAGAATAAATTGAAATCAGCTTGAAGATTCACGTTTGAAAATATTGACGTCAACTTTCTTACCAAAGGGCAAATGTTTACATAAGAAATCGCTGAAATAAATAAGCCACCTTCTAGCGAATTGCATCAATTGTATAATCATTCAGCGGGAAAACATTAGGTCGAACGTTATCAGTTTTATTTCGCATGTCTGCGTTCAACGTTCCTCAATCTTTACGTCAAGATAAAATTGGGCCCGGGGTCGTTAACAATTAGACAAAGAGGTCGGAAAAACTGAACTTATCATTGAACAATGCCAACAGCGACGTGAGAAAGAACGACCACTTCTACGGAAGAGCAACTCGTAAACCGTTTCAGGAAACCTGAATGGATTAATAGAAGATCGTTCATAGCTTACAGATTCACTTAAAAGGGAATTTTAATTCTGAAATGTCCAACTTGCAAGTAAAAAGTAAAACTCCTCGAAAACTATGGCTGTATATTATTTTTTGCCATGCCTTGTGACTTTCAGAATTTAATGAAACAGGGAACGGTGAAACGTTTCGTTCTTGAGAAACGTTTCCCAGAAAGCAAATTCGGTCCTTGGGAACTTCCGACGCTCTTTCTGAGACAAGAAACGTTTTCGAAGTAATAAGGAAGAACTGCATTCATGCTGTGCGGTTTAAGCGCGATAAAAAGTACATCGGTCGAAAGGCTGTCACACAGGAAGCTAGAAAATGGAAAAGAATGCATACGTGTAGCAGGAGAGAAGAGGCCAACAGTAACCGCTACCAGAGTAAAATTACGTAACTCACCTGCCTACACTGTGAAACTACCAGGTTTTTAGCCACCGATAAAACTGCAGCAGATAAAACCAACAGAAATTCAACAATCCGTGGAGTTTTTCATCGTTCTGGGAACACAACAAAAAAATTCGGCCTTTTCGAATTTAGCGTTGATATTCATTAGGTATTGAATTTCGAACGCTGTTTTCTATTTAACACCATTTTTTGACCTGACGGACGAGTGAAAAGACAACAAAGATGAGGAACAGTAAATATATTTGCACTGTGTTTTTCCTTAATTGCCCCCCTTATTGAAAAACGCTAAAATTATAGTACAGTGGTTAATAAATCCTTTGCCTCCATTATGATTTGAGAAGACCATCCAGTTGTATTAGTAAAATTGTTCCAAACGTTTGTGAGCGAATATTGTTGACGGCATACGGACAGGATTTTTGATTTAATAGTCAATAATAAACCATTGTAATCATTGATAACATTCATAACACCTCCTCATATGTGATGCTTTACATTTCAAGGCATGTAGAGTCCGAATATCCAATTGAGAAAATTCTGTCCGTATGCCGTCAACGCTTTTCAGAGGTATTATTGGGGAATTTCAAGGGGGTAAATTCGCATTTTAGAAGGTCTTGGAAACATAGGTGTGTTTGATATCATTTTATACAGATTTTTTACGCTGAATCGAATGGGGTCATAACTGATTTGATAGCTTTAATGGTTCTCGTGTTATCGCAGTTTTTACGTGAAATTGTCGAGATTTTGAAATATATGGCAAGATGGTAAAACTCGATCATTCGTGAGGCAATAAAAATCATTCTATACTCGTCGAACTCTCTCTTTAGCTGTATCGTTGAGCACTTAATTTTACTTCTAAATTAAGTAATTGGGAAAAAAAAATTTTTTAATTACGATAGTTGCCAAGGACTTCGCCCTTGGTTACCAATATGTTTGTAGGTGGCAAGGTTCACCAGAGTATGGGTTAGATAGTAGGGAGTGTTGCTATTAGCGGTGTTTTTCCACGGTGGCCGTGGGGAGTTTTGGTTACTTTGTGAAATCATACGTCTCTAATGGTCGCCGTCATATGAATCGTGAATTGTTACTTCTATTAGAGACGTACTATTTACAAAATAACCACATCTCTCCACGGCCACCGCGGAAAAACACCGGTGAGAGCAAGAACTCCCTATTTTTACAGTGGAATGGTCATTATAAATCATGATGGAAAAAAAAGAATAAGATGGCCGACAGGCTGTGGACCCAATGGCTCCACGTCGCCCTGAAGGTGCGCAACCCCTGGACATCAAAAAATACGACGAGAAGGAAAAGAACCAAGGAAGAAGGTTTTTATTGGATAATCGAATTCAACATGCCTTGAAACGTAAAACATCAAATTTTGAGTGGCCGCTAAAAAAAATTTTTTTGGGCGATTAGGTACAATGGTTCATTATTGAATGGTAAACCAGAGTTGATAAATTTGACTGAGAAAAGTGTCATGGCGAAACGAGTGTGGCAGCATGGTTGAAAAATTTGGCCAGCGAAAAAATGCCAATTATGTGTAAGAGAGTAGCGGGAAAATCGTAAATAAATTGGATAAAAATAGTGCATTGTTGAACAACGAGTTAGAAACGGCCCGATGACTTTTTTTGCAAATGACAAAGACGTTCAAACAGTGGGAACAGCTGACTGAGTACGAGTGAGGAGAATGTGAAATGTGATCGGTTCAAAGGTCGTTTCCGGACAGTACACGTAACTGATTTTGACTTACTTGTCGCATTCCATTTCAGTGGGCTTCTATCGGATACGAGCGACACTGGATACTGACACAAAGAAAATATAATTAATTTATAACGAAATAATAACGGCATAATGGACATTTTTAATTACAAAAAAACATTTTGATACCTTAGGCTTTATTTTATTTATTTATTTTTATTTTATTTTTTGCGTCACTTAGAAAGGTAAAAAGGGATGTACGATTGCTTATCACAGACTAAATTGTGTAATTTTTAATTATTATTTTCGTTTTTAGGATAGTTTCGCTTAATTGTTTGAATGAAAATTCTAATAACTCTGGAACATACACAGAGTAACATAATGACATCGGAGAGAAAACTGCCGTAAATTTTGAACAAATTGTAAATAATTTTGTGCGACAGTATGTCAAATTCTGCAAGGAAAACACGAAGAACATATTTCGGGGGGGGGGGGGGGATAATTACGACAGAACCATAACGGAAACGAAGAAAATCAAGAGACACTACGGGGAAAACAGAAGCAAGCGAGGGCAGATATTCAAAGGGGCAACAGCTTGGGCAATATCGACCAAAGTTACTAGCTCAGCAGAACGACAGCAAAGTGTCGTCAAGATATTGCGTCTAAAAAATAGTAATCGCGAGAACTAAATATGATTTGTGCCGACGTAAAAGTCTCAAAATCTAGGCAACCATGTTCACAGTGGTCATGAACGAGGGTGTTAGTTTCATTTATCATATAACGGCATGTTTTCATTATATTTCCACCTAATAAAATTTACGTTCGGCTAATTCCAATCAAAGTGAATTTTTAGAAGCCTTTTGAGCTCACTTAGTTTACAGAGTATGAACCACCTCAATCTGTCGTCGGTTATGCTTCAAAGATAGGAGTATTAAAGTTCTTTACAAAACTGTTGACAAGTTGGGTGACGATGAATTAGTGGTCCATGCAATGAAACCTTGGAACAGATTTAGAACGGTGTTTTCCCGAAGACATTCAAAACGTCAAAATAATTACTGATCGTGATATTGCAGTAAAGGAAGTTCTTCAACCTCTAGCGTATGGTAAATACGGAAGCAAGCGTTATCAGTTCCCGAAGCCTACTGATGTTCTGCGGCGATCGCGTAAAATATAAAAATTAGCAAGAAGAACATTACGACTGTGATATTTATTCGTCAATACTCCTATGCATCTCTGGCGGTTTTAAACGATAATGCCTACCTCATTCTGAGTCAGTAACGATGTTAATAAGCATTAAAATAACTCTAGGTTCATTACCAATCTGTTACTTAATAATTATAAGTATGCCTGGTAATTATCAATCGCAAGACTGTCGTTCAAACGCCATGGGTTAAAATAAAGCACCACCAAACAGTTACCAATCTGTTTAAAAAGGAAAACAATTTTGTGTTTAAATGAAAACGTTCACGAATGTTCGGAATAGTTACCTACTAGTTATTAGTTATTATCAGGGCGAGTAGCACTGGGGCAAAAAGGGCTCTCAAAAAACCAGAATTACTACAGTACCTGAGCTCATTTTCACAAATATAAAATTGCTTGGTCAAAAAAGCATCCCAGAGTTGCTAACGACCGTTGGTGAGGACCTCCTTACATCTGTCTATTATTGAAGAAGAATTCAAAAACAATATAAAACTCGAATTTGCAGCGTTGAGGAATGTTTCTATATTATTGGGTCGTTTGAAGGAAATACGGACTATCTCTTAAGACCAGTCTGACAATGCGTCCGGACTAGTTGCGCGGATCATCACAGCGAATTGCTAAAGCGACATAACTGGATGCTTCCTCCTAACCAATTAATTAGCGTCTACTTTTTCGAGTTGCCAACAAAGTAATATAACATTCATTAGAGCAAGAGGAAACCGGAAAATCGTTAGATCGTACTCTTCTCCTGAGAAAGGTCGAAGCAGAATGATTGTCATAAATCAATCATGAGTCTTTCAGTCTGAAACACGGTGGCGAATCGCAAAAAGGGTCGGGTATTCGAGAATACGTCCATAAACGAAATGAATTCGATCAAATTTTCGGGGGAAGCACCCATCTAGTAAAAGATCAAATCAGCTGTTGTTAGACTTTGAATAAAGGGCAGGGCTCCCCGGATAAAGGTTTTCAACGATATCTCTATTAAATTTCTACAGACACAAGAAATCGATATTTTAACGCTGGAGGTCATATAACGTTTGTTACGGCGGAAGACGATTGATTTTCAATGTCACGTTGATATCCTCCACAATACGCATATCTCGAGCGTTTTGGTTAATTTTTTAAAAATAGACCGCTGTAATAGCCCAAGAAAAAGTTTTCAATTGATTCGTCCGAAAGGTCCACAGGTCGATTTTGGTTCTTGTTGAATTGGAATTGAGCTAGATAAGGTGCCCTGTTAGATCATAATCAACGAACTCACGAGGGAAGCACAACGAGTAGAACTGAAACTGAGTTCATCAATAGACTCAACTAGGTATGAAGTGTTAAGATTAAATAATTTCCGTCGTTTAGGAGTAGAAATATTTATATGAATTTTCTTTTCGAACTGCAAAGAAGGAATGCAACAGGTAAACAAATAATGTATACAAAAAAAAGATTGAAAAGGGGTTGCCTGATCAATCGCACTTCAAATTAACAGGCAATAGCGAAACTGAACATTTTTTAAATAAATTTTTCAAGCGATTAGGTAGGTACATGCATTGACCGAAGAGTAATCTCTATCAATAAGCAATTGAGCAGAGATGTTTTGTCGACTGTACTAATGAAAAGAACCGAACTAGGGCGATGGAAGTAGGTACATCCGGCCCGATCAGGTCAGTTTATCCTTTCAACGGTTGGAAAAAAAATTGTAGTAAAAATGTACCATATATTTACCTCTTATATCAGCTGAACTCTCAGGAATTGCACTATTTGTTTTCCAGGTATATTTTCACTGCCTATACAAACGAATATGAGACCAAACAGTACGATGGAAATAATATTAGACCACTTTCAGCCCGTCTGGACTGCTAAGGACGACCGCACAACAAACGGGAAGGTTCAACTGGTTATTGGCCGCAGCACAGAGCGCACTCCACACTGAAACGCATCGCAAGGCAGATGGTGAACACAGAAAAGCCTGGTTAGGGTGGGAAGTGCGAGTGGACTCTGCAGGCAGCAAGGCTACCCGAAACGAGCTTCTCCGAACATTTCCGAAGCCAACCGAGTTCACCGCCGTTATCCGAAAAACAATCGAATTCGATGGGATTTTCAGAAATTATACTCTCCAAGTTAATGTCAGAAATGAGCCGTTATTGGATCGACTAATTCAATAACGATGAACTCAATATACAGGTTTTCAATAAATTCAACTACTTTACACACATCTTCCGACAAAATGTTTCAATTAGGGTTGCCATATCGATTTCGATGTTTGTCAAACATCGATTTATTCTCCGAAGCATCAGTATTTTTTTAACTTCGCTGTTGCTACTTGCGATGTATTCAAACCTTGCTTAGCTTCCGATGTTTTGGGCACTGCTTGTGCATCGAAAGTTATTTTGGCGATGGATTATCATTTTATAAACAAAGGAAAATCGAAGGAAGGTGGAGGATGTATATTTTCGTGTTTACGGCCTAGCCACAAGTAACAAGGGCACAACATCGAACTCAACATGAAGTTGAGGGATCCCTCAACATGAGGAGTTATTTGAATTTTAGAACTTCACGTCCGCGTACTTGCATGCACTCACAGAGCTTTTGTGGATCAACATCCCATTACTAGGTACCTTATGATTCGACAATCAAAAAAATTATAGTTTTAAGCAGCTATAGTTCTTTCAGATGATTGTTTTTTATTCCTTTTATAGTTCTTTTACTGGGGAACGATCCTTTCAGCAAATCCCAAGCATTCAGGTAACACAATTCTCAATTTCCGGACCGATTTTATAAAAATATCGATATTTTTCTTCTGATGTCAAAATGGACATCGAGTTTTAATTTTGACATCGGTGTTTAGAGGTCGATGTTGAATCTCTAGTTTCTATTCTGCTTGCTAATGGTCACAATAATTTAAAAGCTTGAGTTCTCGCAAATTTATTATGACAAGTGGATAGAGATTGGTTTATTGTATGGCGCACACACACATTACTTCCGCGATGTTAACATGATCCGTGCTTTATCTAATTTTAAGGCCAGAATAAAACTTGAATTCAGGGCAAGATTTATATTTGGTAATACTATCTGCGACTGAGGCACAAAAGTAGTGCAATCTATATAATATTTATTTACTTATACGCTGCATTACCCATTCAGATTTTCCATTTATCCTCAAGAATCTCACCATATTTCTTCCGTCATCGCTTTTGGTCGGAGTGAGATTTTCCGAAGGCAAAACCAGTTGACTTCGGGAATGTTCGGAAAAGCTCGATTCGGTTAGCACTCCTGCCCTCAGACTCTACAAAGTGAAATAATGGTACCACACCCGCCCGTTTATTACAAGAGGCAAGCAGGTCAACCAATGTGCGATTTCAACGGTACCCTCGTCAATGTTTGGAGGAATGGGTATCGAAGTAAAAGCATCGATTTTTTAAATGTTTTTAATTTTGTTAGTATTTTCAATTGTTTAACGTATAATTTTTTGTTTTACGTTTGGAAAAGGATGATGTGATGTGAACAACCAACAAAGGTACAGACCTATACGCTTTGTGAATCTACTTTTCTTCATTAGAGAAATTTTACATAAAAATTCGCAATTTTTATTTTATTTATTAGGTAATTATTATTATTATTATTTTTTTTTTTTTTTTGAGGCTGGCATCTTCGCAAATATTCAAAGTTGATGCAACTCAACGACCAGTAAAATGTGTTATTTTTACTGCCAGTGTTTCAGCTAATACGTGTAAGTATTAGGGGTAGAAACAACGTGGAATTATCGTAGGTAGAGTGAGAGGAGTTTTCCGAATGTTTAAATTGTGCAAGTTAAAAAAAAATAATAATAAATATAAAAAAAAATCAACAAAGAAAATAAAAAGAAAAACTGCGACCTTTAGCTTTGACTACAAACGTTACAACAAATTCGTATGAAAAAAAAAAAAAAATGCTACGCACTGACCTCACCGGTCAAATAATAATTCATCACATTTACTGCTTGCAGCTTCCGTTTTGTAGTTTCAACACTCAAAAACACTGCTGATTATTCCTTTGCTTCAACTATGATTTAAGAACACCATGAATTTGTGATAGTAACTGTTCCGCAAATTATTTGTGAACGTTTCGACTAATCTAACTATAAGGGAAAATTTCATAGCAACAATGGTACAATTTTAACATTTTTCTTTTTCCTATTTTTCCACCAAACGGCAAAGCTTATTAAAACATTTGACGGCCATTCCAACGCGAGTGAGAACGTTAGTTTTAAAACTACATATATAACTGCTCGAAAAAAAAAAAAAATTCTGAAAATTTAGAATTTCTACATCAAAGCTGCCATAACTTGAAAACCATTAAAGTTACTGTTCCCATGATGGTCTCATACGATTCAACGTCCAAAAATCATAGAAATTGGTGCCAAATACACCCTGTTCTGCTAATCGTTGGAAAATACGAATTTTCTCTTACTCAAAACCACTGAAAATTGAGGTACCAATGTAGAACAGAATTGAGCCAAAATTCAATTTTGGTGAAAATGTCAAGAATTCTCTTTTGTTTCGTCAGAAATGGGTTGACGGCGGATGAACAAAAATGTTTGGTGATTCTTCAATAATGAACAATTGTGATCGGCCAAGAAATTTTTTACATTTTACAATTTTTTTACATTTTTACATTATCTGCATAATGATGTTCAAAGTTTCAAAGTATGTAACTAAACTTCGATTATCAGCAAAAAAAAATGTCCGTCCGTAGTCAACAATTTTCGGACGAAGCTGTAAAAGCTCTTGAAATGTTCACCAAAAATTAATCTTGGTCTGACAAGGGCTAAATTCACTAACCATCCGCTACCACAATTTTATGGGTATTTTTGGGAAGTTTTGAGGGGGAGACAATTCGCGTTTTCCAACTTTTTCAGAGACCCTTGTATTTGGTATCAATTCCTATAGATTTTTGAACGCTGAATCGAATGAGATCATTGCGGGGTCGATAGCTTTACTGATTCTCGAGATATCACAGCTATTATGGGGAATTTCCGAGATTTTGAAGAATTTGCCATAAGTCAAGAATTTATGGAGCTATTAAATCGTTATATACTCGGGTTGGAAAATTTTTTCATTTGCATTTGCAATGGTTTAATATCAATAATAAACCAAAAAATGAACACCTATTGAATTAACATTTGAAAGGAATTAGATTGATCGAATACTGGGGCCATCAGTATTCAATCTGAATACTATTCAGCCTGATAATAGAAACCTCTCAGTGCAGATTTTTCTATTGCTAATTGCCACCATTAAAATTCATCTCTGATGACCGAAACCGTCGGCTAAAGCCAATAGCACTCCGGAAGCACCAAAACACTTAGCCGCACAGCACTGTTACAGGCGCTCAACTATTTACGGTTCACCTGCTCGAACTTGCCAGCACCGAACCATTAGCCTACTCCAATTGCGATAAGTTTAACAATTGACATGTGAAAATGGCTAAGGGAATATAATTGACAGACCTTGACTACGGTGTGCGAAGGTGAGTGTGCGACGCCGGTGGTGAGGTGTAGACACGAAGTGGTACTAAACAGCACAGAACCCTGTAGAAGGGGAGCTCCCTTTGGAGCAGTCCCAATATTGATCCATTTTAGCGCCGCCCCTGCCAACCCCTCCCTTACAACTGACTTCCCTTCAGGCTTGGAGATACGAACGCGTTTTAATTTTTTCCACCGAATTTCGATTTTTCATCCAAGGAACTCCTGTCTTAAAATTACTGCTAACATCATTAGCACGGGCGCTCGCATGGAATCAAGATAATATTTAATTATGTCGAAATGCAAGGTCACGATCAGGAGCATAAAGGGCAATCAATTAATTAATTATTTTCTTTTTTAGGGGCTATCAATGTATGTCCTCTGGGATGATAATAAAATCACTAGTAGCTCACGAGGTGCTAAGAACTAGAGACAAGACAATTAAACAACTCAATTAGTTCGTTTTTTTAAAGATCACCCTTGTGCCAGAAAAATTGGCTGAGAACGTGAGAAAAATCAAAGGGTGGTGATTTTTCGAACACAAAACTATCTCTACCAGGAACAGTGGAAAAACTCCTGCTTCTTAAACATTCTACTCCTCGAATCCGGTTGAACTTTCGCCATGAGAAACTTCAATTTCCGTAGAGATAACAATCGGGAAAATTAAAGAGAACACAGTTAAAATATTAACATATATATTCCTCTGTTGATTTTTCTTCTCGAACTACATGAAATTTTACTGTTACAATAATTAAAAATGCCGTTCAACTGAAAGAAGGAAAATCATGCGAAAGTGCTACTGTACATTTGTCTCATGGGGCGAGAAGTGAATGGTTTACATTTCAGATGAAACTGATGAAGCATCGGCGATCCTACCATTACAATAGCATGTTCCGTCTGCGACGAAACGTCGATTTAGATTTAGGACACAAGACCGTACAACGAAGCTGTTTAGTTAGAAAATATACAAGTGCTATCAGGAGAAACGGCGTTCTCTTAATTTTCAAAAATATACAGTCATCAGAGCTAGTTAATATTTACTATTAAATTCAAAGACAGTTATTGGGTAAATGGAGGGTTTTATTTACAGAGAGTAAGAACGATTGTTTTCACCACACGGCAAGACAAGGTGAAAATGTGACGGAAAAAACAAAGAAACTTAACAAAAACGACGAATGATAAACTCGATAACTCTATCTAAATTAAAACAGCGAGCGGTTTGATGCGATTAGCAAACATTACATAAACTTAGAATCTATGCCGGTGCCGTATTCAACTGTAAATTTGAAATTAATTAGCAATTATGAGTAGACGATTATTTTGCGGTTGAAAGATGCAGTTTTGAATTTCGGTGGATAGCGCAAGAGGAGAAAAAGTACTAAGGCCCAAAACGTTTGACTAGAACCCAAAATCAATTGTTGCCAGAATACCTGCGAAATTAGTCACTGTAACTGTTTCCAAATATTAAAACACCCTTCAGTGAGACAAACAATGTCCGCAACGAGTTGTTATCAATTTAGCATCTTTCATATATAATTCAACAGCTCTTGCCGTTTTGTACTACCGCTTATTTTTCAATGTTCTATGAAAAAATATATAGATCTTAAATTGAATTTTCAAAAGCAACATCGAGATGCAACACTGAGGAATTCCAAAAGTGACTTGGTATCGCAAGAGGCAGCCTCCTAATTAAGAAAATATTTTTTCTCAATTTCTTTCTGTATACCGTTGGAACCATAGAAACTACTAAATTTTTTACCAAGGAGCTAAGAGGAAATGGTTAGGTCCTCGGAACGGAATCCAGGCCGTTCTGAATGCTTTTTTTCAATTGCGATAAAATTATCAGATCAAATCCAAAATGTTACCAATAGTCGCAAAGGAGAAGTTGAAAATTTATTTGCGTTCATAATAAATAATAAACAATGGAGAGCTTTGCTACGACCTAATGAAATGCAAGAAACGGGTTGGGTGTTGTAAAACACTGAATTGGAGAACTTGTAAGCATATTGAACTAGATCACAGGTTGTGCAAACATAGCTGATAACGAGGAAGAACTGATAAGAAGTTGGCCTGCAAACGAGCTCCCTCAAGGTACTTGAGTGTCGAAAAAAATATCATCCCACTCATTAATGAGCTTAAGCGGTGGGAAGAGAGGAAAACCAAGTTTCTAAGTTTGTTGCTCACCATAAACAATGAGCAAGTTATTAAAATCATTTACGCTCTTCGGGAGTCAATCGTTTAGCACAATAGATATGGCGAAGGAGTTCTGGGAGTAAAATGGGACACATTTGTGATACACCCATCAATGTAAACAGCACTATTGTGCCGCAACCGTTGACAAGGCCAATTCATGCATTCTGCATAAAATCATGGAAAGAGAGCTGACCGATTGCTTGGCTAATACAACATAAAAGCAGTTAATATCGATTGAACAATGGCCACGCGTATATATTAAAATTAATTACTACTTCCTACGTACCTACATTTGATCAGGAAATAGCCAAAACTCTCCAACGACTTGTGTCTACACTTCAGCATTAACAAAACTTTGTAGGCTTTTCCAAAACACATTACCGCTAAAATAAATACTCTTACACTGTTAGGCGGCATTTTCCAGAAAAAAAGCGTCGTATTGACATTTTTCAACAACTCAAGCGAAAATCCCTCTTCCCCGAGTAACTTACTTTTACTATTTACAAAACATATGGTACACGTTAATAAATAGAATCAAAGTACAATTTTTTAAAACATTACAATCAACAGCCTTATTTTCACTACAGGTTTATCCATAGCCTGAAGTCGAAATTCGGGTAAGAAATTCGCAAATCGGTGCAAATCCATTGTACCTTGTATCAAGATTATTTTCAGTACTTTGGTAACGCGGATACGATGCGAAAGGTAAGTTTCAATAACATCACGATTGGGTCGAAAGTGTCTCGAAATTGGGGAGTTTCTAAATTATTGAACAGACGGGGAAGTTGACAGTGACCGAAATCTGAGGAAATGGAAAGGTGAAGCGTAATTTCGCTAGACATGATGAAATTGAAATATACCAGAACAATAATAAGATTAAAGATAAAAATGCAATGGGGTTTAATAATTGGTGTCATTTCAACTAGAAGTTTACAAGGCTAAATTGAGAGGTGAAATTCAAATTATTACGAGAAATCCTCTTGTAAAAGCCTGATGAAAACCAAAATCTCCGATCTCTAACTCGTTCTTTCAGAGTAAATTCGATAACACTCGTACATCGGACCAATTTTCACTTCATTAGGTTTGATGGTTTTGATTTAAAAAAATCATTTTTAAATAATTTTTCAGATAACGTATATCACAAGGAGATGTGTAAACGAAAACATGTCAACAGCTGAAATCCAGAAACGATGATATGACATGGTTACAGTAGGAGTATTGTGGAATGCTTAATCGGTATTCCACTATTACCATTTACATCTCTTGTAAATGGCTCCCGTCAGAGAAACCTCTTGCTGCACCAAAATGAAAAGAAATGAAGCACAAGAATACTGTCGATAATAATGGTGCTTAATACACTTGACAGTATTCAATAAAGGAGCAATTTCGCGTTTTCTGAAAAACATTTTAATAAAACTACACAACAATGAGGCTAATTGAAATCAAGATGGTAAAAAAGGGAAATTACTCTTCATGTTGGTTGTCCCAACAGTAAACTCCCTGAAAAAAACAAAGGAGAAAATACCGAAAACCTGCCAAAAGTCAAAATTTATACAGGCCAAAATGTTTACACTCGCAGAGTTGGTTTTCGAAAACAATATCAATAGAAAAAAGCAATAGATTGACAGCCCCATGCAAAATTTAAAATTCATTTGATCACCTGTCTCGTCTCGGATCAACATTGGTTTCAGGTATCACCTATAAATTAAACTAACTTCACTTATTCCGAACCAGCAGTTGTAATAACAGCAATAACTTAGGTTTATCGGGCAAAATCATGTAGATGAAATTCAAAAATACGCGCTTTAAAAAGAGAAAGAAATTTTAGAGAGAGCTATCACGGGGAGACGTTCAATCTATGTAGAAAATGATAAGGTAACATGAAACGCCAGTTTTTGTCGACTACCCTGTCCACGAACTACGTCACAACTCAGGAAGACTGGAGAGCTCTGGGAGCTTTTATCTGCTCAGTGTCAAACAAAAACTTGCTCTGGTCCGAAGTACTAAATAATTCAGTCACTGAAAGACCAATCTATTCAAATGGTTTACCACTCGGAGATAATGCGTTCTTAGATGATGATGATTGTAAAACATTCTTTGTTGCATTTCATAAAGAACGCTGAATTCTATGACTTTACCACTCGGTGCTTGACAGGGTCTTAAAACCTAATACATTCAATGGAGAAGCCATTCTCATGATGCGAGAATTGGTGGTTTCTTGCGTATGCGTCGACCTGGCTCAAGTAGGTAGGACAAATCGAGGGGCGGTTGTTTCGACGGCAATTTGACCAACATTCTGTGCATCAGAGTATTCAAACGTTGTTTTTTGTCTTCCGCCTGTAAAAAAAAAAGGTAAATACAATCAAACTCCCCTAGAAGGAACTAACATTGTTAACGAGCACACAGAGTTATAAAAGCATTCACCAAACCCCAATCAGAGGTTTTCATTACAAATTTTAGTACATGGAATAATGTACATTAAACTTTCACATACCGTTAACATTGGCTTCTGTTTAGGCTTGGCCGTCTTAGAAGCAAGTGTTAAAGAAGAGGAAGTGTTTGAAGCTGATTTTGAAGATGACAAGTTAGCAGAAGATACTGCTGCAGAAGAGTCATCCAATTGATGCTGCGCTGTTCGGCCACCTCTTCCTCTACTGATATTCTGCTTTGACGAAGTGCCACTAGAGGTGCCAGTGTTGCTGCTTCCGGCACTTTGATTACCGCCACTTGTTTCTGTCCTCTCATCCTTCACAATACCGTGCGGCTGAAACAAATGAGTTCTCATATTACACTCAACGGATCAATATGTTGCTACTGTATTGTTAAAGACTAAAAACTAATCCAAAGGAGCCTTCTTCACACATATACATATGTATATAAAAACACTTTCACACTCACAATAAAATTGGCATCTGCTTGGTAATTATTGATCATCATGAATTAAAAAAACGAGACGTACAAAAATTATTAAAAAAAATGCCAATAGTGCCAAACTTACAGCATAAGTCCTTTGAGGCTTGAGTCGGACGTCAAACGTCTCAAACGCGTACGACTTGGTGCACACGTTTGAATGTTTCGGCCTCGGGATCTTGGCAAACATTCTTGCGCATTTATCTACCCGATACTCGCACACATATAAATGAGCAGGGTCGCATCCAATTGGTCGGCCCTTGCAGTAAGTGTTCAAATCGAGAACATAACATTGACCCATGATCAGATCAATAGGCACCACTTCGTACAAGGGCACGCGCATTAACTCGTTCGGGAAAAATTTTCTTGAGGGCTCGTGGAAAGTTTCATGTGGTCGCAAATAATGATGACCAAATGCAAACCGATTGCCCCTGGGGAGATGAGAAAAATTGTTAGTGATGAATTTCAGTTAAAATGAAAAAAAATGGTACAGTAGAAGTGTGCAAGCTAAGTGCAGAAAGGAAACTTACTTTTCATCCTTCCATAATCGTTCAATCTTAAAAATATCACAGTCGCTGTACTTCCAATTTTGGATCGTCTTGTACGTGTGTTTGGCTTTGGGTACTTCAGTGCTCTCTTCGTTGACAATATCTCTCAGGACGTATACTGTGTCACCTGGAATCCGATACATCAGTTAAATTTCTAAGACCATAAGATTCAACTTAGTGAACTTATACCTAGCAGAGAAACGGCCACGATGGCTTAAATTGAACAGAACATTTTCAGCGTTTTTCATCATTACCATGAAATTTCCCACCCAGAAAATTGAGGAATTATTTGGGGGCAAAGACCATTGAATCATACTGATGACATGTTTCTCTAATCATTTATATTGTGGCAAAGGGGTATTAGGAGAAGGAAAACCAGGCAACTCATTCTCCGATTCTTAATTCACTGGGTGAGCCCTTTCGCCTACTCGGGCAACGTGGAGCCATAGGGTCCACAGCCCACAGCTGTGGTTTTTCTCCCCCCCCCCCCACACACCATTGACATCAAGAAGTGCAACAACAAGGAAAACATTAATATAATGAGTACCTTGTTTCAATTGCATATCCCCTCGCAACAATGTCAAGTAGTTGATTTGATTCGGAGTAGAGGCTTCGTCTTGCGACAGAATTTCATAGTTGACATCTCGAGGTGAGCAACGTTCGCACAAATAATTTTCAACGTTGCTACTAGCACCAATACAGTAGCAATGTTGCCATACAAGACATCTTTCACACTGGATCATGACACCTTCGTCACGGAATATGCCACAAATGCAGTGGATCACGTCTTCTTCTTCACCGCCTGTGAAATTGAGCGATAATTTATCACACTAGGAAATCGAACAATATCAAAAGGAAAAATTGAATCCGTGAGAAATATTGATGGTATTAAAATAATACGAGGACTCACTCGGGTCGTCCTGAGCTGGGATGAATGACGCTGGTGGTGGCTCTCCTAAAACCTCTTCAAGTTTCTGAAGCAGCGCCAATTTAGCCAGATTGTAAATCTGGAAGGACAATAATATTTGGTTAACGAGAAATAATAATGCTACCGATTCTGTAGACAAGGCGCCTCAATGCTAGATGATAAAACCAGTGTATATGACACAAGTCTTCAAAAGCTCAATTTTCCCAACTCTAACTTCTGCAGGGACTCAAACCCATTCAGTTCGTCATTAAGATCATAAGAAACGCATTTAATATATTTATTCATTAAACTACACAGTAAGCCGTTTCTAACTTGCGCCAATATCTGAGATACTGCATACATTTCTCAAGCTTATGGCGAATAAAGACTAGACAAATGTATTCTCAAAAGTTACCTTTCTGAGTCTAGTAGCGGCAATTCCAAGATCAGTCGTTCGCCCATACCATCTGATATTATTCTTGAAAAGCGTGTGCATGTCTTCATCGAAAGCTTCAACAGTCTTGTACTCGCCTGTAATGATATTCTGTTCGATCGATGAGAAATCGACGCGTTTTTGAAATCTTTGGTAGTAAAGAGGGAATTTTTTCTTCGACGGAAGCGTCGTGAAATGTGACGACAGGAGTTCACCTGACTCATCTGAAGGGATGGAATCAAAAACATAGCAACATGATAAACAAAAACAATTGCATAACACAACGAGAAGAAACGCATCACTTAAAATTAAAATACGCATGGATTACCTTTGGCGGAGATTACTTCAGTATACAGGTCCTTGAAAAGACATGCAAGCCTAGCAGTCTTGGTCATTTCAGGATTGTCCTCAGCCAAAGCCAGTCGTCTCGTTTTCATCGAACGTGGGCAATTTAATGCGGTCAATTGGGTCATAAAAACTTCTCGCTCTCCTTCCTTTTCTTTCTTAACGTTGCCTGGTAGATTGCTGCTATTGCCAGTTGAGCAGTTGGTGGCTGAAGTTGAAGATATGGTGGCAGAACTAGAGCCCGGAGACGGGACTGGGGATGATGGCAGTTCAGGGAGTAGAAGGCCCCGCTTTTTCACCGCTTCCCTCAGTTTTTCGACTCTCCTCTTCACCTATTCAAACAAAATAATAATCGACCATGGGAGTCAAATTTATGTCATGAAACGGTTTAATATTTTGTATCAAAGTGAAACGGGGACGAAAAATTCTTTTCAATTCGCTCACTTTTTGTAAGTTTCTGGTGAGGAATATCCTGTTGGTAATAATGAACTCTTTTTGCTGCTGAGTCAATGGTTTCAATGCTGTCATATGACTCAGTCTTGCAGCAACATTAGCCAAGGCTGACGCATTAAGCACCTCCTTGCCTGACATCTGAAAAAGGACAGAAATTTTCCCCATCTTTTTTTGTAGACAAAGTTTCTCAAATTCGCCCTCTTACTGTCTTATTTGATACGCTAGTATCACTTTCAATTATTCTAAAAAAATTACAATACTCCAACCATCAGCAGGAAATCATGTTATTGTTAAAGATCGATTACCTTTTGGTCTTTGGATTTTGAACACTTCTGGTCAACTGAAGATGTCTTCCGCCTGTGGGTTGTAATCTGAACAGGAGCGCTGACGCTTTTCCTCGGTCGTCCGCCTTGACCTGTTAGCTTTTCCTTCTCGTCAGCAATAGCCGCTTGAGCAGTTGAAGGAAGAGCGACTCTCTGGGATTTGCCACCGATAACTCCACGGCATTTTGTAGAACCACACTTACAGGGTTGGCCTTCAGAGGGATTGAACAGGGCAAAATTATAATCATATGAGAGTTCCTCATTTTGCTCTATGTCTCTGAGAGCAAACAGGGCCATGCGAAAGAGTCCGTTGACGCACCATTTTTGCATCTCACAGTTCGGTTCGCAGGAATGGTTAACAAATCGGCCTGAAACGCAAAATTAATAAAAAATTAAAAACTGGCAACCTAAATAAATGGGGTGTACATGCCAACGTATCGAAAGTACATGCCATGGATACAGCCGACTGATGGCTCAAAGTCCTGAAATGGCATTTGTAAAAGTTGAGGACTCTTGTGAATTTTTCAAGTTTGAAAAACGGCTGACATTGAAGGGAACGAAACGTCACTTGTCTTCAGCCCAAGGGATAGGGAAGCGAAGCGGCTACCTAGGTGGGTGGTAGGTGGCATGGATGGTTGACGATCTGTGTGATGAGTTCGTGCTTGCGACATAACATATTTGCATCTTTTTCCAAATACTTTTCGATCGCGCTCCTCTTCTCTTGTTGATTCCCCATTCTTTTTTCAAGATTTCGATTTGTCTTTAGAGTTGTATAATTATGATCACATTTGAAATAAAAAATCGATGCTGATTCCCTAATTGGAAATGGGAATTTACCTCATTTCCTGCCTAAAAAATTGCCTTTAATCCCTTTCATGGGTTAAATTCACATAGAATTAAGGGTACATTTTTTCTGACTAGGCGCTCATTGATTTGGCCTGAGTATTGCAAGTAGATTCAACTTATATACAACGACAAATATAAAAAAACGTCCCGCATGATTGTACAGTGGTTTATTATTCCTTCGCTTCAATAATGATTTAAGAAGACTATTCAGTGATAGTAATTATTCCGAACATTTGTGAATGTTCCCACCGAAAACAGATTGGTAACTACAGGGGAAAACTTCTTAGCAACTATTGTAATTTTAATCATCTTTATTTTTCTTAATTTCCAAATCAGAAGCTAAACTTCTTGCCTAATGGTACCGCTGAAAACATTGAAGACCATTCCAAAGACTACGGAACGATTTTTATAGCTCCAAGAACCCTCGAGTGCTTTCCGAGAACTCTCCTCATGCCAAATTCCTGACAATCTACCTAATTCAATAGCTGCGATAACTTGAGAACCAATTAAGTTATCAACCCCGCAATGGTTTCATTCGATTCAACGCGCGAAATTCTATAGAAATTGATACCAAATAGACCTTTTCCTGGAAAACGTTGGAAAATACTTATTTCTCCCCTCAGCCCCCCCCCCCATACCCTTCAAATTGAGGTAGCGATTTAGCTAAAGAATGAAGAATAAGACCAAGCTTGATTTTTGATGAAAATTTCAAGAATTTAGCACTTCTAGTTTTGTCAAAAAAGTGTTGGCGACATACAGAAATTTTTTTAATTGGATACTCCGATTCGACATACCTTGAAACGTATAACATCAAATTTTGAGGGTATGAGATGATTTTTGTTCTTGGGCAATTACAATGGTTTATTATTGAATAATGAACCAAAAATTGCTACATACCGTCACCACCCATTCGGTGGCCGTCGATGACCAATCCGCCATCAAGGTTCAGACAATAATGATGCGTATCTTTCTGGTAGCGCGTGGCCATTCTCGCCTTAAACTCGCGATCGCTCACAACTTCGCCAACGTACTCCAAAATGAACGTATCTTTCTTGATCTTGTACTTTGTCTTAATACCCCAGCCCTGCAACAAGACCCAATAGAGAAAAACAATCATTAACCTATAGATGTGGCAAAGAGTGAGAGATAAAAAATTCCAATTTTATTTTGGTGTTTTGATAATCCTTGAGAATAAACTGTAGAATGACGAACCTTGTCTCTGGTCATAAACCGCATCAGTCCAGGAGACCATTCGTGCCTTTGTATTTTCTGATTGCAGCATTTCTCCTTGCAGGGGCAAAGCTGGGGAGAACATTCGGCTAGGATCATACGGTTGATGCATTCTTCACCACAACCGGCTTCAGCTGTCGGTTTACAGTTGCACGCTTGGGCCTCATAGCTGAACGATGGTTTGACATCAAAATACACGTCTGCAATGAATAAATGGCAGAATTGTCAGAGGTGAAAACATTTACAAGGAGAAACAAAAGAAAGGTGCAATTTAATATTAATAAAAATTTAGGAAGAAGACATACTCGTCCGAAGTTTCCTATAGTTCCAAGACGGAACTTCTTCCCTTCCTGAGAGCTGGTTGTGCGTATGGAGCCACCAGATATCGTATGGCAGTTGAAAGGGTATCTTCCGTTGCCGAACCCACTTGGCACAGTAGGCCGGCGAAGGTAAGAGCCCATGCTCGTGTTCAGTCTTATCATAAGTGAAGCTCTTGACTTTCTCGTGGGTAGACGATTTCCTTGGCCTGTTGAGAAAAATGAGGGGTTAGCGACAAATGTTCATGTTGAACAATAGGAGAGCAGAAAACTACAGTCTCTAGACATTCTTACTCATCCTCTTTGTAGTAATCAGAAAATAGTCCAGCTGTAAGATATTTCTTTCGCCATCTTGGTTGTTTCTTTCGCATTCCGCGGACCGAATCGGCGTCACTGCAAACAAAAAAAAATATTAGTCACAGAAAATTTGTAGGCAGCTGCCAAGAGAAAATATTTCTAGGATTATCACCTGTCATCTAAGTCATCTTTAGTTTTCCTCAGACGCTTGCCAACAAAGTGTTTCAAATCTGTGGAGCTGTCTGAAGCAGCGCTGCCTTCTTTGGACACTATGCCGTCTTGTTCATCCTGTGACACATCGTCCGTTGTGTTCTTTCTCTTTCTCTTCTCGACAGCTTCACTCTTCGCTTTGAGCTCCATGATTCTCTTACTGGCCGGTCGAAGAGTTTCCGACTTATCTGGCAACAAATTAGCATCCGCTGCTGTTTCATCAGTTTTTGCAAGGACTTCAGACAATGCAGCAGTCTCGCATGTTTTCTGAGGGACTGGACCAAGCTTAAGGACTTTCTCTTGTGGCGGAAGAGGATCGTCTTCTGGAGATGACTCTACATCTGTCTTCGTTTGATCTTCGAAAATAGACGAACACAAAGTTGTAAGTTGCTGAGAAGCGGCACCTGGAATTTCGATCTTCTTCTTCTTTTTCTTTTTGCTAGGGAACCCAGTTCTATTGATTTTCTTCCGTTTCATTTTGATTTTATTCACCAACACCGGCGTGGTTGATATTTCACCCTTGATTTTCAACTCCTCTTCAGAAGGCAGTGTTTTTGAGGACATTTCAGATTTCTCACCCAGAGCAATTACATTGTCAGATCTGACCAGCGCTTGCGTTTCGGCTGGTTTCGAATCAAGGTCTAAATAAGTCAAGGCTATTTCACCACCGTTCAGCAGAATATCTGAATCAATCAATTTGGTAACATGAATCCGGACATCGCATATTGACTTCCGTTTGCTGGATTCAACATCGCTCAATTGGGTTGCAGCTGTTGGTTGAACCTTTTGCTTGGAGTTTTTCAGTTCCTCTTCAAGATTGATTTCAATATCCGGGGAAAGCAATTTACTCTTGAGCGTATTCAGAACGTCACACTGAGGATCAGGCAGCTGCAGAAGACTGCTCACCTTGACAGATGGTTCGAAAACGCCAACCAATGATTTTTGGTCGCACTTTGCGCGCGGGTTTCGTATCGGATTGTCTTCTAGTTTGTCAACAGATAAGTCCACGCTAGCCCTTGATGATGATCTGGTACTGATGGGCGAAGCATTTTCACTCTTGTCGGCGTTCAATTTTGGTTTATCAGTCTTAAGTTCCACTGTTTTTCTCTCAATACTGCAACTCTCATCTGCATCCATGCTCCGTGTCATCCGTTTGGCAGCTTCCAGCTCACTTTCCTTCCTTGCAAATCGCGTTTTAGGCGTGTCAACTGAAGAATTAACAGGAGGGCTTCTCGTTTTTGATTTTCCACTGCGAGCATCGTCTTTAGAGCTGTCTCTTGATCGGTTGCATTCCATTTTTGGTTTCTTGGCGTCTTTGCTCTTCTTGACAACCTTGGTATCATCTTCAGAGTTAATTTGATCACTTTTACTCTTCGAATCATCTTTTAGTTTTTCTTCTTCGCTTTTCAACTTGATCCGTTGTGATCGTTTGACTGGCCCTGGTGTCAATGGTGGTTTTTCAGCATCGGCAGTGTCAATTACTTTAGAAGCTGCTGTTTGCCGAGAGCTAGCTCTCTTTAGTGCTGATGGTGCTGTTTCTAAATTGACAGCCAATTTCTGGGCTGTACGCTTAGAATGAGCTTCTTTTCCACAATGATCTTTTTCCTTTAGCTTGATGACTGGTGTTGATTTCTTTTCAGTATCAATGCTAGTTTTTTTCCCAGCTGAATCTACTTCGTAATCGCTAGACCGTTTTGTCACTTGTTCAGCAGGATCGACTTTAGACTCGACATCGGATTCCGCAAGAACAACAGAGGATTTAGCGGGCTCGGAAACTTCTTTTGAAGAGTCACTAGACTCGTCAGACTTATCAGCTGAGTCCCCAGAAGATGAATCGGATGTCGCCGATGTGGAAACGTGATAGTGTCTCTTTTTCAATGGGAGCCTCTGCTCATTGCTGCTGGCTTGCTCAGTTTTCTCTTTGCTCTGAAATCAAAGAACATACAATCGTTGAAAAACAATTAAAGAATACTCACAAGAAAATTGTCTATACCAATATTTGTGAATTTTTGTAGGTTGAGGGGGAGAAAAACGAGGCGACCCCTCATTCTCCCCCTCAACCTACAAAAAGAAGTAATGCGACCACCTGGAGAAGAATATTTGTGAAGCAAAACGATGCAAATCAAGGTTATGAATAAAAATTACACACCCAGCTGATCTATAACTCTAGTTTAAATACCTTTGGTGGTTCGATAACGGTCTTTTTGAGTCTTCGCTTGGCGTTCAATTGAGGGGACGCAGCTTGGCTGCTGGACATTGAAACTTTGTCTTTTTGAGGCTGCTGCTGGCTCACTTCTTTCTTATCCTTGCACACAACTCCCGGAGGCTTTTCCTTATCCCGGCAGCTCGGTGGCGCTACCATTTTTTCCTTGATAGCTGTCAAACCAGTCGGAAACTTTTCCTTCTGCGTAACTATCACAAGAACTTTCTCAGAGGTCAAAGCTGCAGCTTCTGTTTCAGGCAGCTTATCACAACAGGCAACAGCTACTGATTTGTCCTTGCTTGTAGCAGATTTTTCTTTACTATTTGAGATTTTCTCCTTGACTGGGGTACTCGGTGGTGACTTGTCCTTCGGTGCCTGGTTCGTGATGACCAATGTTTTATCTCTTGACGAATTTCGCGGCGATTCCTCAGCATGTAAATAGGTTTCTCGCTTTCGACCAACCAAAGTAGTTTCAGGTTGAGCTCCATTTTTCACCTCTTTTGGAGCAATTTTTTCTTCTTTTTCTATTTTCTCTTTGACAATTGTATCCATCATTACTGATTTAGGAGAGCTCGTTTTCTCTTTGTGGCCGGCTGCGCTCTCTTTCTTCTGCTTTTCTTTATTTCTCTCCCTAAGCGGCTTGGTGTCCTTGATTGAAATTTCAGGATTTGCTTCCAGTTTCTCCAGCTTAACATATTCTACAACTTTCGAAGAGTGCACCTGTTCTTTCTCTTTGGTAATTTGCTTCGTCGCCGACTTCAACTCACTGGCATCAGACTTCAGTTTTGATATACCATTTTTCTCCGGCTTCGGATCGATTCGTTTAGGCTCTCGTAGTTCACTTTTTGGTTCGCCGTTCAGTTTCACAGTGTTTACTGTTTTCTTATCAGATGGTTTAGCATAGTTTTTCTCTTTAGCTGGCAACGTTGTTGTAGGTTGTGATGCTTTTTTAACGCTACTAGGAATCACCGACGACGCAGACTTCGCAGCTTGTTTTTTCGAACTACTGGAAGCATTTGCTGAGCTGTGACTTGATTTTCTCAATCGTTTCTCAGTTCGCACCTCGTTCCCAACCTTTGATGTCTCCGCTACGACGCTCATCTTCATCCGCATTTCACGGCGATCTTTCCGCAATTGTTCTCTTTGGTTTCGCCGTTGTTTTCTGCTCAACTTTTCATGGGAGCTGCTCTTTTTGACACTTTCTGTCTTTGGCTCTGGCCGAGAGATTACGCAACACCTCTCGATTGCTTCAGCTAACAAAGACAATTCCTTGAGAAACGACGGATCCAGGCGTCTAAAATCTAATGAACGTTTTCTTTTCTTGTGTTTGTGCTCTTTAGTTTTCAACAGACTTCTACACGTTGACGACCTTCCTGATTTGGCGTCATCGTCTTTGGGCCGCAACATGATACAATCAGCCAACCGCTCTGAGGACAAGTTTTTTCGCGAACTGTCAGACGCGTCTCTTTGTCTTTCCAACGGTAAAATCGGTTCCAGAACCGGCGGCGATTTCTTCGGACGACCTCGCCCTCTTTTGGAAGAAATCTGTGGCAATGTAGGAAAATTAGATTTACCACTACTGCCACCAGCAAAATAAGGAGGCACTTTGAGTTCGGCGGCCGACGGGGGAAGAACGATCGGCTTCTTAACAAGTTCTACACGCTTAATGCGCTTGCCACCTCTTTTCTTCCTCCCGAAAGCGTTCAGGACGTAAGTATGCTTCGGTCTTCCAGGGCCTCGTTTCCCGCCATTTTCCAGCTTCAGCTCTTTGGGAGGTGAAACGAGCTTGGTGAGCTTGTCCTGCAAAAAAAAAAAAAAAAAAAAAAAACATTCAAATAAAAAAAACGGTAGTTTGAGCGGTACTGAAAGAAAACATTTGAAGAAACAACAATCAAAATATTATGATTATATGATCTAAAAATCGTTAATTTTCCATTCAAACTTCAATACTCCAGCATCGAATTTTTTCATTTTTTAAATTACGACAACTTGGACAGGAAACGAATTACGAAATAATAATTAAATACCAGGGATGATATTTTGATAAACCGGAAGACATACATTCTGCCAAATAGCTTCCATCTAGAAATAACATGTTCAAATTCCTATGCCGCAGTGATTCTTCAAAGAACGTTCACTATTATAATTACGATTGTTATCTTGTCACATATTTCTGATCTTGAAAATTAAAAACGTGATGCTCAATTTTTAAATAATCAAAACATAAATAGACACTTACATTCGGCGAGGGTATGCTTTCCTGCTGATGGAGAGGCGAATTTGCTTTGGTAAGTAGCGGAGGTCCGCCATTTTGGACATTCGGAGGAGATCTTGGAGAGCCGGGTAGACTATGATGGCCAGCAGGAGATCCTGCAACACTTTGAATTCCCGAATCCGGAGAAACATTACTCTGCGAACAGTCCAACCGCATGTAAGCTTCCAATTCAGGCATTCCCCCGTTGGCTTGGTTTTGATTTTGAGTCCGGCACGCAGTGGACGAAATGGTACCTGAGAAAAAATTGGAAACTCGGTGAGAAAATGAGACAAAGTTGGGTTGGAGAAGTGAAAAGGCGACAACTGCGACTCGGTTAGATAATGATCGTGTGGGCAAAAACAGCTGTAATAAAAACAGACCCATGAAAGGGCACACATGGCTTACACTCCTTCCCTTCCTTAACAAGCTCTGTCTCTTATCATAATCGACACCGCTTGAAATGACGAGACTGCTGATTCATCTTGTTAATTATGAGATTGAACTACCCCAATGACAAATAGTAGAGACAAAAAATTATGTTAGAATAATGTCAAGAAGATAAAATATCTGGATAGTTCATTTATGTAGGTAATTTACCCTTGGCGTTTGACTTGGGAGGTCGCCCTCGTTTCCTCCTGGAAGGTGAAGGATCCGAGACGTTTTGGGAAGTCGAGGGGCTATCGTTTGTCCGCGAGTTTGTACCCGACACAGAAGAAGTTCCACCTCGCGAAAGCAGTTCAGTTTTCTCAACAAAATCAGCCAGCAAATTCGATGAGTATCCAATCTAGAAGAAATATTTAAAGGAATTCAAGTTAAAGTAAAGTTTTTTATCTTAATAATAAATTTGATACTCTACTGCCTAACTCTGGCAAAAAGAAAATAATGTCGAATCCAAGGAATTTATTTAAATTTACCTCAGGACGATTCGTCTGATCCTGACGATCGCCTCTTGCCACAGGTTGTTGGGAGAGACGAAGCGACTTGGTATTGGATGATTCGGATTCATCTTGGATCCTCGAGATGACCTCACTGACGATTTGCTCAGTGTCGGATTCCGACGACGACGAAGAAGTGACGGGGCTGGGGGCGGGAGACGTGACCTGCATTTTGAAGGAAAATTTCAAAATACTATAGGAAGGAAAATGTTTTTTCTTCTTTCTGATAATCTTAGCTCTTCACAGAGAACCCTATCTCTTCCGTTAAAGATTTTCGCGTACAAGAGGAACACAGTTTCCCGACAGATTTTGTGGGACTACAGGGTTTAAAAAATAGTTCTTTACCTGGTTGCGCGAAGAGGAAGCTTGACTACTGTTCGTCCCACTGACGCCAGCAGCAGCGGCAGCGTTCTCCTCTTCGAAGCCATCGAAAGAGCCGCCTCCGACGTCCGGAAGGATGGCTGCCAAATCCTCCTGGTTTATCTCCTGCAATGACAAGTAATAGCATGACGCGAAACGGAAAAAAAAAAAAAAAAACAGTTGGAGTGTAGCAAAAACCCACACAGACGCACCAGCGGATTTACTCTAGACCACCGATACATGAAAATATATGAATTTGATTTTTTAAATTATTATTCGGTAAAAAAAAATTAATTCATCCTCTTTTCAGGTGAACATGGGTAGTAAATATAAAATAAAGACAGTAAATACGCAAGGGTAATATCTTGAAACGTAACAATTTGGAGGGGGTCAGAAATTTGTTAAGTTTCATGTTATGAGCTTTTTGGTGGGTATCTTCTACTGGCATCCAGAATCAATATATTAGTAACAATGAGTGAATGACACTTGAGTGCTGGCGACACATTTTTAGGTGTCGTTGCTATAAAATGATCTCATTTTACGAAACTTGGCTTGCATCAACCGAAATTGTACGTTTTTTAATTTCGGGTCTCCTGGCTAGTTTTTCAATCACAGTAGTTGTTAAATTCTATTTTACTCCCAACAAAACAAAAAATGCTGCTTCGTTTCTGCTAGAGGATGAACGGACGCGCTTTAGTCGATGGTGAGGCTTCGCTCACATGACTGTGCCCCCTCCCCTCTCGTCGCTCTTTCTCGAATGTTCTCGGCCTCTTCGTCCTTCGCTTTCGGGCTGATACTCCAACTTCAATTGTTATTTTTAATATAATTGGATATTTTATTTTGAAGTTAATAAATGGTGTTCTTGCGGTTTTCAATATGTGACCAATTTGGTATTAAAACAAAACACAATCCACTTAGTTAACTGCTAGATCAACAAGGTATTGTACAGTAGTTGTTGTAAACCAACGTAGCGGCCTTCGTACGATTTTCTGGATATTATAATTGGTTTTACTGGTTACCGCCTCCAACATGGAAGGACTGTGTGATCTATGAACACCAATGGTTTGGTTTAGTATTCAGTTATAAACCATATCAATCTCGAAAAATGTGTACCCCCCACCCCTTCAGAATTTAATATTTTTTGACGTTACATAGAATCGGAACTTCAAATGAGAAAGTTGTTGTTCGGCCACCGTCAAAATTTTTTTGAGGAAACTATAAACGGTGAATTCTAGACACTTACACAAAAATCAATCTAGGTTTGAAAATGGCTCTATTCTTAAACCAAACAGCTACCGCAATTTTGAGGGGAGAAAAATTGATATTTTCCTACGTGCTCAGACCGAGATGCGTTTGGTATCAACTTCTATCGATTTTCGGATGCTGAACCAAATGAGACCATAGTGAGGTCGATAGCTTCGATAGTTCTCAACTTATCGCAGGTTTTGGGTAGAATGTTCGGGATTTTCTACAATTTGGCATGTTGGAGCCATAAAAATTGTTCAACACTCGTAGAAATGCCCATCAAACATTCTCTTCAGCGGTTCGTTTGGCGCATAATGTAACTTCATCATTGTAAGAAAATTTAAAATAATTAAAAATACCACGGTCGGCAAGGAGTTCCCTCAATCTGTTGTTAGGTGGAAACGTTTACAAATGGTCGGAATGGTAACTATCACTAACGAAAGGTCTTCTTAAAAAGGAATAATAAACCAGAGTGCGATCACTTGTAGCGTTTTTGCATACCTGAAGCTGCTCAGATATGAGGTCAGGTCCCTCCGCCCCCAGCTGGCGGGCCAAGTTGGCTATTTCATCACGACTCTCGCCGCCCTCGTCTTCCTCGTCGTCGTCTTCATCGGACGACAACTGCGAACTGCTGTCTCCATCTGCCGTAGCGCTCTGCACAGAAAACAAATGCATTTTCAAAACAGGAAAGCATACAAGGGCGAATAAGCTGGGAGATGACAAATGAATATAGAAATAGGAAACAACACAGCAAGGAAAAGGTAATTCCAAACTTACGGATTCTTGAACTATGAATAGAATAACTAGTGGGTAAATAAAAAGTAAGTATCTAGAATTCTGTAAACAGGGTAAATACGATGGATAAAATCTGACTAGTTAATATCTAGTGGTTTTTAATGGATGAATATTCAATCGTTTTACGACGCTCTGAGAATGCCCGACGGGATGTGAGTGCTAGCCAATCTACCCAATACAGACGAGGGGAATAAGTCGCCAAATATATTTCCTCTTCAACATATTAATAGAATACACGTATACTGAATTACCTCCGTTTTCCCGTCATTAATCGTGCTTATTCTACCCCCGTTCTTAGAATGAAGCCGTATACAAAGACAGGAAGGCCGTTGGTTTATATTAATGGCATAGTTTTTCATCCGGTTGAACATTCCGCAACATTGTCTATCTTTACCCACTCTAGGTCAGTCAACAATCTCCTCCTTCTTCTCGATATTCTACGTAAATATTGGAAAGGTAGAGTCAATAAGCAGGATTCGAGATTTAGTAGAACAAGCAAATACGTAAACAACTCGGCAGCCATATCATGCTCGTTCATTCGTAGATTCAAATCAGGTACGAACAACTAGTCAAATATTTTGGAGCAAGTCAATCACCAACTACACATTTTAAGGACTACTTTACTACTCTTATTGACAAGACCACTTCTTGATTGATGAACCACCATCCTCTGATAATATAAAAAATAATCGTTTTCATTTCCCAATTGATTGAACGAATTTCTTATTCACCTCTCACGCCTCCGGAATGGTCACTTTTTGGAGTCGACGCCTCTCTCATAAGATGCCCATAGAATCTAATCAGCAATAATTATCATGAGTTTTAATGAGAACAGATCAAAACGACAAAATGCCATTCAATCATTTTACCTTTTATATATCACTCCTAAAATGCATTTCCGACCACTCGCCAAAAGTCGCATAACATCGGAAGTTACGATGTTTGAAAACATCGACATTGATGTCGCATCCTCTAGGGAGTATTTGCTTTTATCGATGTTTTTCCACGGTGGCCGTGGGGAGTATCGGTTTCTTTGTAAATTCATACGCTAATGGTTACCGTAATATGGGCCGTGGATTGAGGTCTCAACTAGAGACGTATGATTTCACGAAATAACCATTACTCCATTCGGCCGCCGTGGAAAAACACTGGTAAAAGCGAAAACCCCTAGTTTGAGTGCATTGCGCCTTCTTTTAAAGCTAGAACGTAGGATTTTTGGTTACTTAGTAAAATCATAGGTCTCTAATGATCACCACAATCCGCCATCCACTAGACGGTAACCATAACTAACTAAAATCAGAAGGCCAGAAAATTATACAATCTGAGAATGAGTCACCTGGTTTCTCTCCCCCTCACAATCCACGGATAAATAACTTATGTTTTAACAAAGTAGGTAACCGAAATTCACACGTATACGTTTTAAAAAAAATCTGAGTCAATTCAGGGTATCAAGTTAATAATTGAGACAGCCGGTGAAATGGATGGATTAATCTGATTAATCGTATTCCATGTTGAACGATGATTGCATTTCTACGAACATGTTTCTCCATAAGTTACAACTGATTGACTCGAATCGTATCGTTTCATTTATACGTTCTGATTGGCAACCGGTCGAACGGCTCGAGGAATCCGAAAAAAAGGCAAACGATCGTGACGGGAGCGAAAATAGGGTGTGGAAGTATAGGGACAGGCAAAGATCGCCGAGGCAACAGCGGCCTTCACCGATCAGAGCAGTTAGCTTCAATAATAAATAATGCTCCTACGACTGACAGACCACCTACCGACCTGGTCCAACCTACTACAGGTTAGTAGCGAAGCCACCTCTCAACCCAACTGTCCATTTCGTCTGTTGGCTTGGATTGCGAACTCGCCAGAGGGCGATCGAAGCTATGAATACAAACACGAGTGTGGCCACGAGTACGAATTCAAAGCGAATAAATAAACTTGCTAATTTCGGAGCGACTGGAGAAAATTGTACCGACAATCGAGCAAGAGTCGGTCAATTCGTTTAGGTGAGCTGCATTCTAAAGCTATGTGCGTAAGAGCGGTCATAATTTAAGAACATCCTGTTTTTAAAAACTTCATAACAGGAGGTAACATGATCACCGCTGAGAACCGATGTGCGTGGTATGACCGCGTGTGAATCGCCTCATCTTTTTCATCATGACGTTCTTTCTTCCTATTCTTCTTCGCCTTGCTGGCCTGGCAGAATGATAATTATACCTGATCGTTTCCAAGCGATAATCCCAACAAGAAGCAACGTCCCTTAGCACAACTCACTTCGGTTTTCCTATCAGGCAAACTCCTTGCTCTTGTTTTCGTTTCAGGGTCCACTTATTATTTTATCACTCTCAAACAGTTGTTGCGTCTGGTCGAAGGAAATCCTTATTAGTTCAGCCACCCATTGGGAACGGATAGTGATAATTACCTGACCGTACAGGTACTACTGAAGAAAAGATGGAACTTCCAGTTGAATCACAGGCACATCATAGTATTCAATCTGCTGCAATTTATTTAGATGTTTTCTAAATTTAAGTTGTCTACGCACTTTTCTGGCTAATTACTCTATGAATAATGTTAACACTTTCGCTATAATAAAACCCTATCAAAACCCCTTGCAATAATTGTGGACACGTGAGGTGTATTGATTCAAAACCTGCAATATCTTCCGGAGTCGGAGCCAGAATCGTTTATCAGCTTAGTCAAATAATATGAACGAATATGCGCCCATCATTTTTCAAAACTTACAATTTTCTTGGAGAAAAAATCATTCAAAATGTAATATTATCATAATCATCACATGATGAAATTCACTTATAGTTTGATATCATTAACCAGTCAGACCCTGTTGAATGAATTTATTTGAAATAAAATAACAGTAAAAAGCTGCGAATTAATTATGGTGGTTTATTGTTTCTTGGTTTCAACTATGATTTAAGAAAACTCACTTGTATTAGTTACTATCTCGAACACTAGTAGAAGTTTTCACCTTACAACATATTGGTCACTAGAAGGAAAAGTCCTAAGCAGCTATCGCAATTTTAATTTTTCTTAATTATCTAATTAAAAATTAAATTATTCGCAAAACGAACCGACGAAGAGAATGCTTGATGAGAATTCCAATGAGCATTATATATACGAGTATTATATTATAGCTCGACTAACTATCGAGTACCCCAGCCCAACTTCTGAAAATCTTGGAATTTCTACACGAAAGCTGCGATAACTCGGGTACCATTAAAGCTATCGGCCCCTCTCCAGTTTCATTCGACTCAGCGGGGAAAAATCTAAAGGAATCGATACCGAATAGGTACCTCTGTCTAAACCGAACCTCTGTCTAAAAAAACCGTTTGTAACAACTACTTTTCTTCCCTCGAAACCTCGAGAACACCTTAGAATTGGGGTGGTGATATTGTTGAAGGACTGAGCCATCGTCAAACAAAGATTTATTTTTGGGGAAAATGCCGTGAATTTAGCTATTATAGTTATTGCAGGAAAACGTTGATGGCGTACTCCGGACCGACAGCATTGTTGTTCATTATCAATAATAAACCATTGTGATCGCCCAAGAAAAAAACCACCTCAGAATGAGATGTTTTACTTTCGAGGCACGTAAAAGCCGAAAATTCAATAAAACAAAATTCGGTCCGTCCGCCGGTAACACCTTACAGAGAAAGCCAGAAAAGCTAAATTTCAGAAATGTTCACCGAAAATTGTGTGTAGTTCAAGAATTGGGCCGTCGTAGGACCGAGATTGATTTTTGATGAACATTTCAAGAATGTAGCTATTACAATTTGGCCGGAAAAGTGTTGACGGCGTAAGCGGACGGATGGAATTTTTTTAATTGGATATTCGGTTTCTACATGCCCTGAAACGTGAAACATCAAATTTTGAGGGGTGGGTTAGAACTTTTTTCTTGGGTGATTACAATGGTTTATTAGGTACTGAATAATAAACCAAAATTCTGTCCGTCCACCGTCTGACACTTTTCTGACGAAACTATAAAAGATAAATTCTTGAAATTGTCTCTAAAATTCAATCTTGGTCTGACAACGGCTCAATTCTATAGCCAAATCGCTACCTCAATTGTGAGGGTATTTTTGGGGGGAGAAAATTCGTATTTCCAGCGTTTTTCAGAAAAAGGTGTATTTGGTCTCTATTTCTATTGATTTTTGGACGCTGAATCTAATGAGACAAGCAAGCATTCACTGAATAGAGCTATTGTCAGATCGAGATTAATTTTTGGTGAAAATTTCAAGAATCTAGCTATTATAGTTTTGTCAAAAAAGTGTTGACGAAGTACGGCAGACAGACAGATTATTTTTACTGGATATTCGGATTCTATGTCTTGAAACGTAAAACATTAAATTTCTAGGGCGTTAGAAAAAAAATTCTAAGGCGATTACAATAGTTTATTATTGATTAATACCTAGACCAAAGCGCTACCTACCAGTATTTTTTACATCTGTTCGATTCCCTTCAACATCGTTGTCGCGAGTGGCGCTAGTTTTAACGACATAAACACGGCACCGTACGACGGTAGCCTTCGTTACCGACCTCAACAAACTTAACGTTGGCGTCTCAGTTTCAAATGGAAAGGTCCAACCGGTGTTTCTAAGACGTCGTCACGGCTACGGCACAACAGTAATAAAGTTCCTTTTTTTATTGACCCATAAACACAGCTATTAAGAACTCTGTAGGACGAGCCCGTCCCACACAGAACCGTCGTGAAGAATAATGCGAGAGACGTTCGAATTTTATATGAGCCGACGGTTTAAATTCGCGCGAAAAATGCGTATAATTTTGGTTCCGCGCGAAAAGGTGACATTAAACAGTCAAAGGTGTGGGAATGAGACAATTGTCGTAATTCTTTCGGCTATCGACTTCACTTCATCGATTTACCAAATATATCAATAACCAAAAATATATCAAAGGGTATGGCGGTAAAACTGTAAACCCTTGTTCCATCGCAATAAACGAACAATTTTCGAACGAACAAATTAATGAGAGTTCAAAAATAAATAGGTAAATATATTGAATGCATTATTATCCACATAAAATGGCCTAAGCAGTTAGGCCAATATTTCAGCCAAAATAAAAATCTCGCATTGAATAAAAATGGAAACTTCTCTACTTTCTGAATAATCAAAAATTGGGAAATCTACTGGGCCTATGCCAAATGAAGAATAGTCGTCAGAGGAAGAAACCGATCAATTCGTCTGTTTCAAGTTACTCAACTTGACATCGCGTGTCGAAATCAAGTCACACGAGGTTTCTTCCCTTTTACAACCCGTTGCTCCAGTTAAATGTTCAAAGCGACCGAGAAATTATGCTTTTACGCGATAAAAGTGGAGTTCGCAGACTTGATGGTTGACGATATTGGTGATCTGACGTTTCCTAAAGCAAGCGACACATCAGTTCGAATAAATTTGCATTGTTTGACCGTTATTTTTATTTCAGAAAGTTTCAGAATTGATTGCAGTTTGGATTTGAGTACAAAATCAAGGAAGCGAGGGTATCCAAACACAGGCATAGTACGAGTATTTTGGTTTATTACAATAATAAACCATAATAATCGCCCAAGAAAAGAGCCACCCCCCCCCCCGAAATTTGGTGTTTTATGTTTCAAGTAACTCATTGTGTATGATATAACTCGTTAAAGGAGCTATACTCGTTGGAAAGCTTGTTAAATACTCTCTCGCCCTCAGGATGCCCGCCCAGGCGAAAGTGCTCAGCAAGCAAATAAAGAATCGGAGAATGAGTCGCCAGGTTTTCCTCCCCCTCACACCCCCTGGACATAGTCAACATGTTTGCAGATGGAAACGTTCACCAGGGTTTGTGTTCGGTACTATTGGAATTTTGGGATGGCCGTCCCAAATCATGATTGAAGCAAAGGAATAATAAACTACTGTACAATAATTAGCAGCGTTTCTTTATAAGTAAATGGCTCAGGTAGTTTGCTAATAGTTAGTAATATCCCTAATTTGATAATTATGCTACAAAATTTTCTTCACACTTTCCATTATATCCGCATCGTACGTTCGTCGGAAACTTCCTCCGCGTCATTTCACACTCTTCAGGGAGTTCTGCCGTCATTTGTAGATATCTTGACCCCGAAATAGTAATCGATTATTGAGAATTCCCACGAAAAACATCGAAAGAGCGACTATGCGGGGCTACAGCCCGTAACTCACAACGAGTCGAGGAGATGAACAGGAGAAATAGCTTCTTCTTTTCCTACCAACGTCTTCTCCCGCTCAGAGCCCCCATCAAAGCCGATGCGCGTAAAGTGAGCGTGTTTAGACGTAGCTGAGTGGAATTGAGGTGAGTGGTCTCCGTCGGTTAACTACGTCTTATCCACCTAAACCTAAATGGCGCATTCGACTTGTATCGACGAGCAGACAGGAGTCACGACTCTGTATCTGCCAGTGCTGAAAAGGCCACCGAAGTTAGATCGATGATGGACATAGACCTCATTCGAAAACAGAACATTCAGACGTGATCGATTCGAACAAGTGGGTGCGAGTCGCCAAACTTTCTCTCGTGTGGGAATAAAAATGTGAATACATCGAAACCTGTTTAAGGTACAGTAAATTATTAGCTGAGGTTTGCAGGGGAGACTGATAGGCGACTCGTTCAAAGTAATTCATTTCTCTCGAGTTCTCTTCTTTCATCGTCATGGCAAATAATTCGCACGCACAGGTACTATATGAACTCGATGATGCCCGAAGTGGTGAAATTATTAAGCGAAAAATGGGAGTTAAGGAGAGTCACCTTCATTTCCCAGTTCATGCGTAGAAAAAGTAATCAGAATGACGAATAAAATACTTTCAAGTTGTCTAGAGGTGATTTTTGAGCTGATTTCAGCCAAGTGTACGTTTTTTTGCATTAAAAGAGCGGAAACTTAAATGTGGGACAATGATCTGAATGAAGTCATACTGATCCACCATGGACGTACGAGAAATAACAGTTAATGTGGCAAAAATAATAAAAAATTGCTCTGACGAGCTAAATAAAGCCACCGATCCAGCAACGGTCTCGTTCAATATGACGGATTCGAATCAAACAAAAAAGGAAAACCCGTTAGATCAAGAGATCGCTGCGATCTCGCTGGCAAACTTGATCGACTGTTAAGTCAATCAACTTCACGTCATTAGCTAAGAGAGATGTAGACAGAAATTGAGAACGACGCTTAGAACTGGAATATTAGATTTCCAATGCAACTGGCTCCGTTTGTAATGGGGTCAAATCAATTACGGACAATTTATAAACGCCGGTTGATAACTGCAAATGGAAACTCGGCCATCGTGAGGGGACAAGAAATTAACTTTTCCGAAAGCGTAGAAAGAGTAGGTTAATTTTTTAATAAATCGGACGAAGGATCAGATCAAGAGAAAATACGACCATGTCATTATGGGGAATAATTTATTTTAAGAATCATCCACCGGATGATAATTTATTATAAATACCGAAATGACGTAGGTAATCAAGAAACATGCTGAAGATCTACGATAGCCATATGGAAACGAAAAATACATCAAATCACCCGCATTAATTCGATATTGTATTTCTCAGGAATTTCTATTCACATGCTCAGCAGATAATCCACCAAATGTGAAGGATTAGTGCGAATCGTCTGCTGAACGATAGGTTTGTCAATAGTTTGATACGTCTCATCAATAATAAACAATAAAATAATGAGCAAATAGTTGCCAACAAAATAAATATTAATAAATAGGCAAAATGAACCAAAGTGACATATTAAGTTATTCTCCTCGTAACATTAGCCAACAATCGATATAAATGGAACATCTCAGATAATTGCCAAGCATGGATCGCATAGATTTAAAATTGTTTAGCAACCTAATGTCACTGAAGAAAACCAGCAAGCTGAGCAACATGTACGTGCTCGTGTAACAGCTAATGATAGGTTCAACAACTGAACTCACAAGGCGGACAATATGACTAAAAACAATGGAACGACTGGACAGCAAACGGTTCAGAAATGAAGCAATCATCCGGATGGCAGGAGGGTATTAATAAAGAAGTTGAACCTGCTAGTGACAATAGAGAACAAAATAGCGACCGATTAAATCAGCTAATAACCGAATCGACTGATCTTGTCGAGCAGACATAGGACATGAAATTGGAGCATTATGGCGGAGATGAAATATGAAAAGTACAAAGCCGGTTTCTAGGAAGAAAATGAATCATTATATTATCAACATAAATATGTTTTCCGGAGGTTGTAGGGGATAAAAATCCCTCGGACATCAAGAAATGCGACGACAAGGAATTTTTCAACTTTTTCACTAAGACATAGTCAGCCAGTGGTGTGCATAGATCACACAGTACTTCCATGTTTCAATCGGTAACAGCTATACAACTTCAAATTCAAGAAACTCGTCGTTACTCCTAAGTCATCGTTACAAACATTTAAAAGCCACCAGTATTCAAATATATTGGTTTTTTGAAGCCAGTAGAAGATACCCACGAAAAAGCTCATAATCATGATACTGTGCGCGAGCCTAACACAAACCCGAACCATCTGGCTATCTCCTTGCCATGAACACATTTCAAGGCTTTGTCCTTTAGACTCATAAAAAATATTGACTTTTATGGCTGGTAAAAATCAGAATAAACCAAATAGAATAATGTTTTAATTCTTACACCTCTAAAGCAGTGTGTGTTAGGTATTGAAAATACGATCAAGTTGTCTAATTTGCACTGGGAGAACAGACCTGCAGACTTAAAACGTTAAAATATATTGAGTTTTTCGGCCTGTAAAAATCAAAATACAAAATATGCACTACTGAAATCGTGTAAAAAGCTCATAACGTGGAGGTACGGTGTGCGACCCAATGGACAAAGGACTTAGAAAAATATTTAGTTTTATGGCCTGCCAAAAAGGAAACAGAAAAAACTTTGAATGGGTATGCAAAGTGTGTTATTCAAAATGCGATAAACGCAGATTTTGCTCATTCACTAGGATAACATTTCGTGAAAATGTCGTTGAGTTTCTATGTTTGAGTCACTCTGTGAACACAGACACGTGTACAGGCTGACACACAGGCACTGTTCAGAAAGAGATTCTGCGTGTAGTACTGTGAAAATGTCTACCATCAGGAACTCGGTTCCAAATTCGACTTTTCAGACAAGCGCAATACTTTCAGTTACCATGTAAACATGGAAGTAAAAACGCTGCAAATGATTGTACAGTTGTTCATTATTCCTTCGCTTCAATAATGATATAATAAGACTATCCATTTGTGATGAGAACTTGTTGGAACATTTGTGAACGTTTACACCTAGAAACAGATAGGTAACGCCGTAGCAATGTATTTCTAATCATTTTGATTTTTCCTAATTTTCAAACACAACGCAAACACATTGACTGAGCCTGAGAAACATGCTGTGACAAATCTGTTTCCGTTGCCGCAAATTTATATACATAAACGGTAAATTGATTGAATGGAATTTTGTCATTAATTTAACCAATAATGTCGAATACCGCAGAGACGGTTGAAAAATTGATAGATCTATTATGCTCAGAGTATGTTAGAGAAATCGATCACCACCTTCAATGTTCATTAACATCGTTTAGTTAAGTAATCGTTGGCGTCGAGCTCGAGTAATGTTCAAAATGAATTAGACCCGCTATACTGAATGGGTTTTGCTTAATGGGAATTTCACGAATGAAGTTATCGCGCTATCATGTTTACAAAAGTAATATTAAATTATTGTTATTATAAGCCGGTAAAATTTACATTCGAGCGAATTACGTTGAATTTATTCACTCAGCGAGTATGGAAAAATTGCCACCAGCTCGCACGCAGCATGACCGATTTGGTATCTCCGCCTTTTTTCAGTTTAATATGTATGACGTTTATCGTCATTGATCTCCAGCTCTCTACCGCTTCTTAATTACGTGTTTTTACTCCTTCTCCATAGCCGACATATGACTACCGAGCTAGCTGGTTACCATAAGAATCCTGTTCGCCTCCTGTACGGCTGTTAATTTGCACGCACACCTCGGGTCGAAACATCGGCTTTACCCTTTCGTATACTTGGTATCGCGTTTGAAAAAAATCTACGACCACGTGTTCGCTAGATGGGCTCAAATCACGCCATGGGGCGATAACAAGACTGACTGCCTATGCGTCTCTTAGTCGCACTCGTGGTCGTCGTGGTATTTTTATCGGGCGCGGTCACCTGGATCCGAATGTTGATTTATGCGATTAGCATTTTTCTAAACGTCTGTTGTAACGACATTCTGTGCACCCTTAGCTCGGGTAGCGACTGGTCGCCTTGCGCTTTGGTGTAAATAGATGTCCGTCAATGATAGCCGCCCGGTTCTGTACGATCGCTCTATTCGAAATGCCGGCCACTACTTGTCATGCGGCAACTTAACGCTATTACTAACCAGCACTGTTCAGGATAACAATTTTGAGGTCGCGTTTACGCTCGATCAAGTTTTTCAAGTAGGCTTCACGAGCGGATCGACTATGCCTGAGGTGATGCTTATAAATAACCGCTTAAACAAGAATTACCGAATGTGGCTCAAAAAACGTCAACTTAAAATATAGAGAGAGCTAAATAAAATCAATTCAAAGTTCAGAATGTGTTCATTTTGAATACATCAGTGAAAAGTGATATAAATTTAGAAAAGATTCAGATGTAAGATTTTTAAAAACAATTTTTCTTTTTTCAAAATTGTGGATACTAGAGGGAGAAAATAAACATAATTATCCAGTGATAATCTGTACGTCTGTACGTAATCTGTCGTTTTATAATAAAACAATGAACTATTGATTCAAATTTAAAGAAAAACTATATAAGCTATAAATTAATTCGCATCGAAGTTCAATTCTTCATTTAACTATAGTAGGTACCTACGTAGAATTTTCACGAACCAAGCATCAATCTAAGGTTACATGTCGTGATGGTAGGAAAGTTGAAAAATAGTTGAGGTGCCGATAAAGATTTCCTCGGTACCAATCGTCTCATAAATATGTCAGTGGCGATAAAGTGTTCACACGAATGGCAAAGTCACCTTCACTGCCCTTTGCTCAATGTTTATTGACTTAGCAAGGGCTTGTTATTCCAATCACTCGGTTCGCGAGGGTTCACGCTAATGCCATTGCAGCGTCAGTACCGCTCTCCTGCCACTGAACAACCTTGAGTTATTCATCGCTACTGCTGTGAAATATACGCAATATAAGATGAAAGGTCGACCTATTATCCTGAGAATTTTCGAACAACCAGCAAATGCGTCCAAAAGCTGTGGATAAATCGCGAACAATCTAAAGATCAAGTTGGTGTAGTTCAACATATGGGGATTTCGACAACGAAAGTCAGACACGCTTGTAAGAAAAGCGATCGAAATTATCTCTCCAGATGTTCGGTGCAACACATGATAGCCAACATTAGGACCCATTGGAGTACTGAAACGATCGTTTGACAAGAATATTGCAGCTTAGCGCATCGCAAGAGGAGCATCCGACCGTCGAATGTAATTATCATCGTCTGAGCATTGAACGAGTGGCGGCAGATGTGGCGAGATGTAACCTGCACAGCGACCGGTTCGACCGGTTATACCAGAACGGCGGACGACGAGAGAATTTTTGCCAAATTGTCACAACTGCCATCAGAGCGAAGGAAGATATGAGACAAAAATCTCGCATTCTTCGATTCGCCGTGCCGCCCTTATCACACGTACGATGTCAGTACCCCTTGAAACAGCACGACCGACGAGGAGAAATTCCAATGAAATCGGAGGATCTTACATGGGTAAAAAAAGTGGGAAAGATTACCCATGTAAGCTGTTTTTTTCTTCACCTCCCATACCTCAAAAACAACAAGTTTCTACGAAAATCACCTTTTAGTAAATTAGGATACGATTCACTAAATTTTATGCAGCTGTTTTTAAAAAGTAATAACTGTTTTTCTTTTAACGAGTAATTTGGTTTCTTGAAATTATTGAAGACGAGCTGAGTTTACTGGGTTTTTAAAAACCAACTACTTTACCACACTTTACACTTTTGACTTCGCTTTTCAACTTTGATGCTCTGTTTTTAACGGTATATCCAGAAAAGTGCGGAGTAACAGAGTGAAAAGTGCGGAGAGTTTTTTGCAAAGTATTAAGGATTCCTGGGGTTGTGAGGGGGAGAAAAACCAGGTGACTCATTCTCAATTCTTTATTGACTGGCCACAGCCTATGAACCCTATGGGCTCCACGTTGCCCTGAAGATGCCCGAAAGGGCGAAAGTGGTCAGCCAGCCAATAAAGAATCGGCGAATGAGTCGCCCGGTTTTTCTCCCTCTCACAACCCCCGGACATCAAGAAATGCGACAACAAGGAAAAGAAGTATTAAGGATTGTTTTTTCCACAATAATTTTTTAAGAATGAACTTTTTTCTATTATTTTTTATTTCTTGTTTATGTTTCAATGAACTTGTATATATTTCAACTATGTAAAATATTTTGTTTAGCCTTTTTCCTCCCTTTGGAAGCCACGATATTTGTAAAGCGAGGCCACTTCGAAGGGTATTGCAACTTCAAAGAAACACTCAGGCTGTTCCTTAAATTAAAACTGTTGCTCGTCAAAATGGTACTTCAAACCGTTTTAAACTGTTAACAAACACCAGTTGAACAGTTAAAAATCGAGTTATTTTACGACCATAATTGTCATGCCATGAAGACCCCGCAAGAAAAAAATCTTTCTTGTTTTCTTTTTTTAACTATGAATAAAATTTAGGCAGATAATGCCACCGGGTGATCAACTGTTGAAAAAAGCAACCCGAAAAAATTTCCTACGTGTGATCTGGTTACAGAGGACTAGCAAAGTTCAAGAGGAGGCCAGTGGCGCACGGTCCCAGCAGGGATTCTTGTCCAGAAATACCAAGGACGGAAGAAATTAGCCCGGCCATCGATCACGCATTTTGAAACTGACTGATTAACCGAATTTCAGACGAAAAACTTTTTTTTGCAAAATTCTAGAAACTTTTACCAAAAATCAATCTTGGCCTAACAATGGCTCAATTCTTTAACCAAATTGTACGTCAATCTTAACCATATTTTTGGAGGATTTTGAGGGGGAGAAAATACTAATTATCCAAAGTTATTCATAGTCATATAAAACAAAGTGTATTTGGTATTCATATAGATTTTCGGAGGCTGAATCGAAGACCATCGCGGGTTCGATAGCTTCATTGGTTCTCGAGTTATCGTTAGTTAGCTTTTGTCCTGAACTTTCCAAAGAGGAGATTTCCAAAAATTTGGCATTTGGTAAAACTAGTGAGTTCTTGGAGCTATAATCGTTTCTACGGAGTTTTTTCCTATAGTTACCAATATGTTTCTCGGTGGGAACGTTCACAAATGTTCGGAATAATTACTATCACTAATGAATAATATTTTTAAATCATTATTGAAAAAAATAAAACCAACTTCAAAACAATCTGCCTATTAAATAAACCTGAAAAGGAAAAAATAACAATAAAAAAAAACTTTTTTTTTTGTAAAATAAGACCGACTTCAAAAATATTTGTCTATAAAAAAAACTCTGAAAAGGAAAAAATAAAAAAACTTCGCAGCAAGTCATTCGCCAACTACACGTTTTATGGACTACTTTACTACTCATATTGACCTGACCACTTCCTGATTGATTGGATCACCTCCCCTGATTATATAAAAATGACTATTTCTCCTTTCCCAAATGATTGAAAGACTTTCCTATCACCTCTGAATCGCTTCCAGATTAATCACTTTTTGGAGTCGGCTCCTCTGTTATAATTTCTTGGAGAAACCTATAGAATCCGCATTAGTAAGACTATAACGATCATCAGTTTTCATGATATTTGACAGAGCAATTCAGCATATATGAGAGCCGATTTGTAACAATATCAATTTTACGATAACTATTAACGCCTTTTCCTAAAAACCATTTCATATTTCTCTAAGAATCTTTACGTCCAGACCCAGACTTATTACCTGGCACCTACTAATTTATCGTAAATTCATATTTATTTGTAACCATCGGTTATTTTGCCAGAGAGGCGCCGACTCCAAAAGATGATCAATCTGGAGGCAATTCAGAGGTGAAAGGAAAATCTTTTAATCATTTGGGAAATGAGAAATAGTAGTTTTTATATTATTAGGGAAGGTGATCCAATCAATCAGGAAGTGGTCAGGTCAATACGAGTAGTAAAGTAGTCCTTAAAATGTATAGTTGGCGATGCCTATTTACTCCTTTTCCTAAAAACCATTTCAGATTTTTCTATGAGTCTTCAAGTCCAGAGCCAGTGTTATTACCTGGCACCTACTAAACTATTATATAAATATTCATATTTATTTGTTACCATCCGGAAGTCATTCCGCTAGAGAGGCGCCGACTCCAAAAAATGATCAATCTCGAGGCGATTCAGAGGTGAAATGAAAGTCTTTCAATCATTTGGGAAAGGAGAAATAAACATTTTTATATAATTAGGGGAGGTGATCCAATCAATCAGGAAGTGGTAAAGTAGTCCTCAAAATGTGTAGTTGGTGGTTGAGTTGCAAACGTTTGTGCATTATAATGAAGTTATTCGGCCCTCAAAACCATGTTATTCATTTCTCGAAAATTTAACGCTGAATTCAAATTTTCTAACTAAAATTCTATGACTAACGTGGTGTTTTTCCTACAACCATAAATATTTTAAAAAACGTGATTTTGATATAATTTTTTAGAAATACGGCCTAAAAAGTATCTACTTTTAGTCCATTCAATACCGAACTTTGATCACGTAAACTAGACCTAAATTTGAACAACAAAAACAATGGAGCAATATTTCTAGTTTCTAGAAGTTATAAGCTTGCAAAGTCAAAACTTCCTCTTTTCGCGAAAATTACGTTTTCCCGCATTTTTTCGCGTCAGAGGACGTAACTACTGGATGGACTCAATTGAAAAAATTATGGGACCTACGTCGATAGTAACTCTTTCAAACAAATAAAAAAGTAACCCGATCGCACGTACAGGAAGCCGAACGCCAGCGGACAACACATACCGAAAAAAACGCAAGTCAATCATAGTAACCTCCTCTTTTTGAAGTCGGTTAATGAATAATAAACCACTGACAATCAAAGACTCACGGAGAGACGGAAACACTGACTGATGTTCAGAAATAGTACTTCTTTAGTTCTTAGTATAGTACTATGACAATTTCTTCCAAATTCGACTTTTCAAAAGATGATTGTCGACCAACTTCCGTTTACAACGTAAATATGAAAGTAAAAATAAATATCATTTTAGCTCACCGTGTAGAGGGGGGTGTGAGGAGTGCAAGGGGCAGGAAGGGGAGGAGGCTGAACTAGCGGTCTCGGTTGTAGCTGCGTACAATGTTGAGGTTGTGGTTGAGTACATTGTTGAGGTAATGGTTGAGTACATTGTTGAGGTAATGGTTGACACTGTTGATACTGTATGAAACTGATGCATGGCTGTATAGCCGGACGGACTTCGACGAACGAAGATAAGGGCAGGTGAGCCGCCGGCAAGTAGGCGACTTGCTGAACTATTTGCGGTGGCGGCTGTGCGATTATTTGATGCTCCTGTTGACGGCAGTACAGGAATTCCCATATATCCATGTCCATGAGCTCAACACAACACACGTCGTCATATTCAATCAGTTGACCGATTCACATCCCTTCGGATCACGAACGTATCCTCGCGATGGTTTGACACTGGTGGAAAAATTGATACGTCGTTTATAGGACTGAGCGGCACCGATTCATCCAAAAGGCGACTTTCAGGAAAATATAGTTTCTTTTGTTACTGATAGAACAGTGGTTTATCATTCCATTGCTTCAATTACTATTTACGAAAAGTATCAATTTGTGATAGTAACTGTCCCAAACAATAATTGTGAACCACCTAACAACAGATTGGTAATTATAAGGGAAAACTACTCAACACCGATGGTAATTTTAATAATTTTTATTCTTTATTATTATCTAATTGCATTGTAAATTACTCGCTTAATGGTTCAACGACCATTCCTAAGAGTATGGCATGATTTTAAATCCTCGAAGTATACTATCGTCCCAAATTTCTGAAAATGTTGAAAATTCTACACAAAAGCTGCGATAATTTGAGATCCATCAAAGCTATCGACCCCGCAATGGTTTCATTTGATTCGACATCCATAAATCTATAGAAATTAATACCAAACACGTCTTAGTTCTAAAAACGTTGGAAAATACGGGTATTCTCCAACTTAAAACCTTCCGAAAATACCCTCAAAATTGAGCTAGCGATTTGGTGAAAAAATTGAGTCATTGGAGGATCAAGAATAAGTTTTAGTGAAAATTGCAAGAATTTAGCTATAATAGTTCCCTCAGAAAAGTAATGACGACGGACAGACAGACATTTTTTTAATCGGATACTCGGATTTTACAAGCCTTGAAACGTAGAACATCAAATTTAGAGCACGGCTAGAATTGTTCTTTTGGGTGATTACCATGGTTTATTAATGAATAGTTAAACAATGTTTATTGAATAATACACCAAAAAACTAATGAATTACTACTCGAAAATTGCCAACAGCTAGAACAGAATATTTGCGCTGAAAAGGAACTTTCGGAATTTCGATTGTTCTATTTGAGAAATAGAAAGTCGTAGTTGTTGAGTGGCGAAGGCTGGCGGGCTGGGCTACCTATTGACCCGCCTTTAGGGGAACTGTATTACGCAATTGAAGGCAACATCCCAACTCAACTGAAGGAAGAACAGAGCAGACTGACGCCCCCGCTTCTAACATTCAACCTCTGAGTCGGCTATCTGCGTCATCGCATCTGATCTCGTCACAAGACCGCCCAAGAGGCGAATCGGAGTGACAAACAAAACATCTATTCATCTTTCAAATGAATATTCCGTTCAGGTTTCCATCATAGAGGAAGAAACGGGTCGAAAACAGAAAGAAAAATGTCACACTCAATTGTTCTAGTTGGCTCCGAGTCAGAATTAGAATTAGAGAATTTTATTATTTGATGAATTCGAAAAAATATAAAATGCAGTCATTTAACGTAAGCCGAATCGCCCCGCATGGAAATGGAGATAAACTAATCGGAAAAATGGTAATACCTACGTCGAAGGTGGACCCTTCTTAAAATTATTAAAAGCCCGCTCTGGGAGCGTATCTACAATCAAATTAATTCCTAATGCTGCTCATGGTGGCATTGATGTTGAATTGGATAGAAAGGTAGACCAGGTGTCCGCTTTGTGGCTAAGCATTCGGGTGAAACCGACCACGCTCAACTGGCACATGCTGTCCGAGAGGAGCTAAAAACCGTCACGAGACTGCAATAATTACAGAGAACTCGGTGAAGGTAGCCCTTGTTGGCAAACCACTTTACTAGCTACTGATCATCCTATTTTCCTACGATTTGCACATTACCGTTTGCCGTTTGTTTGCTCTCAAGAGCCAAAGAAGTCAGGACGTGATAGAGGGCCAATAGTTTCAGCCTTGTTTCAGTATACATATTTATATGCACCTTTTGAACCTTCTACATAGGTTTCCCTTGAAATTTCTAGCCATAAAAAACTTTCGTCAACATTTCCAGCCATAAAGAAAACTTTTTTGAAAAAAGTTGTGCTGGAAGGAAAAAAAAGATTGTCGAGTAGTTTGCCACAATTAATAATTCCCAGGACATTATCGTTAGAGAAGAATGTCGATTTTGGTTTATTATTCAATAATAAACCACTGTAATCGCCCAAGAACATTTTTTTTTGTCTAACCCCCCTCAAAATTTGATGTTTTACGTTTCAAGGCATGTAGAATCCAAACATACAATTAAAAAATTCTGTCCGTACGCCGTCCACACTTTTCGAACAAAACTATAATAGCTACATTCTTGAAATTTTCATCAAAAAACAATCTCGCTCTCGCAACCACAATGCTAGCTCAATTTTAAGGGTACTTTTGGCGGGCATTGGAGAGGAGAAAATTCGTTTTTTCCAACGTTTTCCGGAAAAAGGTGTATTTGGTATCAATTTCTATAGATTTTTGGACTCTGAATCGAATGAGACGGTCGACGGATCGATTGGTTGTCGAGTTGTCACAGCTTTTGTGTTGAATTGGGGAGATTTTCAGACATTTGTCATCAGGGTACAACTGGAGAGCTCTTAGAGATATAAAAATCGTTCTATACTTGTCGAACACTCTCTTTAACTATACCGTAAGGCATACAATTCAGATTTTAATTTGGAAATTAAGAAAAACAAAAAATGATTAAAATTACAATAGTTGCTACGGAGTTCCCCCTATAGTACCAATCTATTTTTCGGTGTGTTTCAGAATAATTACTATCACAAATGGATAATGTTTTTAGATCATTATAGAAGGGATGGAGCGTTTTTAATTTTGATTGGTGCCAGGAAGAAGAACAAATAACAAAAAAGAGTTCACTAGTAGCAAACAATTTAATTTAATTTGTAGTTCGATAAGGAGCTTAAACGATTATAGGGCACCGGAATAGAGATTTTTTATTATTACCATGTTCGTAGGAGTATAAATCAATAAACGCTACGTAAAAATGGCGCATCATTAAGAATTAATACCAGTTATGGCGAAAAATCACTGATGAATATTATTTAATACTAATGGGATCATTGGCTTTGCTGGTGGAATAGCTTTTCATTCTGCTGCTCAAAAGTTTCTTCCTCATAAGAACAAATTCCACCTCTATAATCGCCACGAGAGAAAAACCATTCGCGATTTCCTTGAGGATAGCTCCGTCATGTATACACCATTTTATCGAATGCGACCCAAACATCTGTCAATTAGGAATAACAGTGGTATGGGACAAGTCTAATTAATACGAGCAATTCATTTTAATTTCACGGCAAAAAAGTAGAAAACAACACGTATCTCAACATCACGCACTAATTCAAATTTTATGTATGAATAATTAATTGGCGTTAATTCTTGAGGCAACGAGCTTTTTAAAGGAAAAGGAAACGTTTTTATCTCTTGTTTCGGTCGTTATTTACGGCCGTGGAGACCGGCTCGCGACCAGTGAGTATAGAAGTTAATAGAGCGGCCTAGGCGGGCACCGGCATGTGTCAACCTTCCCCCACTCCTTGGAGGTCAAGACTCCTCGCACGGCGAGTCTGCGCTCCGCACTGCTTTCATCTTCTTTTTAATAAATCAGTTTATTGATGGGAATTGTGGATTGTTTTAATAGATTAATAGGAATTGTATTGTTTGGGACGCATTTTGTTTATAATTCCATCAATTTTCGGTATTCTGATATGGCGTGTAGAGAAGAAAGTGCAACGAAAAACGTGATACGGATTTTTACATTTTTGTCGTTTTTCGAGAACCATTCGCAACCACGTCGAGTAAAAAATAAGAACATTCTTGAACTTAAAAGTAGTAAGTAAAAACTTTACAACGATGGTAAAAAATCAACTTTACATGGCATAATAGTCAATGTTTCAGCCATCAATGTTTTTATAGACCTATTTTTGGAACTCGTTAATTTCTGAATGAAAACTGCCTTTCCATTGCTTGTAAACCTAAACTGTTCCAATTTGCGTCTAGTTTGCGCGATTGGACTAAACATAAATACTTTTTAGGCTGTAATTAAAAAAAAAAAATGTTTTTTAATCACGTTTTCCATAATATTTATGATTGTAGAAAAATAACTGCACAAACCATTGCATTTTCGTTAAAATAATTGAATTCTGCGTTAAATTTTCAACCATTTGTATGGTTTTAAGGGCCAAATAATTGCATTATAATGAAATAACGTTCGGTGAATTTCTGAATTTCAATTATTGCATGTAGTAAGGTAATCAATGTAGTTTAGAATTGCAGTGCTCAACTGATGTATGAATTTTATTAGGTTGGTTATTAGTAAGTAGTGACAAAAGCTCAATAAAGAAACGTTGGGTAAAATAGATGAAGAGAGATGACCAGTATTGTATAGCACTCAAAAGAGAAAAATTAAAATAAAAAAAACTTAAAAATAAAGTAAAACCGACATCAAAATTATTTGCCTATAAAATTAACGCGACTCAATCACAACAACTCAATTACCAACTACATATTTTAAGGACTACTTCACTACTCGTATTGACGTGACCTTTATTGATTGGACCGCCTCCCTTAATAATATAAAAAATAATTATTTCTCATTTTCTTGATGATTGAACGAATTTCCTTTTCAACTCTCAGCGGGGCTCCAAAATAGTTTTTTTTTTTTTTTTTTTTTTTTTGGTCGGCGCCTCTCTCATAATATCTTGGAGAAGCCAATCGAATGTTAATAAGCAAAAAATATAGTTATAATAAGTTTTCATGATACTTGAAAAAAAAAACGTCAGCATTCTTGAGATCCGATTTTTAACAAGATCAGTATGACAATGACTACGCCTTTTCCTAAAAACGATTTCACATTTGCCTATGGATATTTACGATTTGACCCAACCTTGTTTCTTCTAATTTATTACTCAGGCTACTACTAATCTACTGGAAATTCAAATTTATTTGTAACCATCACCTAAGTGTAATCATCCGGTCGTCATTTTGTCAGAGAGGCGCCGACTCCATAAACTGATCATTCTGGAGACGATTAAGTGATAAAAAGGAAATTCGTTCAATCATTTGGGAAATGAGAAATAATTATTTTTTGTATTACTAAGGGAGGTGGTCCTATCAATCAAAGTGGTCACGGCAATACGAGTAGTAGTCCTTGAAATGTGTAGTTGATGATTGAGTTGCTGTGAAGTTGGAATTTTTGTAATATTTTCCTTTACAGTTTTTTTATAGGCAAATAATTTCGAAAACGGTTTATTTATGTAAAATTTTATTTATTTTTAATGACATTAAATAATCTGTAGGTACTTGGATTGAAAGGCGATGAGCAATTGGATTCAAATAGCGTACTTGGTCACGTGCAGTGGAAGGCCGGCCCAGGGCAGGGGGCCCTCCAGAGAGTTGGGGGGGTTGAGCATACGTCCACTCGCCTTCTAGCATAGGGAAGGCCGCTCTATATACTTCTATACTCACTGCTCGCGACCTTGAACGCCTTCCTGCTCGCACCAACCCTTCGCACACACCTCACGACTGCCAGAAAACTTCTCATCGTCAGAAAAAAACGCGAGAGAGAAGAGAAAAAATAAAAAACACGCGCGACATCGAAAAAACTACTCTGATTCGCATAAAGCGCTCCTACAGCCGTTTCTTTGTTGGCCCGACGTTTCGAGTTTGCGGTCGGTTAAATGATTCCTTTCAATCTCGAACGCTCGCGTGAATAATCGAAAATACCCGGAAAATCGAGCGGTCACTGGGAGAACGAACTGATGATTAGATGAGCGGGGCTAGCAAAACACAACTTTTGTCATGAGCTCAACAGTTGGACGAATTCATCGACCTATTCGGCGCAATACGTTCAAAAAACGTCTCAAATGAAATCTATTCTTGTCAGATATTTAAGAAAGTTTCGAAGAGAGAACAATAAATTATTATTATCTATTGAACCATTCGATAGTATAAAAAATATTTTAAACCGACTTCATTAATTTTGGTTTATTATTCAATAATCAGCTAATATTGTTTCTGAAGTACCAATCGAATGCACAACATAATGTATAAGCTAATAAGCTCATAGAATAAGGCTTGAGAAAAGAGGAAATTGATTAAAACTGGATAGGTCGATTAAAGAAGAATAACCGTTGTTTTAATAAATTTTCAAGGCTGTTAATATACACCGATGTCGGGTGCATGATTCATCTGGAAGTCTCTCAGGCAAAACAAGCATTCAACTCAATTCGCGTCTTCCTTTTGTGCCTACCCTACACGACAACTTTCGTGTACATGGGCATTCTTTCGTTCACCTACTAGGTACCAACCCCACCCCAGCTTTAGAATACAAAACGTTTTCCCCCGGTTTTGACCCTTTTTGTAGGAACTATTTATAGCAGCAGATAATTTTAGAGTCGATAGAAGGGTTCATATAATGCCCAGCTTATTTCTTCCGATCGGAATGAACTTGAAGCGTGAATACTGATTGTCAGTTTTCAAAGGTAAAGCTTGAATGAATCAAATATTACATACAATTGATTTATATAGTGCGTAAAAAATTTGAAGGAAAAAATACGCAATCGAAATGTACGAAGAAACAACGGAAATTTCCTAAAAATAATCGCAAAAAAATAAAAATGATGTAGATGGTTGTAAAATAATTGGTTCCCGAAAATTAATGGATACTCAAAAATGACAATTCGTTTCCATTTCATTTTTATATTTCGCTTTCATCTTCAAATATTATCGGAATTTCGAAGCGTAGTTTTTTTAGAATTTTGTCCAAAATCGTCGTTGTAGCAATAATAATTTGGAATTAGTTATAAACCTTTTTTTAGTCTTCTTCATTTTTTCAAGTAATTTTTTTTTACTGGTGGGATTTGTCTGGGATTAGTGACTTTGTAATGGGTTGTTTGAGGGACTCGGTAGCCACTAATCGAGAACTGGAGAGGAAAGGTCCCTGTTCATCGCATCGCCTCAGCTCTTCCATTATACGCGATCGTTGAGGATGAATGAGGTCGTCAGCCGCTCCCGTCTAGTAGACATTCAGGTTTCAATATCTCATCTCTCGCCTCCCTTTCGGCAACGTGTTTGATATCCATCGTCGTAGCCCCTCATTCCCATTAGAAAAGGTCCCCCACGAAGAGCAACGGGGACGTACATTTTTAAGGATGAGCCCCATCAAGTAAGCGCCTAACAATTTCACAATGTCAAATGACGAAACCTGCAAACATATTCCGAGCAGATGCTTCTGAGCTTAGTTTATAGAAACGGTGATGAAATCTAGATAGGGCCTGCGGTTACCCATAGAGTTTATCTGATTCGAACATGAGCTTTCAAACTTCTGATTATAGTAACCTGCATTAAAAGTAGTCATTTTATGTAGAATTTTCTTAGTTTATTACTTGTCAGCATAGCATAGCGAGTGTCTAAATACTTCGAAAAGTATAATATCAAATCTTAGGAAGAGGTTTTTTTTAATTTTTATTAGGTTTTTTTTGGGTGATTGAAATGGATAATTACGGGAAATACGATAAAAGAAAATAAAATTCTCGTTTGTAATAATATTCAAACTTCTATCGCTTTTAGCCAAATTTTTCTTTGCGTATTAAAAATATCTAAGCCCCGGTGGCTCTCCCATTTAGCGATTAATTCCCAAGAGCGACTGGTATATTGATCGGTCCGGTTCACCGATCGTTAAACTGCCCGAACGAGGAAAAGGCCACATCAAATTTTCTCAGCTCGAGTTGTTTCAACCCTAATTTTCCTCATTTATAATATTATCCTTTTTATCGTACAGATCAATTTGTGACTAGAAATCAATCAAATGTAATTCCAACGACCAAGGGCGGATTATATTTTGCTGTTCAACGACTTCCCACATGATTGATAAAGCGGAGAAACGAAGAATCAGTTGAACACAAGCGTTTGAATAATTTCATAGGATATGTCACCACGATATATTCGGTTCTCGAAAGGATAGTCACAGACGTGAGCATCATCTTGCAAAAGAATCAATTTTCGGCATTAATTAGATTAATGAGAATGAAGTTATTGATTGATTACTACAGTCAATTTTTAATACAAAAATGAGTTAGTAAATGAGTAATTATGCATCCATTTAAAAATTTGAATCAAGTCAGGATTTTCCTAGAAAATAACATTTCCTTACAACAGGGGTGTCCAAAAACTAGAGGTCAGAAAATGCAGTGTAAGAACATTCTTCAGAATAAATATTTACCATATAACAGGATCGATGAAAAGGGAAGTGAATCAGCTCGACCAAAAGATTTAAAAAATATCGAGGCCAACAATATTTTGAAACCCCAGAACGTCCATAAATTCTTCTAACTTCTGCACAGCCTTGAACAAAATAGCTCTAACAAAGCCGGTCGTCTTTGCAAAAGCTCGTGAGAGGGATCAACGCACTTCTCTACCTATAGACACATCAAGGACACTAGACCTAGGCACAGGCTCACTTCACTCTAGGTGCTCATTGCCTGTACGTTACAAAGGAAACAATGTTTCACCGGGAAGGGAGTTTAATTGACAAGTCTGCTGAGCCAAAATTGGTCTCACAATAATTATTCTTCATTAGAAGAATATCTCTAAATTTTAATATTTTTCATGAGGAAAATCTATCAAGAGTAGTTTTATACTTCAAATTGTTTTCAATGCTTAGACAAACATTTTGATAAACAAGTTTAAGGTAAAAAAAAAAAAACAGTCGTGTGCATAGATCACAAAGTACTTCCAAGTTTGAGTCGGTAATAGGTATAACCAACTGTGGTGATATGATTGAAAATAAATCCACCTTCATTCAAGGCAAAACGTCTTGGCCTTGCTGTCATCGTTTATTATATCGAATCAGTTCAAGCCGAGATTATCATTTCTGTACATCAATTTGGTTACATGAACTCAAGCATGATTCCCCACCGTTATCGAACATTTCAAGACATTGAGCGTTCTTATAATTTTTGCGACCGAAACGCATTCTAGATGTAAACAATCTTTCAATAACGAGGAAGCGCGGTATGTGACATTTTAACAATAAAAATCTATCGTCATTTACCCACTAAAGAAATCATTTAATGACCTTTTAAACGTTCAAAAATATAATGTGAATATTTCGGTTACGCATCATTCACTCGCTATTACAAACATTCAACACCTCTAGCGTCAAATATATTGATTTTTGCGGTCTGTAAAAATCGTAACAGAGAAATATCGGCATAAGTTGAAAGTACTGTGTGTTATCCAAACCATACACGACAAGTTTTGTAGTAATGGTCATATTCAAATAGCAAAGAGACTCGAAAAATACAAAAGCGCTTGAATAAAATAAACGTTTGACGAGAACGTACAGCGTGTGACCCCAATAATAATAAAAAAAAAATAAAACCGACTTCAAAAAGTTTGTCTATAAAATACACTCTGAAAAGGAAAAAATAACAAAAATGTCCCAACTTCGCAGCAACTCATTCGCCAACTACACATTTTAAGGACTACTTTACTACTCGTATTGACCTGACCACTTCCTGATTGATTGGATCACCTTCCCTAATAATATAAAAATTACTATTTCTCATTTCCCGAATGATTAAAAGATTTTCCTTTCACCTCTCAATTGCCTCCAGATTTATCGTCTTTTGGAGTCGGCGCCTCTCTTATATATTGTATTGGAGAAGCCTATAGATTCCGAATTAGTAAGAATATAAATATCATGAGTTTTCACGATTCTTGAACAGAGCACATCAGCATTTATGAGAACTGATTATTAACAATATCAATTTGAAGGTGACTATTCACGCCTTTTCCTAAAAACCATTTCAGATTTCTCTAAGAATCTTTACGTCCAGACCCAGACTTATTACCTGGCACCTACTAATTTATCGTAAATTCATATTTATTTGTAACCATCGGTTATTTTGCCAGAGAGGCGCCGACTCCAAAAGATGATCAATCTGGAGGCAATTCAGAGGTGAAAGGAAAATCTTTTAATCATTTGGGAAATGAGAAATAGTAATTTTTATATTATTAGGGAAGGTGATCCAATCAATCAGGGAAGTGGTCAGGTCAATACGAGTAGTAAAGTAGTCCTTAAAATGTGTAGTTGGCGAATGAGTTGCTGCGAAGTTGGGACATTTTTGTTATTTTTTCCTTTTCAGAGTGTATTTTATAGACAAACTTTTTGAAGTCGGTTTTATTTTTTTTTTAAAAAGTTTTTTTTTATTTTTCTCTTTTTAGTGACTTACAATTATGGACAGCTCTCTTTATAGAATTTTCCCAAGCTTTCATTATTGTGTTCTTGTCACTTACTACTAACCGTCCAAACTCAATTCATAAGTCCGTTGAACGATGAAGTTCTAAAGTATAATGATTACCTAACTATTTTCAATGTTATTATGTAGATTGAGAGTGAGTTTGAACGTTTGGAATAATCCATCCACTGATTTGGGTCTCTTGGTCAACATACCGGATACTTTGATCCCATTGATACACCTACCAAAACTCAAATAATTGTCTACACCATTACTGGTTACTGAATTGCACCAATTCACTCGTTCTTTATTTCTCTAACGATAATAGAGTGATAATTTTCTCAAGCGTACCCGCAATCGCACTGAATGAGAGAATCCGAACAAAATTTCAGAAATTCGCCGAACGTTTGTGCATTAACTTGGAGTTATTTGGCCTTCAAAACGATGTTATTTATTGAAAATTTAACGCTGAATTCAAATCTTCTAACGAGAATGCCATGACTAACGTAGTTTTTTTTCTACAAGCATAAATAGTCCAAAAAACGTGATTTTGAAACAAATTTTTTAGAAATATGGCCTAAAAAGTATCTACTTTTAGTCCAATCAATACCAAATTTGGATCACGTAAACTAGACTCAAATGTGAACAGTTTAAGTTTAAAAACTATGGAAAAACAGTTTAGGATTGGAAGTTGTGAGGTCTCAAACACAGGTCCATTAAAACATCGATTGCTCCCTTATTATGCCACCTAAACTTGATTTTCTACCATCGTTAGAAAGCTCTAGCTAAGTGCTTTCAAGTGCAGTAGTGTTCATATTTTTTTTCTCGACGTGGTTGGGAACGGTGCTCGAAAAACCTCAAAAAAGTGAAAATTGGCATCACTTTTTTTGTTACACTTTCTTCTCTACACGCTATATTAGAATGCCGAACAAAAAATTGAAGCTAGGCCCTTGTAGGCAGATAAATTATGAACAAAATGACACCAGAAACAAAACAATCGAGCAAGTATTCTAGAAGTTATAAGCTTGCAAAGTCAAAACTTCCTTTTTTCGCGAAAATCACGTTTTCCGGCGTTTCTCCGCGTCTGGAGACGTAACTACTGAATGGACTCAATTGAAAAAATTATGGGACCTACCTGGATAGTAACCCTTTCAAACAAAAAAAAAAGTAACCCGATCGGACGTACAGGAGCTGAACGCCGGTGGACAACACATACCGAAAAAAAAAAAAAAAAAAAAAAAAAAAAAAAAAAAAAAAAAAAAAAAAAAAATCCCGCTAGACGACCATAGTAACCTCCTCCTTGTTTGAAGTCGGTTAAAAATCGAGCGATATTCAGCGGTCATATAAATCAATTTAAAGTCCCCAGCGTTCAAATATATGCATTTTTGAGATCTGTAAAAATCAAATATTGTCAATATGCGATTAACGCGGAAGTACTGCATGTGCTCTACTTGATAAAAATCAGGCATCATACAATCGCCGTCACAAACATTTCAAGACCTTGAACGTTCAAATACATTGAGTTTTCCGGCCTGTAAAAATTAAAATACAAAATATGCACTAGTGAAATCGTGAAAACGCTCACAGCGCGGAGGTACTGTTTGCGACCCAATATAAAAAAATTCTGTGTAATCTGTTAACCATAAAAAACATTTTAAGACCTCAAATGTAGAAAAATATTTACTACTTGTGGTAAAAATCGAAACAGAAGAAACTTTGAACCGCTATATCTCAAATGCACAGTAAAAGATAATTTTGCTCATTCACGTTTACTATGTAAACGTGGAAGTAAAATAGTTTTAAAAAGGGGAAGATTTGAGGGTGTGAAATACGTTACGATCGCTACTGACCAGATACACACCACATTCCTATGAATTCAACGTTTTTACTATTCCAGCATGACAAAACATAAAGCCAAAATTGCATCTCTGGGAAAAAATAATGAGTTTGTACTATCAACGATTCCAAGAAGAAAAATCTAACCAGAAGAGCTACTGGTGACATTTGGAGTGCATGTGCGCTATTGTACAGGAGTTCCGGAACCCTTTGAGTTCCATTCGTACCCCATCAACACGCATCGCCCTTTGCACACAGACCATTACAGAAGCGCACAAACGCACGATGGGACAACGAGGGGAGGTTAATTGAAACTGAAGAGTATCCTCGAGGGCTTTTTTCTAGGACCTAAGCCGTCGGCTTTTTTCCTGCGATCAATAACTAGAGGTGCAAAGATGAATAATTGCTACAGAAATTTTCCATTCGATACGAGTTGCTCACACCGGAATACTTGCAGCTATTTTCTGAACGTACATTGCCAATTTTCTCAATCGATACTTAATCGCCGCGAATTAAATTGACAGTTTCATACAGCGAAGCGATAGGATTGAATGAAAATTCGGAGAAGATAACAAATGTAACAGAAGTAAAAGGTAGCAAATATTTTTTTGCTTTTCTTTAATGTGTGTACCAAGTTAATCAGTCGATTTTTTATTCTTCTTTCATTCATTTGAATGACCCTACAGTTTTCGCCGAACAACTGTGATGCCAATGTATGTCACTTTTACAGAGTTCGCCAGGTTTTACAGAGGGCTTAGGGAATATGAAATCAACGTTTACGATCAATAAAAATGATCATCCTCAGTCTGAAATGAGCGCTTATCTCTCGTTTAGAATAGAGCTCTGGACAGATTAACCGACCATTATTTACACAATTTAAGGCAATGATGAATCATCTCTTCAAAAATTAATGCCGAAACGAAAGAGATAAGATAATTCTCTTCGGATAATTTCAGAATGGCAAATGGCTTTCCTATAGATATATAGTATTTGCATTTCTAGAGGATCGAACCATTTTTATGCAATCGTTGCAGTGCTTACATCGCACCGCGTTACCCGCACGTAAACAGTCTAAATTCAATATTGTCCATTTGCAACGCTTCTTTGGACAGCCAGTGAGGGCTATTTGAATTTAGCAAGAGCGGTAATAGATGGTTAATGATTATTATATATTATATATCTAATATAATATATATTATTATATCAATAATTATTATATGGTTTATGCTATACGAGGAAAAGTATGTTACTGGATGTAGGATATAGCACGTATTATGTTACTGGATGTAGGATATAGCACGTATTATGATGGACACTTCTACAATTCCATGAACATGAACGTTCTTTCAGAAAATACCATCACTTTAAAAAAGGAGATTTTTAAAAATTACGATGAAGCATAAACTAAAACTGAAAAAAGACCACTGAATTCCCGTCAAAACACTTCCAATATGGAATGCAGGCCAATTTTTTTTTCCGTTTTAAAAAAATTTGATGAGGTTTCGAAATAATGCTCCTCATTTTTGAAAAATCGTGAGTGAAATAATTTTGTACTGGTACGTCGATGTACATCTATGATTGACTAAGGGGACGGATAAAATCTATGAGAATGAGTAGCAATAAGGATCACTATGACATTTTGTCAAGTTGCCTTTTCGATGAATCGTAGCGAAATCAGATTTGTCCGATTCTCACCTGAGCTATGAACACTCGCTTTCTTATCGTTTAAAATAAATCCTTATCAGCGGATAAGAAAATATCCAACGGTATCACTGTCACATTCCGCCACTCACACATTTCAAACCGGCGCGGTGGACTGCACAACAAAACAAAGCGGCAAAGTAAACACTTTCACCTCGCGATGTGACCCGGCGCACAGACGGTTGACGCATGAATTATAATTAATTCATTTTCATTTTCATTGGACGGTCGCCTGTGAAGGGCTGGAGGACCCAAGTGGGGGAAGACACTGAGAGGGGAGATCGGTGGGAACGTGAGACCTACCCCAACAGTAAAAACTGTCTACCCGATGCGAAAAATTGTTACGACGTGCAGATTATGCCAGCCCAACGAGCGACAAAGGAACTAGCAGCTGGACAGGAGCAAAAATCGACTGACTTAGAGGCCACGTTCGATTTTTTTAATTGATACGATGAAATTCAGTCAACAATAAAGATTTTCCAAATTTTTCGGTCTATAATTTTGAAAAAAAAAATTTGTCAAAATCGCTGATTTTTTCCTGTTTTTAGCAAATGGTATCAAATCAAATGGATTAAAATTGTTCCTCGCTATCCATAACTTACAGCACGATGAGAATCTCAACAATGTATTCGGTATTTAGCTGGCGTCAAACGGGAGACGATCGAGGTGTTCAAATTGCAAGCGGAATGCCCGAATCAACTGCGATCGGTCGAGCAAAATCGCAATAATTTGTCCAACGAAATAGTTGCAGTAGCAATAGTATGAGCGATGCAAAAAAAAACTTCCATCCAACGATTTTATTTATTGACGTTTTTATTTGTACCGAGATATTTTTTCAAAATAGCTTTTTTGGGGGTCATTGGTTCATTTGTGTACCACATTTCTTAGTGAACAGCAACTATCGACTATGATTAACAAGTGGAACTATTTGGAATAAATTGATGCGGAAATCCTACAACAGAAGTAATTCGAAATTGAAACTGCAAGCGTCAGGAGTAAAAACAAAAATTAATATAGGTAATAAGCTAAATGAAATAACAAAAAATACTTGCAATTGAAGTTAAAACTACGTAAACATGGAAGTAAAAAAATTACGAAAAACCCGATTCAGTTATAAACGTACCAGAGGAGTGAATTTCAGCTAAAAATTCACCATTCTGAGAACGGTTCAATCTGGAAAAAAATGTTGGATAAGGGGGGGCACTCGTTTTAATAGGAAATTAAATTAACGGACTCCATCGCTTCAATAATAATGTGTGATAGGTAGTAATTATTCCGAACATTTGTGAACATTCCCACCGAGAAACATATAGGTAACTATAGGGGAAAACTATTGTAATTTTAATTATTTTTATTTTTCTTAATTTCCAAATTGAAATCTGAGTTTTTCACCTAACGGTACAGCTGAAGAGAGTGTTTGACGACCATTCAAACGAGTAGGTACAGAACGATTTTAATAGCTCCAAGAACTCACGAGTTCCAAGTGCCAAATTTCTGGAAATCTCCAAGTTCAGCACTAAAGCTAACTAACGATATCTCGAGAACAAATAAAGCTATCGAACCCGCGATAGTCTTCTGTATTCATTAGTGGATATCATTTGTGTACATCCACATCATCCATATCCATTTGCGGATATTTTTCTTCGATTCAGCGTCCAAAAATCTATGGGAATAGATACCTAGATAGATAGATTTTTGTGAACATTGCAAGAATTTAGCCTCGAAGCGAAGGAATAATAAACCACTGTACAATTATTTGCAGCGTTTTATTGGATTTTCGGATTAGATGCCTTCAAACGTAAATCATCAAATTTTGAGGGGTTAGAAGATTTTTTGCATTGGCTAATTACAGTGTTTTATTATTGAACAATATAAACCAAAAGGCTATAAATTCAGTAATTAGACGTTGAGAAATTGCGTCAGAGTGCTTCAATTGCGGATGTCGCATTGTGTCCAGAGAAAACGATCGTGGGTGTAGGAAAATGATATTGAGAGTCAACTGGGACGAGTCACGAGAAAGAGATACCGAGGGAAAAGTGTACGAGGCGAAAGGTGACAGCTGTGTAGCGACGGTATATCAAGTACGAATCATACGTGCGACTTTTCACGAGAGTAGGATACAAAATCACCAACTGCATTAATAGAGAAGAGATTAAGAAGAAAGAAATCCCACATCAAAATCAAGGAGTTTTCTTATCGATTTATAAACGAAAACGGTAAGTTCAATCTCAAACTCATAAGACTCCATCAGACGGGAGTGGGCCTGATTGCAACTGATGCGACAAGTAGATTCATGAGGTAAGGAAATATCATTGCAAGGGAAATGATCAATATTTCATCGCTCCAGCAAATAAACCTCTTGTCTTTTTTTAAAAGCCGAACATATTCATCGACATGCATATCGGCGATTCGGAGAACATTTTGTCGGCAACTTTCGCTGAATCTTCCCTGAATCGAGTTGAGAAAGCTCAAGGAAGGATGGATTCCAACCGACAAGTCGTAAAACAGTCGGTCGCACTTCACTTTTGGAGAAGTGCGAGGAACAGGAGATAATAACGATGGCTTTATCTAGCCTTACGAAAGTCGTAAATTTTTAAGAGATAGCGAACTCGAAAGTGATTGTCGTTTGTCTGAATGTTTTCTCCATGAAAAAAAAAAAAAAAAACCAACATTACACACACACGCTTGGATGGTTTTTACGGAAACGGCTACAGATTTACACGACTATTAATTTATTGTTGTTGATAATCGACGGCGCCAGCCTGGGCTACACGTCGAAGAAACAGGCCACATGTAAAATGACGAGAGCAACCTTGACCATATCCTTTCGTTTTCAATTTCATTGAAATTCGTCAATGCGCGATAATTTCAATATTAAACATGCCAGATGGCGTCTTTAGAAATTAAAAGTCATAAAACCGGACAGATCCTCGCTCATCACGTCGTTACAAAAGGGAGTAGGTACAGTTAATACGCTGCTGCTGCCAGACAGTCACAGAGATCGATAATAAAGTCGTTTAGGGAGCTCCGTCGTAAAAGCGTGCAGTAAAACTTCGATAAAATCGAGATTGCAGTAAAAGTTGAAGCGTAATAAAATCGGTAGCTATTGAATACCAAAAACGGTCGGGATATAGCCGATAAAATGGTCGCACAAGCCGTTAAAAAAGGCGAAAAGATGGAATAAAAAAAATCGCCAACGCCCAATAATCTAAAGTGGCCATTGTCAAATAGATAGTTGACTTGATTGAACAATTTGCCACAAGTTATAACAAGAACTGCTGAAAATACACGAATAACCGAAACGAATAACGAAAGTACGATAAGTAACGATAAGTAAACGAATAACTTATGTATTGTAAGTATCAAAAACATTAATTTAGAGACATGGTGTGGTTGGGATCTTTTTGAAGTACTTCTGAAGTACTTGCACGGCCCACGTGCAATTGCCCTTTTCATCCATTGATATTCTTCCAACTTCGTCCGTCCAGATTAACATCTTTACCGTCTTGTACACGTTGGACAAGAATAGTTGTGGTCAGATGAAACATGTTATCCCCAAGCGTGCGTAATGGCATTAAGATGCTCCTTTCTGTGGTTATTTTAGCATTTCGCTGCCAATTGCAATAGTGTAATGCAATTTTATCTATGCGCTTAGGGAAAAATAGGAATACCAGTTCTAATGTTGTATTTTCCCCTCTTACTAAACCTCTATTTAGCCTTCTTCCATAGCATAACCTCAAACTTGTGACGAACAGTGTATGTTCATTCCAAAATGATAACATAGTTCTCATTGCAACTTGCGCTCTTAACGAAATGGGCCGAATTAAAATGTTTCAATGCTCGGTTGCTTTTGACTTTCAAGGTTTTCAATGAAGGACAGATAATCGACTTTATAAAAAGAAGAAAAATTGGATTTAAGGGACTCATGACTGTATGCCATCAGAATGAGCTATATATGGTATCATACTATGACTAAATTGGGTACATCCTACATTTACGCACTGAAATAATTTATAGTTTTAGCAGGTGAATAATAGGTAGTAATCTCAACTCTATCATGCGAGGGGGCAAACTATATCATCATTCTTAAACCTGTATCGATTTCTATACACTATTTAAACAATAAATAACTACCCGGTATCCCAAATATGTATAGAATTCAGGAAAACGGAACAATGCCATTAAGGCTGATTCGTCATCTGTCATTCGGAAAAATCCCAATGAATTCCAAAGAAAATTCACTCAAGGTTCGGTGACATTTTCTGCTATGGCAAAATAACGAGAAAAAACTTACCTTTGGCTTCCTGCGCGGTGATTTTCGAACAGGTCTTGCGGGAGCTTTCCTGCCATTTTTCAGAGGTGGCTTTCGAGCAGAAACCACCTGCTTTGGAAGAGATGGCCGAGCTTGTGGCAATCGTCTAGGCAACGATGAATTAGGACGACGAGATTCAGATGATGCAATGAGAGATGATTCTGAAGGATGTCGAGCTACCTTGACGGGAGGTACACGAGGTGACGTTACCGGCCCAGATATGGCATCGATTTTCTGATGTTCTGACTCCTCAGAGGACTTCTTAGCTTCGTCTGGAGTCGTTTTCACGTCCTCTTCACTATCTGACGAGGATGAAGATGAGTCAGCCGATGAGGAGCTCGACTGGCTATCATTCAATTTGGATTTTGAAGAGGAGAATTTCAGTTTCAAGCCACCCTGCAAACACAACGAGGAAATTTTTAGATGAAAATGAGCAAATTGATGACACAATAAAATCAAAATTATCAAAAACACTAAGAGGTAGGGGTAACAAAGACCTGATCGGTAATGGAGATTTGCATTACAATAGTCAGCATGAAAATAATTTTAAGATGAAAATGATAAGAACGCTAGTACATTTCAACCAGATCAGGAATGCGACATTTTACAATGCGATGCGTCCGAATGTGGATTCAATGCGGTCCTCATGTACAAAATGTGAAATGGTGAGAAGCCTCCAATAATTTTTGCGTCACGAGTTCTTAACAGCAGAACGAACGTACAGCACAATCCATGAAGAAGCTTTGGCAATTTATTTTGGATGCAAGAAAATTGCATCAGTATTTAATGGGTCAGAAATGTATCATTCAGTCTGATCATAACCTTTGCTACTGGTTCTGGCACAGGGTCTGTCCCAAATGACATCAGGTCAAATGCAAAGATGGGCCCTATTCTTGGCGAACTTCAATCAACACATTTATGCACTCAAATGAACAATTTATTATCAACAGATTCATGACTTGCCAAGCAAGGACAGGATTGACTCCTAAATCCTCGCTTAGCGTTGGTGACGCAACAGTGAATATTACCTGTTCCAAATTCGTTTCTCGGATGCTGAACGAAGGAAGGGTTCCTTGAGCTTCAGAAGAACTACTTATGCTTTCCTTGGGCTTGCCAGAACTAAGGGAACTGTCACTATCACTGCAACTCGAACTCGGGCAAGAACCAGATTCCTGCAGAAGAAAACATGTAAAAACGAGGATAAAATGAACAAAATATAAATTCATTTGATAAGTGGTGGTTACGGTATTCTGGCATCAAGCAGTTACAAATTGAAAAAAAGAACTAATTAACAAAATACCTGCGAATGTGAGTCCGAATCGGAAGAACTGGCCCCGTCTTCACTTTCAGAATCTGAACTGTCTTCTTCGGTATCCGATTTGTCCTCAACGTTTGGATGGCACGGCGTTAGTGGTGGTAATGGAGTTGCTGGTTCCTGTACAGGAAGATTTTAATGCAATGGTTAAAACGCTGATACGATTAAAGAAGAAAATTTCAGACGAAAAGAACCAAAACCACTCAGCCGTACATCATGTGGTAGGAATTATTAAGTAAAAAGAGGGTGTAATACAAAACACCAAATTGATGAAAAAATATACCTTGATGGCGTCGATGTCAACAGTGGATGGCAGATCTTCAGGCTCAGATTCTTCAGCAGGTCGGTGAATTACAGCACTCCAGTCACAGCTTGTAAGGATATCACCAGTAACTCCGAACTACAAAAAAGGATAATAGAAGTTTAATAAAGCTGAATTGGTTCATGGGATGCAACTAAATTCATTACTGAATTTGATGAAAATTAATTTAAAGCAATTTAAATGAAATTATTGTTGAACTTGATTAATTCATCAATGAAATTTAACTCAGAAAAACGGTACTGCTATAGATTATACTACAAAACTAAAATGTTGGTTGAGAACAATATTGACATAATATGGAATTACGCGGTAACAGCACTTGGATGCATAAAATATAATATTATCACTTGAAAGGAAAAGTTACCTTAGTGATGTCTGGGCGGACTATGCCAGGCGGAGGAGCGCTAATACCGGGTACATATTGCACCGGAGGAGAATAAGTAGACGCGCTCTTGTCTACTTGAGGCATGGCGTAGTACTCCATGCAGTACAATTTAACATCACATCAAGCCCCTGCAACATAATTATATAATATACCAAACCCATAAAACGTACAATTTCATTTTGGTGGCTAACTTACTCAAGTGAATCTTTATTTTAGAGGATATTGGGTATTATTTTGACGGATCCAGTTGTTACGAGGAAGCAACAGTCGTCGAGTGCAGCGTAGTCCAACGACGATACGATCTAGATGAATGATCAATTAATTCATTCTGTGCAACGCGACTGTAATTGTCAGTTTTTTAATTCGAGTTCTGTTTATTATAATATAATGAACAGAAATATTAAATATTACTTTACTAATTCTATTTCTTTCTTCAATATTCTTATTTTAAATATTATTTAAAATCCATTTAACGCGTGCTTTAATTACACACTTGACGAGGAACATCGACTATCCATTGATAGAACTAATAGTTGCAAACTAGGTGAGTGAGTTCGGCCTTTCGGGCATCCTAGAGATTCTGAGACATTAGCAATCAATCTGCGCATTATTATTGATTCCACCGACAAAACACTGCTGGCTAGTCTACAAACAAATAAACGTCGGTGAGCAACTAAATTTCGCCTAAATTGGCGGAAATTAATGCAACTTGGAAAGCATTGATCTTTTCAGTTTAAAACGTGTAGGTAACTAACAAATCGTCGTAACCCCCTTTATCAGAGCTACAGCTGCAAAGCAAGGTTAACTTCGCCTTCGCGCCCTGACCGTTTGAAAAATCAGTCAAAACGCGCACAGGAAAACAACACTCGGATTGGTCAACATTTTTCCTTACAAGAAAACCAAACGCCTATGACATAGGCCGTCGTGTTAGCTCTAAATAAAGTGATTCTGACTTGTTATGAAATCGGTTCAAGTAGACTGGTGTTTGTAAGCAGTCGGATAGTGCGAGTTAACCCGCATAAGAAACTCGACACTCGCGGCACTCAAGTTCCCTTGGCTACGGCGGTTTATAAACGATCAAAACTCACAGATACAACGGGAAAGTAGTTCGTTAAATAAATCATAGTTACCTGAATTATACTAGAAATCGCCATAAACAAATTCATAGGGCAAAGATGGCGTTTAACTGACAGAAGGACGAGCTGATCGTATCGGCGATGAATACATGTTTCCAGTATGATCCCAGCGGCTGAACACAATTTCCGGCGAAAGAACGCGAAGTAAATTTCTAAGCCGTGTTTTCCGACCGAAAAATGAAGGATTTCAGCGAAAAAAATGCATCGAACAACGCTAACTGTTGAAGACCTCTAATGAACCTCCGCCACTGGCGTACTCTAGAGGCTTCTTCTAACACTTCCGAAGCAGGTGTTCAAATTCCCGCCTAAACTATGATCTTTCCATGGAAAATAAACCTCAACGAGATCCTCGTGCTTCAATTTAACCGATAACTCGATAAATAAAATGATGAAGAAGTATTTCTAACGAACTGACGATTCTTTAATGAAAGAAATAAATCAAAAACGATGAAAGAGTAGGTAAGGTGTTGGTAAAATTGGTCAGTCCATCTTGCCGGAGAGAGCATAATTAATTTTTTTGCCATGAATAATGCAATGACAATTGCTCGAAAATGTGTAACTTCAACAGTAGTGGATGCAGTTTTCTCGGGCCAATATTTAGATCATTTTCAAAAGAGTGACAACTAGGTTTAGTCAATTTTCCCCTAAAAGCCATAGCTTAAGCCATGTCGGACAAGTTTAACTTCTTAGAACGAAATGAGAATAATTATTATTATTATACCAATGAATTATGACTGAGCAGTCGCTCCAAAGGGTGAAAGGCAGGATGTTGAAAACGAGTCGACTCTCTTCTCAACCTCAACCTCACAGGTTGGTTTTAAAAGCACATATTTTTCCACGTACCTACCAACTGTTACTTAATTTTTTTGGTACGTGCAAAAATACTATATTTATAAATACTTACTTGATATTATTTTACGACGATCCGAATAAAAAGGTGATGAAGTTAGATGACTGTTTTAATTCATTAATCAGAAGATAAGCTCACTTAATGTTGCAAATAATAATGTTAAACTGTTCGGCTTATATGTGCTTTTGTAAAACTTTATAGTGGAACCTTTACATGCAGAACTATGTCCCCTGAAGAGGCCGTGAGAGGCGAAAGAGCTCGGGAAGAAAATATAAATGATGTGCAAGAAAGAAGGTCGCAGTGGTCGCACTCATTCTCTTCACCTCACCTACCAATGAAAACTAGATTGATAATAATTCATCATTGGCTCTTGAAGGTTGACGGGATCCTCTTCCCAAGCCCGAATAATCCATGAAGGATCGAAAGGATAAGTTTCGAAAACAGCAATTGAAACTGATTTTTGATGAAAATTCATTTTATTCAACGGTAGAGTAACAAAATAATTTTCAAGAACATTGATAAAAGTGAAGTCTTTTTCATATCACAAATTATCGCCATGGATTCGAAGTATACTAGTAATTCGAAGCCAAACCATAACCAGTCGACCACCATTGAAATATTTCAATGGTTCGCAAAATTTAAAAGAAAAACTGCAGAAAAAAAAAACAGAGGGAGGATTGATTGTGAAAGAACAACAAAATACATTTCTTCCTTGAGGTTACGCATTTTGACGACCTAAGATTGATGAAGACGGAGGCAGACAAGCCACAATTCATAAATTGAAGATGGAAAACAAATAGCATGAAGTAGAATCACAAAAACCAATAGAAAAAGGTAGAAGACCATTGCAATAATATTGTGGTTCACAATTGTCAGAAGTCTTAAATTTGCAATTTTCCCAGCCAAGCAGAGTGTTGTAACCGAAAAGAGGAGGCTGCCGAAACCTTTTACAATTTCGATTCCGTCAGCCATGCGAACGATTGCGGTTTCCGATCTGAGGACGGGTTGATCATGACATTGATTAATGTTGGAGCGTCAGTGATCTACAAAAAGAGAGTTACCTCACGGTACTGTTCCAACAAAGCAGTTGTCACGATTTTTCAATATATTGGATCATTAGATAAATATAGGAGGCAAAGAACGCACTAATTATATTAAACGCAGAAGAAGAAATGGTCATACGAGCATTAATAAGCAGTTCTAACCTTCAATGCCTCACTAACAGCACTTTCTACTTCTGGAATTGTAGCGCAAAAATATCCTTTTCCATTACCAAGTTTAGCAAGGGCTTCATAATGGGTATTGGGCCCAAGACTTGACGGAGGCGACCTGTACATTTGCAGTGGAGGTACAAATCACAGGAGAATATTTATTGTCAAAGATGAAAGTCAGATCAACAAGGCCTATACTTATCCTGTTTACAAAACTTTGATTTTACTGATTGCCTATAAAGTTGGCATAATTTAGTCAATCAGTCACCTTTAGTCAAGTTGACTAGTTCACCAAGCTCCCCTAGGATTAAACTTTTCAGTAGAACCAAGAACTCAATAAACTGACGCCCATTAATGCCAACAGAACATGAAGAGCATGATATTGAGAAAAAATTCTACATCTGGAGTAAAAATGAGGCAACCTAGACCAAACAAAAGCACTTACACTTTAGTGACTGGGCCGATGCTGGTAATATCTTTCCAAACATCTTCAGGGAAACCACCGTAGATGCCATTGTTGTTAACGATGATTATCACAATGCCTAGACGATACCTGAAAATAAACATATGAGTGACCTGGGCTCTGCAGATAGAAAAGCAACAATAAATTTCCAAGCAAGCTGAATAATTTGAAATTAAGCATAATAAAAATAAATAAAAAAACACGAGTAAAGCTGTACCTGAACATTGTTTCAACTTCCATTGCTGAAAATCCAAAGGCTGAATCACCTTCAACACATATGACTCTTTTAGTCGGATGATTTTCCCGGCACCAAAGAGCTGCTGCAATGGCGAACCCAGGTCCTACACCCATTGTGCCAAAAGTTCCTACATAAATAGCAGGTTGAAATTGAAAAATCACGTCTATTCAGAATTGATGAAAAGCAAACTAATTTTAAATACAAACCAGCGTCAAGTCGATGTCGAGGCAAATGGTTTAGCAGCACACCTCTGCCAATGTCCATAGTATTAGCACCTTCGCTTACAATTATGCTATCTGCAACCAACCATTTAACCGCCAATAAACCAAGAAACAATTCGAGAAGAAGAAACCTACACTGCAGAACCTGTTCCCGCAGTTAGAACACACTGCAAATCTTTGTACCGAGGTTTGTTAGTCCTTTGCTCCAATTATGACTAAAGAAGACCATCCATTTGTGGTAGTAACTATTCCCAACATGTGTAAACCAAACAACAGATTGGTAACTATAAGGGGAAACTCCGTAGCAACTAAGGTCATTTGATAATTTTGGTCTGTAATTCAATCATTTGAATAGTAATTTGCCAAACTGGCCCCCTCAAATTTTATGTTCAACGTTTGAAGGCAAATAAAGTCCGAACATCCAATACAACACTTTTCTGACGAAAATATAATAGCTGAATTCTTGAAATGTTCATCAAAAAACAATCTTGACATGGCAATGGCTCAATTCTCTTACCAAATCACTACCTCAATTTCAAGGGTATGTGTGTGGGGGGGGGGGCTGCTGGGGGAAAATACATATTATTATCCTACGTTTTTCAGGAAAAGACAAAAGATTTGGTATCTTCTATAGATCTTTGGACGCTGAACCGAATGAGTCCATGGCGGGGTTGATAGCTTTATAGGATTTCAAGTTATCACAGCTTCTGAATTGAACTTGGGAGATTTCAATATATATTTGGCATGGGGTATAACTTGAGAGTTCTTGGAGCTATAAAGCGTTCTTGACTAGTGAGAATAGGTGTCTGACACTCTTTCAGCTGTACCGTCAGGTGGAAAATTTAGCTTATAATTTGGAAATTAAGAAAAATAAAAATGATTAAAATTACAAAACTTGCTACGGAGTTTTCCTCTATACTCACCTATCATTTTTCCGGAGGGAACGTTCACAAATATTCAGAATAATTATTCGCTTGGTTGTCGTCGCATTTATTGTAGTAGAGGGGTTGTGAGGGGGAGAAAAACCAGGCGACTTATTCTCCAGCTGCGGGCTGTGGACCTCATGGTTCCACGTCGCCCTGAAGATGCCCGAATAGGCGAAAGTGCTCGGCCAGCCATTACAAATCTGGAGGCTGTGGACCTCATGGTTCCACGTCGCCCTGAAGATGCCCGAATGGGCGAAAGTGCTCGGCCAGCCATTAAAAATCTGGAGAATAAGTCGCCTGGTTTTTCTCCCCCTCACAACCCCTCTACTAGAATAATTATTATCACAAACGGATAGTCTTCATCATTGAAGCCAAGGAATAAAAAACCACTGTACAATCGCTTGCAGCATTTATTTTTCAAATAAAAAGCTTCATTATCTGCCTAACGATACAGCTGAAGAAAGTGTTTGACTACTATTCCAACGAGTGTAGAACGATTCTTACAGCTCCAAGAACTCTCAATAACTCTGATAACTTGAGATCCAATGAAGCTATCAACCCCGCTATTGTCTTATTTGATGCAGCATCCGAAAATCTATAGAAATTATTATCAAATACATAATTGTCTGCAAAGCGTTGGTAAAAACATCAGTTTACGATTTCATAACAAGTCGGAATCACTTTATTTAGAGCTAACACGGCGGCCTATGTCATAGGAGTTTGGTTTTCTTGTAAGGAAAAATGTTGACCAATCCGAGTGTTGTTTTCCTGTGCGAGTTTTGACTGATTTTTCAATCGGTCAGGGCGCGAAGGCGAATATAACCTTCCTTTGCAGCTGTAGCTCTGATAAAGGGGATTACGACGATTTGTTAGTTACACGTTTTAAACTGAATGCTGTCCAAGTTGAATTAATTTCCGCCAATTTAACCGAAATTTAGTAGTTCACTGTCGTTTATTTGTAGACTAGCCAGCATTGTTTTGTCCGTGGAATCAATAATAATGCGCATATTTATTGCTAATGTCTCAGAACATCTCTAGGATGCCCGGAAGGCCGAACTCACTCACCTAGTTTGCAACTATAGTTCAAACAATGAATAGTCAATGTTCCTCGTCAACCCCCTGAAGTGTCGTGTAATTAAAGCTCGCGTTAAATGGACTTTAAATATAATGAACAGAACTCTAATTCGAAAACAGACAATTACAGTAGCGTTGCACAGAATGAATTAATTGAAAAGTCATCTAGATTGTATCGTCGTTGCAATATGCTGCTTTCGACGACTGTTGCTTCTTCGTTACAACTGGTTCCGTCAAATACACAATACCCCCTAAAATAAAGATTAACTTGAGTAAAGTAGCCCTGATGATGGAAGCCCTAATAGGTGAAAGCACTTCGACAATAAATTAAAATTTGGAGAACTATATTGTGGGTCTTGTCTGTCCTCAATCATCAAAAACACTGCAAATAATGATTGTACAGTGGTTTATTGTTCCTTTGCTCCAATAATGATGTAAGATAAGAAGACAAGATAGAGGTAAGACCCATTTGTAATAGGTAGTAATCATTCCGAAGATTTGTGAATGTGAACGTGTAATTTTTCTTTTTCTTAATTTTCAAAATAAACGCAAAATTTTTCCCCTAACGGTACAGTTAAATTGAGTGTTTGACGAGCATTTGAACGAGTATAAAACAATTTTCATAGCTTCAAGAAATCTCGAGTTCATGCCTAATTTCAGAAAATTTCGTAAATTCCAGACGAAAGCTGCGTTAACTCGAGAGCCACTAAGGCTATCGACCACGATTCACATTCGATTCAGCTTCCAAAAATCTATGGAAATTGATTCCAAATAAATACACTTTTTTCTGAAATTTGTCCGAAAATAGGAATTTTCCCCGTAAGAACCCACAAAAATACCTTTAAAATTGAGGTAGCGATTTGGTTAAGGAATTGAGCCATTGTCAGACCATTTGAGATATTTATACCCATACAAGGTTTTTTCTTTTTTGATTTTTGCAGGCTATAAGAGTAAATTCCTACGATTGAGGTCTTGTAATGTTGTTATGTTAACTCGGAATACACTAGATTTTTCGTATATTGGGTCACACACAGTACCTCTACGTTATGAGCTTTTTCAACAATTTCACTAATGCATATATTTGGTATTTTGATTACAGGCTGCAAAACTCAATTTATTTGAACGTTCAAGGTCTTAAAATGTTTGGGACGGTGATTGAATGATGTCGGATTCTTCTTGCATGGGTCACATACAGTACTTCTGCGTTACTCCCATATTGACAGTATTTGATTTTTACAGTCCGCAAAAATGACTATATTTAAACGCTGGGGGACACTCAGCACTTTCTCGTAAAATGCCTTCTAAGTTTTTTTTATTTAAGTGCTTCTAAATTTTTTGGGTCTCTTTGCTATAAATATGACCAACTTTATGCTATAAATTTGGCGAAGTTATATGGGGAAACGTGTATTTGTGCGAGTTTGAAAATGGTCATATTGTAAAACGACACATTGACCAGATGATTCAGTCCAGACAATTCCAAGGTGATGATGTCCCTTCCAAAGTTTTGTCATTTCCTCCCAAAGTTTTGTTAGTCCCGTCTGGCCCTCCGGCAAGCGATGAAGTACCTGAAATATCGCCACAATTGTCCAAGAACAACGTATTGTCTCCTAGGTGGGCTAATACTAGACCACCCTCTAGACCAGGGGTGCTCAAACTTGAACTGTTGGCGATCGACATCAATATTGTTAGACTTCGATCGATCGACTCTGAGAGGCCCAAAATTCGTACATTTAACCCCCTCCCCCGCTCATCACCTAGGAGTCAGGACTTTTGGTATGTAAACAACCTAAGCCCCCTAATCAAGTTTCTGAAGGAATCGCTTAGTTACCTGCTCACGCACTCTACACCTCATTCTTCGACTGGACTAGAAACATCAGCAGGAATCAAAGACGCTGCTTTTCTTTGACAAGTACCCCACGTTCCTCTGATAAAGCCGCCGTTTGCCACTAGCAAATGGTTATTACGATCAAAGAAAGTGATGAAGGTGTTATTCTGGTCTAATTGCGGATCGAATAAATGTTAGTAGTTTATTCATTTATTTTGTTTTAGTGACCTATCTATTTAAACAAATTCTGTGAATAGTAAGTTCTATATTTTGGTTTATTATTATAATAAACCATTGTAATTGCCCAAGAAAAAAATTTTTATAACCCCCCCTCAAAATTTGATGTTTTACGTTTCAAGGCATGTAGAATCCGAATATCCAATAAAAAAAATTCTGTCTGTCCGCCGTACGCCGTCAACACTTTTCCGGCCAAACCATAATAGCTAAATTTTTGAAATTTTCACCAAAACTCAATCTCGGTCCTACGACGGCCCAATTCTTGAACCAACTTGCTAGCTCAATTTTAAGGGTATTTTGGGGGGTTTTTGAGGGGGAGAAAATTCATCTTTTCCAAGGTTTTTCAGAAAAAGGTGTACGTAGTATCAAATTATATAGATTTTTGGACGCTGAATCGAATGAGACCATCGCGGGGTCGATAGCTTCATTGGTTCTCGAGTTATCACAGCTTTTGTGTCGAATTTGGGAGATTTTCAGAAATTTGACATGAGGGTATAACTCGAGAGTTCTTGGAGCTATAAAAATCGTTCTATACTCATTGGAATGGTCGTCAAACACTCTCTCCAGCTGTACGGTAGGGCAAAAAATTTAGTTTTTAATTTGGAAATTAAGAAAAATAAAATAGAATAAAATTACAATAGTTGCTACGGAATTTTCCCGATAGTTACCAATCTGTTTTTCGGTTGAAATGTTCACACATGTTCTGAATAATGACTATCTGAAATGGATAGTCTTCTGAAATTTTATTTGAAGCGAAGGAATAATAAACCACTGTACAATCATTATTTGCAGCGTTTTTTTCTCGAGATCGACTCAAAAAGCACTCGCGATCGACTAGTCGATCGCGATCGACCGTTTGAGCACCCCTGCTCTAGACATAGCCTAAAAGTGGATAGTCCTCCAAAACCGGATACTGTATCGCTCGAGATAGGCCCAGACGGGAGATTAAATTTCCGGACAGGCTTAATTATGGACGGATCAGAGATATGGACTCTTGAAATAAAATTGTATTTCGATGGTATTGTACTGGAATTATTTGAACCCTCAAGGTTTAGGAATGTTTGTTAACGGCGGGAAATCACATTTGATTTCATAAAACTAAAATGATTTACAGAAATGATAATATAATGATTATGATGGGTTTTCATCTCGAATTAAACTGATCCAACATAATAAACGATGACAAAATCCGAACGCCAAAACCGAACGGTAGTTGTACCTTCACACCATGAATGAAGGTGGATTTAATTTCAATCATTCAATCGTCCATGGAACATTGGAAATGATTTTGTCTGTTTGTTATTTTTTGTGTAATTCAACAAGGATTAAAATGCTGAAAAACGCAAAACTACAATATATCGCTAAATAAGAGGAAACTGCCTGAGTAGAGGTGAAATTCCTTCAAAATCCTCTGTCTACTCTACCTGAACGTTTTGCGCGCCTGCTCCAAGAGAGCTCTACTCATCTTTTGAACAAGTGTCAGTGCGTCCTTATGAGTGTCAGACAGAGTGTCTATCTGTCCTCGCGTTCATCTGTCTATGGTTTTTCAATAACTGTTGTTGTAAACTAGCGTTGCGGCCTTCATACACATCCTGATTTTATAATTGGTTATACCTGTTACTGACTCAAACATGGAAGTACTATGCAATCTATACACACTGGCTTTCATTGGATATTAGGATTCTACATGCCTTGGAACAGAAAATGTCAAGTTTTGGGGGTGGTTAGTAATTTTTTTTTTTTTTTTTTCTTGAGTGACTACAATTGTTTATTATTGAGTAGGAAACAAAATGAAATTGTACGTTTTACGGGTTTGGTATATATAATTATGTTGCAGGGGCTTGATGTGATGTTAAATTGTACTGCATGGAGTACTACGCCATGCCTCAAGTAGACAAGAGCGCGTCTACTTATTTTCCTCCGGTGCAATGTGTACCAGGTGTTAGCGCTCCTTCGTCCAGCATAGTCCGCCCAGACATCACTAAGGTAACGTTTCCTTTCAAGCGATAATATTATATTTTATACATCCAAGTTCTGCTTGGTTGAGTCGTCGCATCTCTCATCGTACTGGGTTGGTGAGGGGGAGAAGAACCAGGCGACATGTTCTCCGATTTTTTATTTACTGGCCGAGTACTTTCGCCCCTTCGGGCATCCTCAGGGCGATGTGGAACCATAGGTTACCACAGCCTGGTAACCTATGGTTCCACATCGCCCTGAGGATGCCCGAAGGGGCGAAAGTACTCGGCCAGTAAATAAAAAATCGGAAAACATGTCGCCTGGTTCTTCTCCCCCTCACCAACGCAGTACGATCCAAGTTCTGTTTCCGCATAATTCCATATGTCGATATTGTTCACAACTAACATTAGTTTTGTAGTCTAATCTAAAGCAGTACTGTTTTACTGAGTTAAATTTCATTGATGAATTAATTAAGTTCATTAATAATTTTAGTTAAATTTCTTTAAATTAATTTTCAACAAATTCAGTAATGAATTTAGTTGAATTCCATGAACAATTCAGCTGTATTAATCTTTTAATATCCTTCTCTTGTAGTTCGGAGTTACTGGAGATATCCTTACAAGCTGTGACTGGAGTGCTGTAATTCACCGACCTGCTGAAAAACTGAGCCTGAATATCTGCTATCCACTGATGACATCGATAATGTCTATGGTTTTTCAATAACTGTTGTTGTAAACTAGCGTTGCGGCCTTCGTACATTTCTTGATTTTATAATTGGTTATACCTGTTACCCACTCAAACATGGAAGTAGTGTGTGATCTATGCACACTGGTTTTCATTGGATATTCGAATTCTACATGCCTTGGAACAGAAGACATCAAATTTTGGGGGGTGGACAATTTTATTATCTTGGGCGATTGCAATGTTGGATTATTGAATAATAAATCAAAATTAGCAGCACAAAAGAGGTTCGAGTCATGGGAGAAGTTTAGAAAACTATGAAGCCTAGAAATCGTCATCCTTCACTTGACTACAAAAGAATGTTAAGAATGACTTTGAATGTAAGAATTTTCTTAAGAATGAATGGTACTCACACTTGGGTATTATTTCCTGCACTTTTTGAAAAACAGCGTAGTAGTTTAGCGGCACAGAGATATCGTTGCCCATGTGCTACAAAAATTAAGGAAAAGTCATAAGGTATACATAATTGTACGTAACATGTTTACTGCAATTTTATTAGCATTATAAAATTGAAAAAGTTATTAACATATTAGCATTATAAAATTATTAATATATAAATTATAAAATTTATTAGCATACCTTTACGTATTTATCGTTATCAGCACATTTTTTCTGCAGCTTCTGCATCCAGGGCGAATTAGAGTCGAATTTCCAAGAGCCCAATTTCTCAAACAACATATCGCAAGCCGGGGCGACATTAGAAACAAGAGCGACCCCTATAGGCACGCTATTTCCCATTTCCTCGGAGCACAAGTCAACCTGGGCAAAATTTACAAATAAATAATTAATATAACAGCAAAACAGAGATGTACGAGGGGGACCCAAAAGTAACCGGAATGGGGCTGGCGTGGGGTTGTGGTGGCAGGAAGGGGGAATTTTGGTGAAGTGTGGTGAAGGGCCACATCTGAGCAGTCTGTGTGCGAAGTTTCATTGCTGTGGGTACAACCGTTCGTCCGTGAGACTTTTTTTTATTTTCCTTTTGCTGTTTCTGCAAAAACGTGTGATGGCCGACAGCCAGGAGCAACGTGCGGCACTGACATTTAGTTTCCTGTAGGGGAAAACGGCCACGGAATGTCTTGCAATGCTCACTACAGCTTATGGGGAAAACACAAGTTTACAAGTGGTTTTCCCGTTTCAAAAAAGGAGAAATGACGATTGAAGACCAACCTTGTTAGGAACGGCCCTCAACGTCGAAAAATCGACACCCTCGTCCGTGAAGATCGTCGCCAAACGATTAACCAACTCAGTGAGATCAGTGGAGCTCAACCTGGGGCTCAGTGCAAAGAATTTTAAGCCATGCCAATTCGTCTCACGCCAGCTCACCTACGATCTTGCTTGCAATTATAAAAACATCTGGAAGAGAATCCCAATCTTTTCGACTGAGTGATCACTGGTGATGTATCATGGCGACTCAACACGGATATGAAAGGGAAGCGTTTGGCCACTGTGGAGGAGGTGAAAATAAAGTCGCAGGAAGATCTAAACGCGATTCCGATAAATGAATTTAAAAATTGTTTCCAACAACGAAAAAAAGATTGGACAAGAAGTGTGTTGTAGTCAATGGTAATTGCTTTGAAGGTGACCAAAATTTGGTGTAAAAATATTGAATAACAGACGTTTTCCAAGGACATTTTGGTTACTTTTGGGTCCTCCCATTATGTATAAATAGAGATGCTTTTATAAATATAAATAATATAGGTATAGATACTTTTAGTTATAAATATAAAAATATAGAAATAAATATAAAATAATAAGTATAAATGTAAATATTAAGAATAAATATGATAAATATCGATATAGAAAGAAATGTAGATATAAATAACATACATGCTTTCATAAAAGGAGATCCTTTTTAAAACACCAGAAATAATAATGAGGATACACCTATACTTAGCATATTCTCTATATTATACCATTTTTAACCGACTTCAAAAGGAAGGGGTTACTATAATTGACTTGCGGGTTTTTGTTTCCGTATGTGTTGTCCGATGGCGTTCAGCCACTGTATGCCAAATTGGGTTGCTTTTTTTCTTCTTTGGAAGGGTAACTATCTGAGTAGGTCCTATAATTTTTTCTACTCAATCCATCCAGTAGTTACAGCCCCAGATCCGGAAAATGCGGGAAAACGTGGTTTTTGCGAAAATTGCAACTTTTGATCTTTCGAGCTTATAACTTCCAGAAAAATTGCTTGATTGCTTCGTTCTTGACGTCATTTTGTTTATAATTTATCTGCCTATGAGGGTCTAGCTCCAATTTTTGTTCGATATTCTGATATGGCGAGTAGAGAAGAATGTAAAACGAAAAAGGTGATCTTTGCATTTTTGAGGTTTATCTAGAACCATTTGCAACCGCGTCAAGAAAAAAAAGAACATTCTTGTACCGGGGGATGTAAGGGGAGAAAAACTAGGCGAATTATTCTCCGATTATTAATTTTGCTGACCGAGCACTTTCGCCCATTCGGGCATCTTCAGGGCGACCTAATTATAATCATTCAATGTTTGTTGTTAGGTCGCCCAGAAGATGCCCGAATGAGCGAAAGTGCTCATAAGTGCTCAATAAATGCGACGAAAATGAAAATAACATTCTTGTAGTTGAAAGTACTCAGCAGGATCTTTCAAACGATGGTAAAAAATCAATTTTATGCGGCATAATAAGGGAGCAAACGATGTTTTATAGACCTGCGTTTGAAACCCCATAACTTCTTACCTAATGAAAACTGCTTTTTCATTGTTGTAAACCTAAACTGCTTTAATTTGAGTCTAATTGCACGATTAAAGTTTGGTATTGATTGGGCTAAAACTAAATACTTTTTAGGCCGTATTTCTAAAAAAATGTTTCGAAATCACATTTTTGAAATATTTATTATTTTTGTGGAAAAATAACTACAGGAGACATAGCATTTCAGTTGAAAGATTTGAATTCTGCGTTAAATTCTTTAAAAAAGCATGGTTTTGTGGGGCAAATAATTTTATTATAATGCACTAACGTTTGTGAATTTCTGAAACTTTGTTCGCGATATCTCATTTAGAGTAATTGCAGATAGGTTTGAACAAAGCAAAACTCTTTCATCACTCATGAAAATAAAGAACAAGTAGATTTGTGCATTTCAATAACCATCAATGGTGAAATAAATTATTTGGGTTTTTAAAGTTATGGTCAATTCCAAAATACATCAATGGTATCAATGCAACCGATAATATAACCAAGGGTCCCAAATCAGCGGATCGACTATTCCAGACGTTCAACCTCACTTCTCAGTCAGCATAATAACATTGAATGTAGTAAGGGTAATCACTGTAGCTTAGAACTGCAGTGCTCAACTGATGTATGATTTATTTATTTTTAGTTATTACTTCCATGTTTACGCAATAAATGGAAGTATTGAGATCGTCTGAAAAGTCGAATTTGGAACCGAGGTCCTGTTGGAAGAAATTTTCATAGTACAATTTTCATAGTGCTCAGAATCACTTTCTGAACAAGTGTCTGTGTGTCCGTCTGTCCGTGGTAACAAAAATGACATAAATGGCCATAATATGGCTATTAGATATTATCTTCCTGAAAAATGAATGAAATTTAACGACATTTTCAGGAAATGTTTTCCTAACGAATGAGCAAAGCGTCCAAACATCTATAGAAATTGATACCAAATACACTTTTTTCTGAAAAACCTTGAAAAAATGAATTTTCTCCCCCTCAACACCCCCAAATACCCTAAAAATTGAGCTAGCAATGTGATTCAAGAATTGGGCCATTGTTTGATTTAATTTGATGATTTGATAAAGTTGCAAATTTTGGACACCATTGTGTGTCATATTTTTTTTCTTGACGTGGTTGGGAATGGTACTCGAAAAACCTCAAAAAAGTGAAAATCGGCATCACGTTTTTTGTTACACTATCTTCTCTACACGCCATACCAGATTGTTGAACAAAAATTGGAGATAGGCTGGAGTGAATGAGCAAAATTAGGTTTTTCAAAATTTGGCACTGTGCATTTGAGATATAAGGGTTCAAAGTTTTTTCTGTTTGGATTTTTACAGGCTATAAGAGTCAATATTTTTCTAAGTTTGAGGGCTTGAAATGTAGGTTATGGCAAGCAGAAAACGCCAGATTTTTTGTATATTCGGTCACATACAGTGCTTCCACGTTATGAGCCGATTTCACTAGTGCATGTTTTGTATTTTGATTTTTACAGGCCACAAAACTCAATGTATTTGAACGTTCAAGGTCTTGAAATGTTGGGGCGTTATTTGCATATTAACTGCATTTTGATTTCTACAGACCGCAAATATGAATATATATGAACGCTGTGGGGCTTTAAATTTATTTTTCTGTACGACAGCTAAATATCGCTTGATTTTTATTTTTGGGGTCACACGCAGTACTTCCCCGTAATACGCATTTTCAGTTATTATATTCGTAGTTTTTGGGTCTCTTTGCTTTAAATATAACCAACTTTGACCTTCTTCGTTGTTGGGGTAGAGGGGGAGAAAACCACGGCGACCGGTTCTCCTGTTTTTTATTGCTGGCCTGCCAAGCACTTTCGCCCATTCGGGCATCATCAGGGCTTCGTAGCACCATTACAAGGTATCCACGGCGAATAAAATAAAAAACAGGAGAACAGGTCGCCGTGGTTTTCTCCCTCTCTACCCCAACAACGAAGAACGAAAAAAGCGACAAATCCACAACAAACTTTGACCGTGTTCACAAAACTTGTTCTGTATAGTTTGGATAACACACAGTACTTCCGCCTTATGCTTTTTTCAGCTTTTGAGATTTTTATGGTCCGCATGAGTGAATACATGAACGCTGGGAGGCTAAAAATTAGGCTAGCACCTACTAATTTTTTGGAAATTCAAATTTATTTGTAACCAACACCTCAGTGTAATCATCTGGTAGTCATTTTGCCAGAGACTCCAGAAAGTTATTACTCTCATTTTTTTTATAGGCAAATAATTCTGAAGTCTTTTTTGTATCAAAGTTTTTTAAAATATTTTATTGGAATGTATTGTAACGTTCTTATTAACCTAATTGAAAACTACCTACATAATTTAGCTGCAATGAAATTCCAGATAGATGATTGGTGGAAGGTCAACCTGAATTACGAATACATTCTTGCTGAACCTCGGAGGCTGGCCAAAATGAAGAATCCAATTAAGCCGAGCTCCAAGCAAGAGTATGACGTCAGCCTCTTGAAGTGCTAGAGTTCGAGCTTTGGCAACTGAACTTTGATGGATGTCAGACATTACACCTTTGCCCATTGGCGTAGGCAACCAGGGTAATCCAGTGTGATGGACGAGTTGAAAAACAGAATTTTCACTGCGGTCGTACGCAGCTCCTGAAAAATATGCCAATTTACTGTAAAAAATCTCTCCTAACCTAGTTGAATGAATTTTCCGTTGTCATATTGATAGGTTCCTTTTGATGACAGAAATAGTCTTGCCTTTTCCTATTATGACTAAAGGCCGCTTTGCTAATATTAGCATTTTGGCAGCGTAATCAATACCAGATGGATTCGGAAACAGAATGGGAGGAGGCAATTTGCAAGCATGCACTTGGTGAATTTGACCTCTTTCTACATTCGCAGTCAAAAGTGTGCCAGGGAAATCCAGATAGCAGACTCCTGAAACAAAAGTTCTAAATAAAGGATGACCAGAAAACGGTAGTAAATTTTATATACACGACGAATTATAAAACTCACCAGGTCGCCCATAAATTGATAACCTGAAGGCTTTCTCTACATGTTGAGGAATGAGGGCTGCAGAAGCAGGACGAGCTGAATACTTGCAATATGGTCGGCAAAGGTCAACCTGAGGACACTCTTGGAATCCTCCAAGCCCCTCATGATCGACACTGCATGACCCACCGATGACGATCATGGGCCTAGGATAGATAAAAATGAAATTATCCGCTCTTTAATTGCATCTTTAGCATGTTTTGGAAACATTTGTCCAAGAGCTGGAAATTATTTCCCACAGTATCATTGCATATGGAACGTGAATAAATCCTCACCAACAGTTAACCTGAGCATTCGCCATACCGCCAATAACATGAAGCAATCCAGGACCGGAGACAACAAGCACGACAGCAGGTTTCCTTGTGAGGTAACCAATAGCTTGAGCAGCGTATGCTGCGGCTTGTTCGTTCCTCATTCCAACATAGTGAAGACCAGCTTGCTGCATAGCCATACTGAGCTCGACAACAGGAATCCCAATGATTCCAAAAACATATTCAACACCCTGAAATAGATAGGTAAGATTTCTGGTGCTCCAATTGTAGAAATACTCATGGAACACGCTTTTCGCTTGTTTAAAGGTGGTTGGCATATCATTTTTCTAAAATGAGTAATTATTTATATTTGTAACGTCACATAATTTCTCACCTGACGCTTCAAGCATTCAGCCAAAATAGTGTTTCCATCCACCACGTCACTTTCGTAGCCCATTATGATCGCCTAAAACTGAAAATTAGTAGTTCGCATCATCAAATACTTTTAGTAGTAAAGACATTACTAAGCTATTCATCTATCCAAGAAGTAATGCATCAAAAATAGGTTAATTCACCTGTTTTAACGGCTCAGAAGTCAATGAAGTGCCTGTTAACAATTTATTGTAAAGCACCACAAGTATCCAATATCCAATGATCGTCGAATGAAGAGATAACGTAGATAAGAGTTCTCTTGTATCGTCGGAGATCAATCGAAATTCAGAAGGTCAAGAGTGATACCGCTTCTGCTGAGTAATGCTCTCTATTACTTATTATTATTACTCAATGAGCATTCCCTCCCATCAAGATCGTTCATTAGAACACGTTTGAGAAGCGGAAGAGCCTACTTCAATAACTGAAAACAGCGAAAAACATACAGTAAACTTTCTTGTTTAGCTAGAAAATGTATCAATTGTACCCAACATTATATTTTTCTATAATTCCACAAAATCAGCATTTTTTATAGTTAACAGTAAACTTCAACACTCCATTATCACTCTTATCAGTAGTCACAATCACAATTATCAACAAGATTGGTGCTGTTTACACTTTTTTATAATTTATATTTTTACTACTCTAAAGCCTCAACGTAAGTGCTGTTGAGTGAGGAATGAGTTCATATTTGAGTCTTTTAAGAAAATTGTATTCTAAATTAGATTACTAGACAAAACTTTAGTCCAGTGTTGCATGATTTGATGTCGTAGGTAAGGAACTCATTTGTGATGCACGTGCGCTTCGTGTCTAATCTAATGTCTAGGACGAATGATTATTTCAAGTTGTATGACACGGATTGTTTACTCGTCCCTTTCAGAAATCGAAAACAAAAAACTGAGGTGGCTCCGTTTGCGGAATAATGCAGGTTTCGCTTGACAATCGACTGGGAGCTCTGGGCCAAATATCTCAGAAAAAATTGTTGGATATACTGACGAAAATATCAGGAAGGAAAGATTTTATTATTGATATAACATTGATTAAACCCCTCGAGAGGATCATTGGAGTTAGCAAGTTGAGGTAAGTTGTAGCGTTAGAATTGAAGCAATTAATTGTAAAAATGCATGATAATTAAAACAGTGTATTTTCAAATCCCACTTTGTTCCATTTCCTGATGGTTGATTTAGTCGCATTTGTGTCTGCTATAGATATCTTTCAGAATCAAAAACCAAAATTGCTCTTTTGCTATTGCTTTCTTCTGCTATTGCTTTCTTCTGATTGCTCTCTACTAATGTTCTACTTTTAAAACAGTAGTTTTACACGCCCCGGAGGCATCTCTAAAAATACTTGAAGTCTTATTGATTGATACCATCGATCTCTACTTATCTAGCAGCCGTTAACACAATTCATAACTAGTGGTGTGCATAGATCACACCGTACCTCCATGTTGGAGTCGGTAACAGTTATAACCAATTTCAAAATCAAGAAACTCGTTACTGGTCACTCATAGTTACAAACATTTAAAAACTTCCAGAGTTCAAATATATTGATTTTAAAGCAAGAAAAAGATACCCACAAAAAGCTCATAACATGGTACTGCTCAGTGTACGAGCCAAAGATCAAAGATTGCCTCTATCGTTAAATATATTGATTTTCGCGGCCTGTCAAAATCGTAACTGCGAAAAATGGCAAAGGTGGAAGTACTGTGTGTGATACAAACAATACAAAACAGGTTTTAGGACCATGGTCAAAGTTGGTCATATCTAAAGCAAGGAGACCCAAAAAATGCAATAACGCTCATATAAAATAGCAGAAAATTGTTTTATGAGAAAGTACTGTGTGTGGCACATTCAGCTGTTGTATACAAAAATGTGAAGTCCCCAGGGTTCAAATACATTCATTTTTAACCGACTTCAAAAGGAAGAGGTTACTATGGTTGACTTGCGGGTTTTTTTTCGGTATGTGTTGTCCGATGGCGTTCAGCTCCTGTATGTCCGATCGGGTTACTTTTTTTTTTGTTCAAAGGGTTACTATCCAGGTAGGTCCCATAATTTTTTCAATTGATTCCATCCAGTAGTTACGTCCCCAGACGCGAAAAAATGCCGGAAAACGTGATTTTCGCGAAAAAAGGTAGTTTTGACTTTGCAAGCCTATAACTTCTAGAATACTTGCTCGATTGTTTTGTTTCTGGTGTCATTTTGTCAATAATTTATCTGCCTACAAGGGCCAGCTCCAATTTTTCGTTCAGCATTCTCATATGGCGTGTAGGGAATAAAATGTAACGAAAAACGTGATGCAGATTTTCACTTTTTTGAGGTTTTTCGAGCACCGTTCCAAACCACGTCGAGAAAAAAATGTGATCACTATTGCACTTGAAAGTGCTTAGCAAGAGCTTTCCAACGATGGTAAAAAATCAAGTTTAGGTGGCATAATGAGGGAGCAATCGATGTTTTTATAGACCTATGTTTGTACTTCTAAACTAAAACTGTTTTTTTCATAGTTTGTAAACCTAAATTGTTCAAAGTTGAGTCTAGTTTACATGATCCAAATTTGGTAATGATTGGATCAAAAGTAAATACTTTTTAGGCCGTATTCCTGAAAATTTTGTTTCGAAATCGCGTTTTTTGGACAATTTATGCTTGTAGAAAAAAAACTACGCTAGTCATAGCATTCTCGTTAATAGATTTGAATTCAGCGTTAAATTTTCAACATGAAATAACATGGTTTTGAAGGCTCTCATAAATGCAGCTATGCTCGGTTCAAGAATCATGAAAACTCATGATATTTATATTCATACTAATTCGGAATCTATAGGGTTCTCCAATATAATATAAGAGTGGCGCCGACTCCAAAAAATGATCAATCTGGAGGCGATTCAGAGGTGAAAGGAAAGTCTTTTAATCATTTGGGTAATGAGAAATAGTAATTTTTATATTATTAGGGGAGGTGATCCAATCAATGAGGAAGTGGTCAGGTCAATACAAGTAGTAAAGTAGTCCTTAAAATGTGTAGTTGGCGAATGAGTTGCTGCGAAGTTGTGAAATTTTTATTATTTTTTCCTTTTCAAAGTTTATATTATAGGCAAATATTTTTTAAGTCGGTTTAATTTTTTTTAAAAAGTTTTTTTTTGCGGTCTATAAAAATCAAAATATTGTCAATATAGGAATAACGTGGAAGTCGTGTATGTGACCCCCATAAAAAATAACGGTTACGTCGATTGGAAATAACGAAAAGCAAAATCGAAAAATTCTCAATTTATAATCATAATTCTTAACATTTACTTCACGCTTGACATCCGTGATTAGGTTTCAACATAATCAGAACAGTATGGCTCGTTAGACTAACATTTATCAAATGAAGGGCACTATTGAACCATAGATCTATCAGCAGTAATATTCACCAAGGTAAACCTGTAACAGAAAGAAAAACGCTGCAAATGATTGTACAGTGGTTTTTTTATATTCCTTTGCTTCAATAATGATTCAAGAAGATTATCCATTTGTGATTTTTCTGAAAAACCTGTACTTCATGAACCTACACTGGCCTAAGTGGCAAAATTGCTTAGAGTACAAAAAGAATTAGAGAAAACGAGTCACCGTTTCAGTCTCCTTTTTAACCCAAGCTGTATCACATTATCATTTCATCCACTCAGTTTCCAATGATCGAGCTGGAGAAAAATATTTATCTAAACAGGTTCAAATAATTCTAAGTTTTTCTTTTGCAGAGCCCATGGAATTGACAAGATTTACAAACTTGAAAAAGGTGACATCCCCTTCACAAATACTCAGAGAGTATATTTTGTCAATTCGGATCTCATCACGATGAAACACGTCAGCGATAAAATCAATGGGGAAATAACCCAGAAGAACGATGGGAATTCATACCACGTTATACTTGTTGGGAGGAAACTGCAATCAATAGTTAATATGCTGGAGAATGAGGGTACTTTAGGGTATGTAAGCCTCCATGTTTTCCAGTGGGAGCTTATAAAGTTGGACACAAAATTGCTGTCGTTGGAGCTTCATACTCTCTACAAGTCTTTGTTTGTCGAAGGTGACCAGTCTAGTTTGCCAAGTTTGGCCAAATCTTTATGGACACTGTGCATGATTTTCGGGCAGCCTCCAGTTACAATTGTACAGGGAAAGTATTCGCATACAATCGATGGGATGCTATCAAGAATGTTTGATGAACTGGGCACGCCATTTCGAGAAGATAGTGATTTTAGCTGTATGATTATTGCGGATCGAGATGTTGACTATGCAACACCTCTTTTGACTGGTGGCACGTACGCATGTCTTCTGGATGAAGTTTTCGGCATCAAAAGTGGAATTGTTGAGATGAAAGATAACAAAAACGACGTGCCAGGAGGTTACTTCTTAAACAGCGCTGATGAAGTTTATTCACAAATAAAAGCACGACATTTCAGTGACGTGTTTCCCTACTTGAGTGCAAAAACCAAAGAATTGAACGCGACTCGAGAAAAAAGCCAAAATATGGCCATACAAGAGATGAAGCAATTTATTTCTAATGAACTCTCAGCAGTGACCAGTTTCAAAAAGAAACTTGCATACCACATAAGTGCTTGCGAGTTAATAATAACCCAAATGGGCCGACGTTATGAAGGTTTGCAAACTGCAGAGCAGAATATTTTGGAATGCCGAAACCGTCGAGACACGATGACTTACATTAAAAACTGCCTTTCAATGAATATATGCGACAAATATTCAGTGCTTCGGTTGATGAGTCTGATGTCTATTGCTCAAGATGGACTGTACCAAGACGAACTGCAAAGTTTGAAACTGCAGTTTTTCCACATGTTTGGCTACCAACATTTATCCATGTTTAACAACCTTGAAAAGGCAGGCTTGTGCGTTGAGCAAGCAGCTCTCATCTCCATGGAGGTCAAAAGCGTCAATTTGGCCAACAAAGTTGTCCAAGCAGTGCCTCTTCCTACTCGCCGAAGTGCGTTCACAAATTTTGCCCAGAAACTAAAATTGTTCCCAAATTTAGGCGACTCGTACGAACTACGTAATCCGACAGATCCAGGCTACGTTTTTAGTGGGGCCTATATCCCAGTGCTTTGTCAAATAATACATCTACTTTGCAAGAAAGAGATAACAATTGATGATCTGCCCAAACTGTTGTCAAATTGTTACATCAGGTCAGCAGGTAGCGAACCAAACATCAGGACGTTTTTTGTGTTCATCATCGGCGGTGTGACATATGCTGAAATATCAGCATTTCAATTAATAGAAAAACTAACTGGGTGTCAGATTGTGATTGCGTCATCTTCAACTATCAACGGCAATGCGATTATGAAATCATTTTTCCAACAGTAAATCGTCGTTCTATAAAATTATTGGGTATTATTATTTCGTCATACCTAATATTCATCGAGAGTTTAAAAAAACTTGATCACCAGTTGAACTGAAAAATTGAAAAAAAAAAGATTATTTTCCAGATAGTTGTATTACTTCTTTCTGCAGGTTGAGGGGGAGAATAACGAGACGACCTCTTCTCCATTTTTTCTTCTTTTTTATTCCGCCGAGTACTTTTGCACGTTCGGACTTCTTCAGGGCATTATAGGACCAACAAGGTGCCTTGGTCCTATAGAAGAAAAAATGGAGAAGAGGTCGTCTCGTAACTCTGATTGAGAGGACATTTGATATCCCTCCACTCACTGTTAAAATCAAATGCAACACAAACTACCGATCAAGAACGCCTAATACAATATTTGCAAAAATCTTGTTTTTGATCGAGGAAGGAATACTTACCTACTATTTCCCATAGCTGGGATTATTTTCCAAAACCCCCTCTGCACTTAGGAAGGGGTTCGACCTGTTTGTCACTTTCTTCCCATTGTTTAGGAGTTCGGGTCTGGAAATTTTAACAAAAAAAATTACTCAATTGGTTGATTGATAAAAAAAAGTATAATTATGCAAATTAATCATCTTCATACTGACGTTGATGGACAGCGCATGAACGCCATTGTTTAATTCTTCTTCCAATAGCTGATAGACCATTTGGTGCCTCTGGAAGGAAATGATGAAATTAATACAAATGCAGAAAATCCGATATTCTAGTTACAAGAATTGCGAGAATGAAGTGAATGTGGTGAGTGAAATACGATGAGAACGAATGAGGATGATGATGATGAACATGCTATATTAGTACAGATCACTCCTCATTTTTAAATATAAAAGAGTCTCCAGGGTTGTGTTCCCCTCAATACTTCAGCGGAATAATCTAGTTATTATTTTGTATTATTACTTGGAAAAACAAAAATAATGATTGTACAGTGGTTTATTATTCCTTAAGAATTTAGCTATATTAGTTTCCTCAGAAAAGAGTTGACGGCAGACGGACCAAATTTTTTTTATTGGATATTCGGATTCTACATGCCTTGAAAGGTAAAACATTACATTTTATGGGGTTAGAATTTTTTTGAGAGATTACGATTGTATAATAGAGTAATAAACCAAAACTACATTACTCAAGGCCACCACAAAAGAAGTGCGGTCGAGCTGCACAAAGTTTGAACTCACCTGTACAGGCGTTTTACCCTCAAATTCTTCAGCTACAACAACAACTTTGAAATGAGTCTCCGACCCCGGCGGCACATTGTGTTCTGTTGACGAGTTGATGACCTGCAGATGAGCAGGTTTCAACGCGTTGGTGATCTTTGTACAAATGGACGTTTCTATGGGACCACTCATCTTCCGGATACAGTTCAGGCTCGCTGTAAGAATGGAAATTTGATGGAAAAATACTAAAATTGGGACTAAATAGTTAAACGCTCACTAAAGTTACGCGTTCCGCTGTGGTAGAGATTATGCAACAATGAGAAATAATATAGCAGTAGTGAGTATGGCATGCTTTCCATCTAAGGGTACTTCAAGTGCGCCCCCGCACCTTCACTGTCACAAGCAATGTTCCGACCTCAGCGAAGACCAACCTCTTGGATTGTGGTTAGAAGGGGTCAACATTGCTGTGTACCTGCCTTCTTCAGTTTTGCAGGATTAATTGAAATATATGTACAGTGATGGTGATGATGAAGTTGAAATGGATTAGGAGGAGTAGCTGTGGAAAGCAGAGGGGCGGACTGTCAGCCAATCACATTCGAGCCCACATCGAAGTCGAACCTCACTGCCCGCCTAAAAATCAAATGGATTTAATTTTATAGAAAGCAGCGGAGTCGACAACGATGGTGCGGTGATGGCATTGCAGTGATCATGCGTCACTATTAACGCTCCCGCAACACTGCACGTATTTGTTTAACATCACTGTTATCCCGGAGGTCGGAACATCAATGGTGAACAGTGAAGGTGCGGCGCACTGGAAGTACCCTAATGTAGTAAAGAGTAGTAAATAAGTAGCACAAGGTAGAATGTTAGTGAAAATAATCCTTCGGCCACCAAACTTACATTTCACTAATGCAAGTTTACTAGAACTTGTAACGACCCTGAGCACCATGAAACCTGTTCAGAGAGAAAGAAAATTGTAGACATTTTGGCAGAAATGCCCAGTTATTAAACTACTACATTCTTGTTCAACACACACTTTTTGCGATGAATATGGGGCACTACTGTTCTAATTTGTAAATGCTTGAGAACAATAAGGAGAAGGTTCACATGCTTCCGTCGTGCGATCACTTTCTGATTTACTCTTTCATGTTCACTGCGTCAAGCGGAACACGTGCCAATATCATGAAGTAATTCAGGATAATTATTTACATGTACTTACTTGAAATGTATTGGACACAATTACGTCCAATGAATACTGTAGCTGAACGATTTGTCTACTTACTGAAATCAATGATCTTTATATTAGGCAATAAATTATCTCGTCGGGAAAAATAACAAATATGATAAATTTATCACTCGGAACGATAAGGATGCAAAAATATTTAGCGCTCTGGATCATACATCATACAATACAATTATACACGGTACCATGAGCCGAATTGATAAGAATAGTGGGATAGCTAGTGTGTGTGTTTTCCATTTTCTCTGCCCTGGCTGTACCATTTAGCCATGGCGACCATCGGCATTGTTTTATATTTTTCTTTTCAACTAAGAGGAAAAGGATAATTAAATCATAAATTATACTCAGTTTGTGCGGGTCAATTATGTATGTCTTAGTTATATTTATGTTTAAGTCATTTTCGTTCAAGTATGTCGGTACATCAATTATCGATGTTTCAGTCAGATTTTGAAAGAATTTGTGCTGTTGGACGAATAATTGAAGCAGGAAACTTATTAGGTAATGCGATAGCTAAAGTTAACGTCATTGAAAATGTATTTTTCGGTCTCCCACAATGAATTCATGCAATAAAGATGGATAAGCATTCTGCTAGTGCATAATTTTCGTGATAATACCCCAGCACTCTCTAACGGAGTGGCTCGTAAGCCACATCGAACCAGTGTTGGCCGATCATCGTCCTCCATTTTGAAACTCTCCTGGGCAGCAATCGCTTGCTCCGAAAGTAGTCGTAATCGCAAGTAAGATGGCGACGGACGTAGACAAGTACCCCGTTGGTGGGTGTCTTTAGTTTTATTGTGTCGTTTGATGAAACCAAAATGATTTGACTACTCGAACGGAAATCGCTATCGAGTGTCTGCGCAGTGACAAGTTACCTTTTATTCGCGCGGTGGAAGTTTTCCCCTCCGCATCCGTAATATTGCCTACGACGAAATTGAAGTGTTGGAAAACATAGACGGTAGTGAAATTGAGTGATCATCGGGACAAGGGAAGGCCACCATGCGTGAGTTCAAAGTTGTCGTCCTGGGTTCGGGCGGGGTTGGAAAAAGTGCATTGACTGTCCAATTCGTCTCGGGATGTTTCATGGAAAAATACGACCCCACTATCGAGGATTTCTACCGCAAAGAAATCGAAGTAGATAATTCACCTTGCGTATTGGAGATACTTGACACGGCCGGAACGGAACAGTTCGCGAGTATGCGCGATTTGTACATCAAAAATGGCCAAGGCTTCGTCGTCGTCTATAGTCTAACGAATCACCAGACTTTCCAGGATATTAAAACGATGAAAGAGCTAATAACGAGAGTCAAGGGAAGCGAACGTGTCCCTATTCTCCTAGTCGGGAACAAAGTGGACTTGGAACATCAGAGGGAAGTGCCCAGTATCGAGGGGACGACCCTTGCTCAAATTTGGGGATGCCCCTTCGTTGAAGCGAGTGCCAAAAATCGGACCAACGTAAACGAAGTGTTTGCTGAAATCGTACGCGAAATGAACTTCAGCCCCGAAAAAGAGAAAAAGGGCTACTGGTGCTGCTCGGTGCTCTAGGAAGGTTAAGTGGGTACCACCTGAAACACGAACAATAACACTATCTCCTCATACCTATCAACCTGATGAACCTTGTGCGCGGGGTTGTGGGGACGTGCGATTTAATACTTGTGTAACATTTTTTTTTTTTTTTTTTTTTTTTGTTGTGCGAAAAAGTCGCTTTGAAAAGATTTTATGCGCAAGACTCGTAATCATCTCTAGCCTTGGTGTTTTATCGTTATGAGCCAACTTCCTGCCCACCAATTGTCTCTGTCATCGTCAACAGCTGCGTCCATCTATTATAATACTTGACTAATCTTGACAGTTAACTGCTGACCGCCGTGAACCATCCTCACCAACAGGTATTGCTTAATTATATTATTCCCTGATTTGTTTAAATTAATTTTGTTTCTTGATAACGAGAAGAAAGCAAGAGAAACTTTAGAATGGTTTATACGATTGGGTGGAAGTCTGAACCATTATTATTATTCAGCCCCTTCGTCGTCGTTTCTATAATGTCTCTTTATTTGGCGAATTATTATTATTATCTTTTTTGTGAGCAACGATTGGCTACAATAGGTATTGTTAGTGGCTAAAACCGGCAAAAAACCTAATATTTTATTTTTAAATTTCAGCGGTGAACCAGAAGTTGTGCTACTTATTCTTCTGACAGATTGAAAATAGGCCAAACCTGGACGATTTTGGTTAACACAAATTTAACCCTAATTTTAACTCTATTTTTAACCGACTTCAAAAAAGAGGAGGTTACTATGGTTGACTTGCGGGGTTTTTTTCGGTATGTGTTGTCCGATGGCGTTCAGCTCCTGTACGTCCGATCGAGTTACTTTTTTTTTGTTTGAAAGGGTTACAATCCAGGTAGGTCCCATAATTTTTTACTTCCATGTTTACGTAGTAAATGGAAGTACCTATTGAGATCGTCTGAAAAGTCGAATTCGGAACCGAGGTCCTGATGGAAGAAATTTTCATAGTAGTATACTCAGAAACACTTTCTGAACAAGTGTCTGTGTGTCCGTCTGTCTGTGGTCACAAACTGACATAAATCGCCATATCTCCCTGAAAAATGGATGAAACCCTATGAAATTTTCAGGGAATGTTCTCCCAGTGATTGTGCAAAATTAGGTTTTTCCGGATTTTGAATTACACACAGTACTTCCGAGATATAAGCGTTCAAAGTTTTTTCGTTTGTCAAATTTCTGAAAATTTCAGTGAAATTGCGAATAGGAAAAAATTGCTTGGAAAATCATTTGAGAAATAAAGAACAAGTAAATTGGTGCTTTTCAGTAACCAACAACGGTGTAGTAAATTCTTTGAGTTTTGTGAGGTGGATCAATGGGATCAAAGCATCCGGTATGTTGACCATGAGTCCCAAATCAGTGGATAGATTATTCCATTTATTCCTAACGTTCAAACTCGCTCTCAATCAACATAATAACATTGAAAGTAGTTAAGTAATCATTATGGTTTAGATCTTCAGTGTCCAACCGATTCATGATTTTTTTTTAGCCGGTTGATACATACCTAGTGACAAAAACACAATAAAGAAAGCTTGGACAAATTTTGTGTAGAGATCTGTCCATAATTGTAAGACACTAAAAAGAGAAAAATAAAATAACTTTAAAGAATAAAACCGACTTCAAAAATATTTGTCTATAAAATAATCCGAAAAGGAAAAAAATGACAAAAATTTTCCAACTTAGCAGCAACTCAACCACCAACTACACATTGTAAGTATTACTTTATTTACTACTCGTATTGCCCTGGCCACTTCCTCATTGATTGGATCACCTCCCCTAATAATATAAAAATTACTTCTTCCCGTAGGTTGAGGAGGAGAAAAACGAGGCGACCTCTTCTCCATTTTTTTATTAATCAGCCGAGTACTTTCGCCCGTTCGGGCTTCTTCAGGGCATTATAGGACCAAGGGTACCAAATGGTTTTTTCTCCCCCTCAACCTACGGGAAGAAGTAATGCGACCACCTGGAGAAGATAAAAGTTACTATTTCTAATTTCCCAAATGATTAAAAGACTTTCCTTTCACCTCGGAATCGCCTCCAGATTGATCATTTTTTGGAGTCGGCCGGCGCCTCCCTGGCAGAATGACTTCCGCATGGTAGCAAATAAATATGAATATAAATATAATAATTGAGTAGGTGCCAGGTAATAAGACTGGGTCTGGACTTGAAGACTCATAGAGAAATCTGAAATGGTCTTATGCGGATTCAATAGGTTTCTCCAAGAAATTATAACAGAGGCGCCGACTCCAAAAAGTAATCAATCTTGAGGTGATTCGGAGATGAAAGGAAAGTCTGTTAATCATTTGGGAAATGAGAAATAGTCATTTTTATATTATTAGGGAGGTGATCCAATCAATCAGGAAGTGGTCTGGTCAATACGAGTAGTAAAGTAGTCCTTAAAATGTGTAGTTGGCGAAGTTGGGACATTTTTGTTATTTTTTCCTTTTCAGAGTTCATTTTATAGGCTGATAATTTTGAAGTTAGTTCTTTCAAGTTTTTTTTCAAGCTCTCTCTGACGGTACCTTCATATTTAGTGAGGAACACGGATGAGGTTGGATTTGAAAAAGTACAGAAATGCTTGAAGGAAAATTGGGTTCTTCAGCTGTCTCTTGGCTACGGAATTATAAACTTTTGTACACTCTGAAATCGTTCCGAATATGTAGAAGAATAAACAATATCTGAAAACTATACCCATTTAGATTTTTTACTTCCATGTTTACGTAGTAAATGGAAGTATTGAGATCGTCTGAAAAGTCGAATTCGGAACCGAGGTCCTGATGGAAGAAATTTTCATATTAGTATACTCAGAAACACTTTCTGAACAAGTGTCTGTGTGTCCGTCTGTCCGTCTGTCTGTGGTCACAAACTGACATAAATCGCCATATCTCCCTGAAAAATTGATAAAACCCTATGAAATTTTAAGGGAATGTTTTCCCAGTGATTGTGCAAAATTAGGGTTTTCCGAATTTTGAATTACACACAGTACTTCCGAGATATAAGCGTTCAAAGTTTTTTCTTTTTCGATTTTTACAGGCTATGAGAGTCAATCTTTTTCTACGTTTGAGGGCTTGAAATGTCGGTTATGGCAAGCAGAAAACACTAGATTTTTTGTATAGTGGGTCACATACAATGCCTCCACGTTATGAGCGTTTTTCACGATTTCACTAGTGCATGTTTTGTATTTTGATTTTTACAGGCCGCAAAACTCAATGTATTTGAACGTTCAAGGTCTTAAAATGATGGGGTCGGCGATTGAATGATGCCTGATTTTTATCAAATGGGTCACATGCAGTACTTCCGCGTTATTTGCACATTTGCTACATTTTGATTTTTATAGACCACAAAAATGAATATATTTGAAAGCTGGAGGACTTAAATTGTTTCTTTATGACAGTTGAATATCGCTTGATTTTTATTATTGGGGTCACATGCAGTACCTCCTCGTAAAACGCATTTTCAGTGATTTTAATTGTATTTTTTGGGTCTCTTTGCTTTAAATGTGACCAACTTTGACCTCGTTCACAAAACTTGTTTTGCATAGTTTGGATAACACACAGTACTTCCGCAATATGCCATTTTTTAACTGTTGAGATTTTAACAGACCGTAAAAGTGAACATACATTAGACTTTAAATTTTCTATATGACAGCTGAATATTGCTTGATTTTTAACCGACTTCAAACAAGGAGGAGGTTACTATGGTCGTCTAGCGGGATTTTTTTTTTTTTTTTTTCTTTTTTTTTTTCGGTATGTGTTGTCCACCGGCGTTCAGCTCCTGTACGTCCGATCGGGTTACTTTTTTTTTTGTTTGAAAGGGTTACAATCCAGGTAGGTCCCATAATTTTTTCAATTGAGTCCACCCAGTAGTTACGTCTCCAGACGCGGAGAAACGCCGGAAAACGTGATTTTCGCGAAAAAAGGAAGTTTTGACTTTGCAAGCTTATAACTTCTAGAATACTTGCTTGATTGTTTTGTTTCTGGTGTCATTTTGTTCATAATTTATCTGCCTACAAGGGCCTAGCTTCAATTTTTCGTTCAGCATTCTGATATAGCGTGTAGAGAAGAAAGTGTAACAAAAAACGTGATGCCGATTTTCACTTTTTTGAGGTTTTTCGAGCACCGCTCCCAACCACGTCGAGAAAAAAAATATGAACACTATTGCACTTGAAAGCACTTAGCTAGAGCTTTCTAACGATGGTAAAAAATCAAGTTTAGGTGGCATAATAAGGGAGCAATCAATGTTTTAATGGACCTGTGTTTGAGACCTCATAACTTCCATACCAAAACTGTTTTCCATCGTTTTTAAACTTAAACTGTTCAAATTTGAGTCTAGTTTACGTGATTTAAATTTGGTATTGATTGGACTAAAAGTGGATACTTTTTAGGCCATATTTCTAAAAAATTTGTTTCAAAATCACGTTTTTTGGACTATTTATGCTTGTAGAAAAAAAACTACGTTAGTCATAGCATTGTCGTTAGAAGATTTGAATTCAGCGTTAAATTTTCTATAAATAACATGGTTTTCAAGGCCAAATAACTCCATTTTAATGCACAAACGTTTGGCGAATTTCTGAAATTTGGTTCGGATTCTCTCATTCAGTGTGAATGCGGATTCGCTTCAGGAAATCATCACTCTATTATCGTTAGAGAAATAAAGAACGAGTGAATTGGTGCAATTCAGTAACCAACAATGGTGTAGGCCATTATTTGAGTTTTGTAAGGTAGATCAATGGAATCAAAGTATCCGGTATGTTGACCAAGAGACCCAAATCAGTGGATGGATTATTCCAAACGTTCAAACTCACTCTCAATCAACATAATAACATTGAAAATAGTTAGGTAATCATTATACTTTAGAACTTCAACGTTCAACGGACTTATGAATTGAGTTTGGACGGTTAGTAGTAAGTGACAAGAACACAATAATGAAAGCTTGGGAAAATTCTGTGAAGAGAGCTGTCCATAATTGTAAGTCACTAAAAAGAGAAAAATAAAAAAAACTTTTTAAAAAAAAATAAAACCGACTTCAAAAACTTTGTCTATAAAATACACTCTGAAAAGGAAAAAATAACAAAAATGTCCCAACTTCGCAGCAACTCATTCGCCAACTACACATTTTAAGGACTACTTCACTACTCGTATTGACCTGACCACTTCCTGATTGATTGGATCACCTTCCCCAATAATATAAAAATTACTATTTCTCATTTCCCAAATGATTAAAAGATTTTCCTTTCACCTCTGAATTGCCTCCAGATTTATCATCTTTTGGAGTCGGCGCCTCTCTTATATTGTATTGGAGAAGCCTATAGATTCCGAATTAGTGAAATCATGAGTTTTCACGATTCTTGAACAGAGCAAATCAGCATTTATGAGAACTGATTATTAACAATATCGATTTGAAGATGACTATTCACGCCTTTTCCTAAAAACCATTTCAGATTTCTCTAAGAATCATCACGTCCAGACCCAGACTTATTACCTGGCACCTACTAATTTATCGTAAATTCATATTTATTTGTAACCATCGGGTAGTAATTTTGCCAGAGAGGCGCCGACTCCAAAAGATGATCAATCTGGAGGCAATTCAGAGGTGAAAGGAAAATCTTTTAATCATTTGGGAAATGAGAAATAGTAATTTTTATATTATTGGGGAAGGTGATCCAATCAATCAGGAAGTGGTCAGGTCAATACGAGTAGTGAAGTAGTCCTTAAAATGTGTAGTTGGCGAATGAGTTGCTGCGAAGTTGGGACATTTTTGTTATTTTTTCCTTTTCAGAGTGTATTTTATAGACAAACTTTTTGAAGTCGGTTTTATTTTTTTTTAAAAAGTTTTTTTTTTATTATTGGGGTCACCTGCAGTACTTCCTCGTAAAACCATTTTCAGTTATTTTATTAAGCGTAATTGTACTTTTAGGGGTCTCTTTGCTATAAATATGACCCACTTTGACCTCGTTCACAAAACTTGTTTTGTATGGTTCGGGTAACACACTGTACTTCCGCTTTATGCCATTTTTTAACTTTTGAGATTTTAATAGACCGCAAGAGTGAATATACATTAGACTTTAAATTTTCTATATGACAGCTGAATATTGCTTGTTTTTTATTATTGGTGTCACCTGCAGTACTTCCTCGCAAAACGCATTTTCAGTTACTGTACTTTTTGGGGCTCTTTGCTATATATTTGACCAACTCTGACCACGTTCACAGAACTTGTTTTGTATAGTTCGGATAACACACAGTACTTCCGCCTTATGCCGTTTTTTTGCATTAGAGATTTTTATTGACCACAAGAGTGAATATACTTTAGACCTCAAATTTTTTCTTTATGACAGTTGAATTTTGCTTGATTTTCATTATCGGGGTCACATGCAGTACTTCCTCGTTAAACGTGATTTCAGGTATTTCATTCTAGCGCTCTTGTAACTTTCGGGTCTCTGCTGTAAATGTGACCAACAACGATCATGTTTTGTTTTGTTTTGATCACATACCGTACTTCCGCCCTACGCCGTTTATCGCTGTTGAGCTTTTTACAGGGTGCAAAAATCAATACATTTGACGCTAGAGGTATTAAATATTTGTAATGGCGAGTGAATGACGCCTGATCTTTACCGCTAGGGTCACGTTTCGGCCTTCGTACGATTTTCTCGATTTTATAATTGGTTATACCAGTTACCGACTCAAACATGGAAGTACTGTGTGATCTATGCACACCACTGGTTTAGTAACTACCGCGATTGTTATCCGAGCGAGTATTTTGCATTATCGCCTCTTCGCGCTCTGGTTTTTAATTTCATTCGCCTGTATTGGAGTGGCTTTTCGTTGGCAGATAATGCGGAAACGGTCGAGATAAGATATTTTGAAGTGTCGCCCAACTTGAACGTTGAATCGTCTCTCAAGCAGTTAATGCAAATCATATTTATATGCAATGCTAAAATTTTCCATATAGAATTAAATCGTTCTAACTGTAGTATATATATTTTGTATTCAATAGGCGAAATCGCCTGATGGCCGAAAAATTTACTCATTCCTAGGACTGAGCTCAATCTGGATAGTTCAATAATCGAATTGATGGAAAAAAAATGGGAGTGGCAAGCCTGTTTCGGGGATTGAGCATCTTGAAAACGTCCAATGGCCCAAAAAAACGTACAATGGCCCAAGATGATGCCCATTTCCAGAAAAATGCTCAATGGCGTAAACGTCCTTATCAAACTCTCAAAATTGACGCCAAAAACCTGAAAATTAAGACTGGCGTTCATGCTGGTTGGTTATTGCATTTTCAAACAGGAAAATGGGCGTTAAATACTGCTATGTAGGATATCTGGGTAACTGTGTGACGTCGGGGACGGAATGAAAATCAAAGCTCATTGAACCCTCTGTACCTACCTAGTAGAAATAATTTTTCTTGCACCGAACGAATTTCAACCTGATGAGAAGCCACGTGGAGGCACTGTATGTGACCCAATATAAAAATAAATCGTGTGTTTTCTGCTTGCCATAACCGACATTTCAAGCCTTCAAACGAAGAAAAATATTGATTCTCATAGCCTGTAGAAATCCATACCAAAAAAACTTTGAACCCTTATATCTCAAATGCACAGTGTGTTTTTCAAATTTTGAAAAACCCTTATTTTGGTTATTCACTAGGAAAACATTTCCTGAAAATGTCGTTAAATTTCATTCATTTATCAGGAAGATATGGCCACTTATGTAATTTTGTGACCACAGACAGACGGACACACAGACACTTGTTCAGAAAGTGATTTTGAGTATAGTTCTATAAACATTTCTTCCGACAGGACCATGGTTCCAAATTCGACTTTTCAGACGATCTCAATACTTCCATTTACTGCGTAAACATGGAAGTAAAAAATGCTGCAAATTATTTTACAGTGGTTTATTATTCCTTTGACTCAAACATGAAAATTTCTCCCAAAAAGAGGAAACCTGGCAACACTGATTGATGCCTCAGTTGAGGAAATCTTCATGTGCATCTATTTTGAAACACATACAAAGGAACCGCTGTAAGAAATTAATGTGCTCGGCAAAATAGTTTTGAGTCACAAAGATACTTCAAGGGGATGACATAATGAAAGAGACAGTCTAGTCTGTCAGTAAATTGACCGTTTTCAAAGAAGCGAGTTATATATGTCACTAAGTTGGAAACTCGTTGATGTGGAATGCACAGATGACTCACGCGGCCTTCTAATCAGTGGCTCATGAGCCGTCCCCCTCTTGTCCAGTGAGTGAAGGCAATCGACCCTGTCATAGCCTTGGAGACCAACTAAATCCAGACTGCTTACGCTTACCTGCTCAGAGCTCACCATAAATAATACATTCAATTCGAAAATTTCTCTTCCGTATTATTAAATACGTTCATTTCATTGTCAGTATGCCATTCAAAACAGGTAGAAGGGTAGAAGGAGATAGCTTTTCGAATAAACAAATTAAAATAAATTAGCTCAATTGAACGATTATAAAGTGTTCTTCGTTGTTGTTTTGTCGCATCGATCATTCTTCGTTGTTGAGATTGAGCGGGAGAAAACCACGGCAACCTGTTCTCCTGTTTTTATTTCCATGTTTACGTAGTAAATGGAAGTATCGAGATCGTCTGAAAAGTCGAATTTGGAACCGAGGTCCTGTTGGAAGAAATTTTCAAAGTACAATGCTCTGAATCACTTTCTGAACAAGTGTCGGTGTGTCCGTCTGTCCGTGGTCACAAAAATGACATAAATGTCCATATCTTCCTGAAAAATGAATGAAATTTAACATTTTCAGGAAATGTTTTCCTAGTGAATGAGCAAAATAAGGTTTTTTTCAAAATTTGAAAAACACTGTGCATTTGAGATATAAGGGTTCAAAGTTTTTTTCTGTTTAAATTTTTACAGGCTATAGGAGTCAATATTTTTCTACGTTTGAGGGCTTGAAATGTCGGTTATGGCAAGCAGAAAACACCAGATTTTTTTTCTATATTCGGTCACATACAGTGCCTCCACGTTATGAGCCTTTTTCACGATTTCACTAGTGCATGTTTTGTATTTTGATTTTTTCAGGCCGCAAACTCAATGTATTTGAACGTTCAAACTCTTAAAATGTTGGGGCTAGCGATTGAATGATGCCTGATTTTTATCATGTAGGTGCCATACAGTACTTCCGCGTTATTTGCATATTAGCTACATTTTGATTTTTACAGACTGCAAATATGCTATTTGAACGCTGGGGGGCTTTAAATTTTTCTGTATGACAGCTGAAAAACGCTTGATTTTTATTTTTGGGGTCACACGCAGCACTTCCCCGTAATACGCATTTTTTCAGTTATTATATTCGTAGTTTTTGGGTCTCTTTGCTTTAAATATAACCAACTTTGACGTCGTTCACAAAACTTGTTCTGTATAGTTTGGATAACTCACAGTACTTCCGCCCTATGCTTTTTTTCAGCTTTTGAGATTTTTATGGTCCGCGAGAGTGAATACTTGAACGCTGGGAGGCTAAAAATTTCCTATATGACAGCTGGATATTGCTTGATTTTTATTATTGGGGTCACATGCACTAGTTCCTCGTAAAACGCATTTTCAGTTATTTTATTCTAGCACTTTGTAACTTTTGGGCACTTCCACCTTCAGCCGTTGTTTGCTATTGAGCTTTTTACAGTTCGCAAAAATCAATATATTTGACGCTAGAGGTCTTTAATATTTGTAATGGCGAGGAAATGATGCCTGATCTTCACCGCTAGGGTCACACGCCGTACATCCGTGCTATCCAGTAGTTTTGGATCAGAAATATTCATATTGCCCCAAAGTCAATACAGGTGAACGTTTGAAAGGTCATGAAATGTTTTTATGGAGGGGGGTTAATGACGATAGATTTTTATCGTTAAAGTCACATAACGTAATTCCCGGTTATTAAAATATTGTTTGCATCTAGAATTCTTTTTAGCCACAAAAATTGTTTGAACACTCAAGGTCTAGTATATAGTATAGTATATAGCATAAGGTAGTATACTATAAATAAGTGGTTTTATCTTGATTTGAACTAATCCAACATGCCGAACACGTTTTTTGGAGAATGAAAGTGAATTTATTTTCAATCATAACATTGTTCATAGGAAAGTGAAAATTATTTCGTCTGTTTGTTGATTTTTGTATAATTCAACAAGGTTTCAAAAGCAGAAAAAATATAAAACCCTCAATACATCGTTAAATAAGAGGAAACTGCCTGAGTAAAGGTGTATATACACTGTAGAGGTGTATACAGTGGCCTGATAGATACAGTGCGGTCAAGCGAGAATCGCGTCCATGTTTATCCTAAACTCGGCTGATATAGCATTGATTTACATAGGTTCGTCTCATAATAATGCTTATAAAATCGTAATTTATATCCTCAAATACTTAGTCAAGAACTTTTCAATTGCTCAAAAGTATTTTGAATTAAAATAAAATACGAAAATAATTTATTTTGTGACATAGAAGGTGAAAATTAATAAATAACGGGAGTGTGCCTAAGTCAACTTATTTTCATAAAAAATTATTTTCTTAAAAACTATTCATGTTTTCAAGACCTTTACTGCAAAAAAATTTACTGCTAGTTAACCATGAGAATAAGCGCTCCAAATGTTAACACATGTTTATTTTACTAAATAGACAAAAGTCTAAAAAATCTTCAAATTTATTTTTCTTAGTCCAAAAAATTTTGAAATTTTTCAAATACGAAAAATTGTCAAAAAATGTTTATTTAAAAATTATAAAAAATAAAAATTCCCAAATCTTTTTATTCAAAAAATTGTCATAAATATTTATTAAAAAAATAATAAAAAATAAATAAAAATTTCCAAATTTTTTCCAAGTCCGGAAATTTTCTAAATATTTCTATGTCCATTTTTTTTTGGTACCTTGTGGATTCCTCCGTTAATAGCAGTTAATGGGCAGCATTTTTTTCCTAAATGGTGTATTATGATGCCGAAATTCTAAGATCATTTCTGGATAAACCTGATTTATATAAATATGCCAAATTTCATAAAAATCCAGTCTATTGGTTTCGGGTAAGAGCCACAAAGGAAGTAACGGTGATGTTTTTTCTTTGATTTTCTAATTCTGCATTACACTAAAATGTCAAATTGTGTAGAAAAAATGTCTGCTGACGATCACAATGTTTCTTTATTGAAGATAATAAATATAAATTTGTCTATTTAGTAAAATAAACATGTGTTAACATTTGGAGCGCTTATTCTCATGGTTAACTAGCAGTAAATTTTTTTGCAGTAAAGGTCTTGAAGAACATGAATATTTTTTAACAAAATAATTTTTTATGAAAATAAGTTGACTTAGGCACACTCCCGTTATTTATTAATTTTCACCTTCTATGTCACAAAATAAATTATTTTCGTATTTTATTTTAATTCAAAATACTTTTGAGCAATTGAAAAGTTTTTGACTAAGTATTAGAGGATATAAATTACGATTTTCTAAGCATTATTCTGAGACGAACCTATGTAAATCAATGCTATATCAGCCGAGTTTAGGATAAACATGGACGCGATTCTCGCTTGACCGCACTGTATCTATCAAGCCACTGTAGAGGTGTATACAGTGGCTTGATAGATACAGTGCGGTCAAGCGGTGTCCTCTTTTTGATTGGTCGAACGTCCGAGCGCCATGTTTAATCTAAACTCGGCTGATATAGCATTGACTTACATAGGTTCGTCTCACAATAATGCTTATAAAATCGTAATTTATATTCTCAAATACTTAATCATAAACTTTTCAATTGCTCAATGGTATTTTGAACTAAAATAAAATACGAAAATAATTTATTTTGTGTCGTAGAAGGTGTAAATTAATAAATAGGTACTGGCTGTGTGCCTAACTCAACTTATTTTCATTGAAAAATATTTTCTTAACAAATATTCATGTTCTTTAAAAACTTTACTTTCTCAAAAATAATTAAATAATTTAATGCTATATTTAACTATGAGAATAAACACTGCGAATTTTAAACATGACTTTATTATTTTCACTAGATAGGCGAAAATAAAAAAATCGTCAAATTCATTTCTAAGTCAGTCTTAATGTTCACTTTATATTTCATCATTTATTTATTAATTTTCTTTTCATTTTGTTTTCTTGTGAGCACATTTAATGTGGGACTGGTTATTTCAAAGCTGTAATTTAGAACTGAACTTAAGTCTTATATGTTTATAAAGAATTTCAAGACAAGCGAATGAAATATTTATAATTATTTTTTTCCATTCTGTTCTAAAAATTATTCTAGACATTCGATGTCCTGTAAGAAGCATTTTACATGAACGTATTTGTGATTTTTTTTTTTTGGGAGAAATGGATTTTTAACATTTTTGAAGGAGATTTAATTTTCAAATTTGTTTACAAATTTTTTGACGTATATTCGATTTTCTTTGGGGAAGTGTGATAAGTTAATTCATATCCCACGTGACCATTATGTTTTTTATCATTCAAGAGAAAAATAAATTTGACCTTGCAAAATTTTTACAAACATGCTTATTGAAGGAGAAAAAAACTTGAAAAATTTCTTGTGAGAAGTTATGAGAATACGAAATATTATTTGTCGATTTATTTACATATATTTAGGCATTCAGCTTTTTATATTTATTATCTTCAATAAAGAAACATTGTGATCTTCAGCAGAAATTTTTTTTACACAAGTTGACATTTTAGTGTAATGTAGAATTAGAAAATCAAAGAAAAAACATCACCCTTACTTCCTTTGTGGCTTTTACCCGAAACCAATAGGCTGGATTATTATGAAATTTTGCATATATAAATCCAGGTATATCCAGAATTGATCTTAGAATTTCGGCATCATAATATACCATTTTGGAAAAAATGCTGCCCATTAACTGCAATAAACGGAGGAATCCACAAGGTAACAAAAAAAAATGGACATAAAAATATTTAGAAAATTTCCGGACTTGGAAAAAATTTGGAAATTTTTATTTATTTTTTTAAATTTTTTTAAAAAAATTTGGAAATTTTTATTTATTTATTTTTTGTAGTTTTTTAATAAATATTTTCTGACAATTTTTTGTATTTGAAAAATTTCGAAATTTTTTGGACTAAGAAATAAATTTGAAGATTTTTTAGACTTTTGTCTATTTATTAAAATAAACATGTGTTAACATTTGCAGCGCTTATTCTCATGGTTAACTAGCATTAAAATTTTTTTGCATTAAAGGTCTTGAAGAACATGAATATTTTTCAAGAATTTAATTTTTTATGAAAATATGTTGAGCTAGGCACACTCCCGTTATTTATTCATTTACACCTTCTATGACACAAAATAAATTATTTTCGTATTTTATTTTAGTTCAAAATACTATTGAGCAATTGAAAAGTTTTTGATTGAGTATTTGAGAATATAAATTACGATTTTATAAGCATTATTATGAGACGAACCTATGTAAGTCAATGCTATATTAGCCGAGTTTAGCTTAAACATGGCTGCGATTCTCGCTTGACCGCACTGTATCTATCAAGCCACTGTACCTGTACAAGTTTCTGTGTACGTCCATTTGTTTATCTGTCAGAGTGTCCGTCTGTCCTCGCTTCCATCTGTCTATTGTCTGAGTAATAAATATTCCCACATCTCCCAG